>JADWQK010001315.1:0-476459 GCA_017933935.1 Sesamia nonagrioides
CAACAAAGACAAAATTATCAGTCTCAAGGAAGTCAAAATCGCCGAATAAGCAAAGCATCGTCCAGTCAAGAACCTCAACTTAAACAGTCTTCCAAGATCTGCTCGAGATGTGGTCAAGTCCACCGAACAAAGTGTCCAGCCACAGGAGTCACCTGTAACAACTGCCACAAGCCGAATCACTTTGCACAGTATTGCCGTAGCAAACGAGTAAGATTCATAGAAGAAAGTAAGGGTAATAATTCATCAGATACTTATTTTTTAAATAGTCTTTACACTAATGAGATATCAGTCAGTCAAAATAATCCATTTCATACAACTTTGTCCTTAAACAGTAAAAATGTAGACTTCTTACTTGATACAGGTGCAGACACTAACATTTTGTCATTCAATACTTACAAAAAACTTAATTTGCCATTGAGTAGCATAAGGAAAAGTAGCCACAAACTCTCAACTTTTAGTGGTGAAGTTCTACCTACTATAGGTCAATGCATTCTGTCTGTCACCTATAACAACATAGCATACAATGTCAATTTTCATGTTATGGATTTACCATGTAAAAACATTATTGGTCGCCAGAGTTGTGAGAATTTAAAATTGGTTAAAAGAATACATAACGTCCAATTTCATGAGTCAGTCAATGTATCACAGCTTGTTGAATATAAAGATCTCTTCTCAGGAATAGGTTGTCTTAAAGATTATGAATGTCATTTGTCGATCAAGCCAGATGCTATACCTTCGGTTGATGCCTGCCGTAGATTTCCTTTCAGTCTTGTAGAACAATTAAAAGAAGAACTAGCCATGCTAGAAAAAGATCAAATTATAGTCAAAATCGAGGAACCTACCGAATGGGTAAGTTCAATAGTGATTGCATCAAAGAAAAATGGTAAACTACGCCTGTGTATTGATCCAAGAAAGCTTAATAAAGCCATTATGCGTCCTCATTACCAATTTCCAACGATAGATGAAATCAAGTCCAGCCTCACTGGTTCACAGTATTTCACTATCCTTGATGCAAATAAAGGATTTTATATGCTCAAGTTAGATGAAGCTTCTTCAAAGCTATGTACATTCATCACACCTCAAGGTAGATATAGATTCCTAAGACTTCCCTTTGGGATAAACGCAGCCCCAGAACTGTTTCACTCCATTATGTCAAAGAAATTCTCTGATATTCCAGGAATTAAAATCATGATGGATGATTTTTTAATTTATGGTAAAACAAAGGAAGAACATGATTTTAGGTTAAAACAAGTATTAGAAAAAGCTAGGGAGTTAGGAATAAAATTTAATAAAGAAAAGTCCAACATATGTAAAAGTGAAGTTAAGTACCTAGGACACATCTTTTCTAAAGATGGTGTGAGAGTCGATGAAAATAAAGTCAAAGCTATTTGCAGTATGCCACCTCCTACAAATATCACAGAATTGCAACGATTCTTAGGTATGGTCACATACTTAGGCTCATACATAAAGAACTTGTCTGAAAAAACTTCAAATTTGAGAACACTTTTGTCTAAAGATAATGAATGGTCTTGGCAAGATAAACATAATGAAGAATTTACTATGTTAATGGAATGTATTACCAAAGCCCCTGTCTTGACATATTATGATCAAAATAAACCTATAACACTGTCTGTCGATTCGTCCAAAGAAGCCATGGGTGCAGTGATTTATCACGATAAACATCCCATTGCATATGCATCAGCTTCATTAAGCTCATGTCAACAGTCATACTCTCAGATTGAGATAGAGCTATTAGCTATCTTATTTGGTTGTACAAAGTTCCACCAATACGTCTATGGCCGTCACACTGTGGTTGAAACAGATCACAAACCAATAGTGCCACTTTATAACAAGCCAATTTATAACATTCCACCCCGTCTCCAAAGAATAATGCTGAGATTGCAACCATATGACCTGAATATAATCTACAAACCAGGTAAATATCTTTATATTGCTGATACTCTGTCTAGAGCAGCATTACCAGAACAGTCATTACATGATCTTGATTCTGACCTAGATTTGCATGTCAATTTAATAATTAGATCACTGTCAGTTAGTCCTAATAAACTAAAATTAATCCAAGAACAGACTGCACAAGACAAAGAATTGTCACTTTTAAGTAAATATTGTACATCAGGATGGCCTGAACATAAAAAGCAACTACCAGACATCCTTAGACCATATTTTCCTAAACAGATATACATGTTATATATGGTATTGTCTTTAAAAACAACAGTGTTATCATTCCAGCAGCTATGAGGAATGACATATTGAAACAAATACATGAAGGACACCAAGGTATTCACAGTTGTCAAAGATTGGCTAGGAATCTAGTATACTGGCCTAATATGTATTCTGATATAGAAAAGTTTGTTAATAGTTGCCATATATGTCTAACCAACAGACGCAGCAATTCCAAAGAGCCACTACAGCCTCATGAAGTAAAACCAATCCCTTGGAATAAAGTCGGTGTTGACCTATTTGATCTTAATTCAGATAAATATGTCATAATTGTTGATTATTTTTCTCAATATGTCGAAATTGTCAAACTAGTAGGTGGATCCACTAGTAAAATTGTCACTAGTCACTTAAAGTCTATTTTTTCCAGGCATGGAATACCTAATACTCTAATATCAGATAATGGTCCCCCATTTAACTCAAAAGAGTTTCAAAATTTTGCTCTAGATTGGCAAATACAACATATCACATCAAGTCCCTATCTACCACGATCTAATGGTCTTGTAGAAAGAACCATAGGCACGGTTAAAAACATATTAAAGAAATGTCTTGCTGATAATTCTGATCCCCATTTAGCATTACTACAATACAGAAACACACCTAAAGAAAGCATGTACTCACCTGCTCAATTACTAATGTCCAGGTCACTCAGAACTAAACTTCCAGTATTAGAACAAGCTCTGAAACCTAAAATACCTAACTACAGGGTTGTAACAAATAAAACTCAAATGAATGATATAAAGTCACAAATGTATTATAACCAACATACAAAACCGTTGTCCTCTTTAAATATAGGAGATAGTCTATTTCAAGAAACAGCCAGATAGTATTTGGACCCCTGGTACTATTTCAGATACAGGTCCACAGGCTAGGTCGTACAGTATTGTTTCCCCAGAAGGAACTTTCCGTCGTAATCGTCAACACATCTTCAAACCAAAACTTTCTCCTGATTTGTCTGATTCTAATAAAAGTCAGCTACAATCCATGTCAGTTCCAATAGATACAGGTCTTCCATCGCCGTCATCTACACCGTATGATCAGTCACATTGTTCAGCTAGTCCTATCATACAACCTGAAACAAAAACAAACACGTTACATACAAGTACACCAAATAGTCGTACAAACCGTTCAACAGTAACATATTCTTCATTCGGTAGAGCTATCATAAAGCCCCGAAGATTCTGTTAGTTTTAAGTTTAGATTAAGTTTATTGTATTTAGCATAAGATTAAAATGATTGTAATATTATTGTCTAATCTTTTTGTTTGTTACTAGATGTCAACTTTCAAATGTCATTGTCAAATAAAAATGTCACTGTCAAATGGAAAACGTCAACATGACAGATGTTCCGTTTCATTAATAGTCTTTTAAGAAATTAAATAAAATTGTTGTGTACTTACCATAGATATAGGAAGTAAAAAATCCTACATCTATGGTACTTACAATATTACGATACCTTCCATTTCCATGTTCCATTTCATTGTTTCCTTTATAAGGGAGATGTTACGTATCCGAACGTAGAAGTTTACTCTATGTATCTATGGGCTTCAGGTTCCGCCCGAGGCTTGCAAGATTACACTTGTCCGTCACAGTCATGTCTGAATACACGTTATTAATCTAACACAAAGTCCAGTTGTCTTATTTATAAAATCCCGGCCACGAAACATAACAGTGATATACCATACAGCATAAATGTAATATTGATTTAAATTTAATTTTTGCATGTCGAATCTTTGATAGGATGTATGGCTCAATTTTTATTCTTCACGAACTTATTTCTGTATACATTCTAGCAAATAAACGATTTTGATTTGATTTGATAAGTCCAGTACATCTTTTTTCTTTCTATTTTATTAAGAAAAGGATAAAAGATAAATATTAGTTTAGTCCGCGCCTGACGTAAATTGACGTATTTAACTTAGCTATGTTGTTAATCGCGTCTAAACTGTCTAATTTGACAGGACTAAACTAATATTTTATTTTCTGTCCTTTTTTCGATGTAAATAAAATAGAAAGATAAAATATAAATAGAAATAAAAAGATGGAATGGACTTAAATTTAGTTAGTTTGTGAACAAAGGGAAAGGAAAGACAGCCTCCGTGGCGTAGCGGTAGCGGACGCGGCCGCTGCGCAAGGTGGCGCGGGTTCGATCCCCGCACAGTGCAAGTATTTGTATGCATGAATATGAATATTTGTACTGGTCTGGTCGTGCCTCGGAAAGCACGTTAAGCTGTTGGTCCCGGTTGCCCTACGAACATCTAGTGGCAGTCGTTACGGGTTGTTGGAGCCCTCAAAAAGTCCTACAATTTGTCTAACTGCAATGCTTCGATGTCGCCTTCCGGTTGTGGAGGTCAGACGGCAGTTGCTTCATAGAAAATGTCGAAGTTTAGCCATATCAGCAGTTGGACTGGTAAGACGAACCCCAGACTCCAAAGCTGAAAAGGCTTCGGATGCGACTGGGATTAACGCTGGGATGATGAGTTTGTGAACAAAGGGATTGGCGCTTTTGTGTGATTAAAGAAAATGTAACTCATAAATATAAGATAGATAGAGATTGACAACTTCCGTGGCGCGGCGGTAGCGGACGCGGCCGCAGCGCAAGGTGACACGGGTTCGATCCTCGCACAGTGCAAGTATTTGTATGCATGAATTTGAATATTTGCACTGGTCTGGTCGTGCCTCGGAAAGCACGTTAAGCCGTTGGTCCCGGTTGCCATACGAACACCTAATGGCAGTCGTTACGGGTTGTTGGAGCCCTCAAAAGTCCAACAATTGGTCTAACTACAATGCTTCGATGTCGCCTTCGGGTTGTGGAGGTCAGACGGCAGTCGCTTCGCGGAAAATGTCGAAGTTTAGCCATATCAACAGTTGGACTGGTAAAGCGAACTCCAGACTCCAAAAGCTGAAAAGGCTTCGGATGCGACTGGGATTACCGCTGGGATGATGATGATAAGATAGATAGAGATAATTAGGTTTATGTACGTACTCTAAGACTCGAAGAGAATGAAGATATTAATTATGTCGTTTGGTATATTTTTATTTGTGTTTTACTATCAAGAGTTTGAGCATTAGCTCAAATAATTGCGGATGGATATTAATCCATCCGCATTCATTCTTTAAAGACCTATGCCCAATAGTGAGATAACGATAACGAGTTATTGTGTCTTAAATAAGTTTTACTTTCAGGTAGGAGGCAAGATTTTCGCCAAAATAATACCTACTATCTAGAGTAGAGCTCTGCATTGCTTCCATATGCATATATTCTGTATTATCTTACATATCTAACATTATTTTTTGTTAATGCGAAATCCGAAACACGAATCCAGTATTTTTAAGAACAAAATTTCAAAAAGATATAATGAAAAACCACAAAGTAATGAACTTACTATTCTACTTGGTTGTCCTAACAAAAATATGGTCAAAGCTCAGATTGGGCGGGCGAGCGCGGTGCGTTGACCTCTGGCGTCGACTGTGGCGCGACCGCAAGTACTGTACTACTCTATCGTAACCGCTCGGTAATCACTCTGCAACAATTTCTAAATATATTTGGGAAAATTTTAAATAAATAAAATAAAAATAACAAAGCCTTTTATTTCTGAACAGAAGGTAAGAAGTTAATAGTAATGAATTAAAAAAGTTAAAGTAACGTAATAAAAAAAAAAAAAAAAAAAATTATAACATGGTATAAAAATTATTGGAATCCATTCAGTTGCTTATTCTGAACAAATTATATTCAAGTTTCGCAAAAATAACGTATATATGCGAAAAACAATAAAATATTTTTTGTCCTTGGCCCTTAGAACATTATTTATAGATTTACTTTTATAATGATAGAGAGGCACGAGCGAAGCCGCCGGTAGCAGTTAGTTAATATAATTAGAGAATGCAACAATGCATTTTTCTGCTTTGTTGTTTATCATGATTACTCTGATTGGAATGTCTATTTAAACTCTTTGGACATCTAATCTCATTTTATTTTTAAATGGGGCAGTGTCATTCAGCAGCGCGGAGCCCATGTAAGAATAAAAAAAAGTTAATAATGTAGTTAACAAGAAGTTTCATAAAATAAAAGTTAATTCGTAGTTATGTGTGATTTAACGTGAAAGATCTTTAAATTTAACTTAAAAGGAACAAATTCGACTGTTTTACTTTGGGATCGAAGATTGCAAAATGCCTTGGGCGTAGGTATCTTTTGGTGACTTTTAGTGATTTGTTGGAATTTTGAATCAATTTCTGAACCTATTAATTCATAATGTGTAAATCTTTTACAGTATTTTAATATTGGGAGTTGATTTGTATTTCGCATATTGGAGTTTAAGGAAATTGTGCAGACTTGAACGCTTAGTCGAAACAGATTATACAGAACAAATGACATATGAAGAATTGACCAGTTGGATTTGGAATGAAACCTCCACGAATAATCCTAGTATATAAGTAGGTATTTATACGTTAATTGCATTGAATTTATATATAAATTATATTTTTAAATATAAAAAGTAAAAAAAAAATAAAAAATATAAAAAAATAGCAACCGGTATCGGGACCAGGGTCCAAGCTAACGGTGGTTACGGCTCCAGAGAGAGGCACCATTTGACAACAACAGTCCGGTCAGTGATGATTGATCGATCCTTTTTTTTTTTTACTTTTCTTCCGGATTGGAAATCCTCAATGGATGTCCGCTGCCTTGGGGTGGGCGACGGGGTCTGTCAGACTTTTACTGACTAAAACCACACCGGTGACCCTTCTATCACGAGCGCGCGAGGGGCCGCGGGAGTCTAAATTCTTCCACGACCACTTCCATTCCACACCCTCGTGCTGGCGAGGTTTATCCGGGTCTCGTCTCCTGCACAGGGTAGTGGGGTGTTAAGCTACCCCGTGCATCGCCTCAAAGGCGCGTGTTATATCTATAACGAGTCATAATTCTAATAAAAGTATTGTATTGTGGATTGCTTAAGTTTAGTTGATTCCGAGGGTAGAATATCTTTATAAAATTATAAAAACTGCTCGATGGTACTCTGAGAGTGGCATTTCCTATAACTACGGTGATTCGTCCCTTCGTAGACAGTCTTCATCGAGCCGTCGGACCGAGCACACTACCAGTTAAGTATTCTGAATATTCGTTATAGGCACATAATTCTTATGTGCCTGGTCTTATGTAATTTATATTGCTGATATTGCTGATGATTCTAAATATATCCAGTAAGTAATATTATATGTAAACTATGTACATAATGTTTCTCCTATAATGTTTGCTTTAATATTATTTAATTACCCACACTCTGCTATCCTAACATCAGAAGTGGGGATCAGGGCTCTGGTTTTATAAAACAATTTTTTTTTTTTTTCATTATCCACGTTGGAGCTTGTGAAGAGAATTCGGAAGCCGTTGTTCAGCGGGTCGCTGACTTCACTCGCACCGTAATGTTGACATCAGGCCGTCTTCTCTGACGTTGGAACTGCTACGCTGCATAAGCAGCAATAATCCTGTACCTGGTGTCCTATACAGGAATGATCCTGTATGTACTTCAAAAATACAGAGCCCCAGAACCTCAACCAACAGTGAGAACATCCAGAAGTTATTCGTAAGTAAAAAATTATCTGAATTGAGTAAATAACGTCAATATAAAACAGTATTGCTTAAAAATAACATTGGGAAAACTTATTAAGGGACAGTATCTGTATCGATTGTATTTTCAATTTGTAACTGTGATAATTTGTTTGGTTGTGTATAATACTGTGTGTGGGTACATGGCTTGGGCTACTCTCTAGTGGTACCTTACCGCACATTATTGCAAATACTAACTACACAAATTTTTGGTGCGGGTACGTGACCAGGGCTACCCTCTGGTAGTACCATAGCATAAACTATTGTACATTGTAACTGGACTTATCTTGTGCTTGGTCAGAGCTACTCTCTGATAGCACGGGATTTGTTTGTTACTTTAATTGCATAGTAAAGAAAGGAGGTTTTGAAAATCTGTCTCTTAATAATTAAATTCACAAACAATTGTCTCTTAATAATTAAATTCACAAACAATCGGACACAACATCGCTAAAGCTTTAAGGCTCAAACTTTTATTGGGAATATTTGGCAGTTTCGGGTGGCTTGACCTGCTGTCGTCCGTACCTTGTATAAAAGTTGAATAAGACGAAGTAACTGACTGCTGATACTTAATAGACTTGATTAAATAACTTGATTGACTTGACTGTTAACTTGATTGACAGACTAGACAGATTATTATTTTTACTGATGCTATTGTTTGATGACCCAGGTCTATCCGCATAGGCTGACTGACAAAGTACAGTGTCCAGAATTAATAATAATAATAAAAAGGTGCCTGTGGCCGTGGTGCCTGTGGCCGTGGTGCCTGTGGCCGTGGTGCCTGTGGCCGTGGTGCCTGTGGCCGTGGTGCCTGTGGCCGTGGTGCCTGTGGCCGTAGTGTCTATGGCCGCGATGCTGGTGGCTGTAGCTGTGCCTGTGGCTGTTGTGCTTTTGGCTGTTGTGCCTGTGGCAAGTGCTGTATCCCTGACGGCTGATGCCATGAAGTATGGTAGATTGAGATAGACTATACCAAAGAGACATAAGATAGAGAGGGCTTGTGTCAAAATGGCATAGAAAAACTGTGATTACATATCTCAGTGACGCTATCTAGTACAATATAGCAAAATTTGATCGACAATTGCAGACATCAAATATTAAAAATGAAATAAGTTTATATGAATTATATTCGGCTATTACTCTGTAGGTGGCCAGTGTGGTCTATGTTGCCAAGTCCGATTTAATACCCCTAGTATAGACCAAATCGGGTAAATAAATATCGGTCAAAAAAAAAATAACAATAAATATCGGGTAATAAGCGAATCTTGTCTGCTACAAACAGCAACACCTATTTTAGAATTTTATTCGCTACTACATATGCAGGGTGACGCTAAGTAGAAACATAAAAAACTGTGGTAGGGATCTTGTTATTTCGATATAAAATTATCGTTAATATTCAAAGAACTTATTGCGACGACAGTTTTTCCTATTTTGGTGGTTTGAAACAAAAAATTAGGACGCAGAAAAATTATTACCAGTTGTAATATTTACAAGTTATTTATTCATATAATTCTTTTAATATACAAATCAATAATTATTATGATCTAGTAATCCATGAGACTTCCACAGGAGACAATTATTTATGTGATGAATATATAACCAAGATAATATGTCAGGACTTTTAATGGACTGTGATGTCAATTGTAACACAAATCCTATCTAATTTTCCAGTGCTACATTATTTTTATCCGGGAACCTAAAATAACAAAAGCTTAGGTGAATGGATAGCACTTGTTCATTAGGTAATATGACATGATTACGTTCAGAGTTAATAGATAATAAATAAACTTAAAACATAGCAATACTTAAACCAAGTATGTAGATACTTACTAAAATCACCATGAGATGACAGAAACCATGTTAACAGAAAATCCTTGTCGAATAGTTTTTAATATTGAGACTGAGCGATGGTTTGAATTACCCGTAACATATTTATTAATACGTTAACAGAAATGTTTGGAAATCGTTTTTATGATATTGTCAGAATTGACCGAGCGATGAGTTATTTTAATTGTTAGATATTTGTTAAACTAACAGAGAATGTTTGTTAAATAGATATAAATAATATCGACAGGTTGACAACACTGGAACTTGTTTGAATTTCATAATCTCTGCTTATTGTTTCGATTCAAGAACTGTTCAGTCGGCGGTCAATGTCAAATGTTATTTTTTGTGAGACTGTAGACATATTTGTAGGTACTTCGAGAACGAAGTACATGTCAGTATGGCAGTGTTATATATGAAGGGTATTATAGATATTTAAATAAACTGTTATAAAGTAATTATAATGTGTTATATAATTGTCACTACAATTGCATCTGCCATATTTGCTGCTAGAAGTACCTGGTTTTAATAATAATAATAATTTATTTCAGGCAAGACCCATAACTTTACACAAGCAAAATGATACAAATACAAATTAAGAAATAAGAATAAAAAAAAAAAACACCAAAATACAGTATAAACTTTCATTAAACATTCTGTACAATAAGTTATAGGTGACATCGCACTAAATACATAAATCATAAAAATAAATAAATCCATGGTAGAAAATGTCAAATAAAATAAAATTAAAAGTCAAATAAATTAATAATGTAATAAACATTAAATTAACTAATAAACTACTATATTATTATTATTAATTATTATTAGTTTTAAAATGTAAAAATCACCTATAAATTATGAAATGTTGGTTATTTAAGAATTGCGAATGAACAATTGTTATATAGATAAATTACCTTAAAGTGTTTAAAAATGGATTTAACACATAGGATGTACTTTATTATGATTATGTTGTGGTACAATGTGTTATTTATCCTAGCGATTGTTATAAGATATGATAGTATAATTTTGAGTTCTCTTGAACTGTTACGTTATTGTTAATAAGAAACTTATTGATGGAATACGTTGATACCATTTCCAGGGAGTTTCTTTTCATTTCTGCAGTATCAAAACTAATTGCATTATTTATTATGTTAATCGAAAAGTGTACTTCGAGAACGAAGTAATTATCAGAATGGCCGTGTTATATCTATAACGAGTCATAATTCTAATATTGATTCCGAGGGTAGAATAACTTTTATAAAATTATAAAAACTGCTCGATGGTACTCTGAGAGTGGCATTTCCTATAACTACGGTGACTCGTCCCTTAGTAGACAGTGTTCATCGAGCCGTCGGACCGAGCACACTACCAGTTAAGTATTATGAATATTCGTTATAGGCACATAATTCTTATGTGCCTGGTCTTATGTAATTTATATTGCTGATATTGCTGATGATTCTAAATATATCCAGTAAGTAATATTATAAGTAAACTATGTACATAATGTTTCTCCTATAATGTTTGCTTTAATGTTATTTAATTACCCACACTCTGCTATCCTAACACGCGCGTGTTAGATTATTCATCTTTTTATAAAGATAACACACTATAAAACACAATCATATACAAAACAAATCAATGTCAGTCTATGAGATGACAAATGTTATTGACAGATGTACGGTTACGTTCCATTCAACAATATTATTTTACCAACATTAATAGGTTGGAAACTTTATTTAACATTTTCATAAGAGAGATTGAACTGATGTTACAATTTTTATGTAAACAATTATCATTGAGACTATATTGAGATTCCTAAACGTAGGTATTGAATTATGTTTCCGAACGAATCTATGGTTCACTGCTAACTGAAATCAAATCACACAATTATTTAATTTAATATTGTTATAAATGTTAATATAACAATTAATGATACTTAAAATGTTTGTTATGATTTTATATTGTAATTCAAATAAGAAATTACTTACTTTAGAATGATTCTCTGAACTCTGAGGATGTCAGTATTTTATCTAGCTTTATATACAGCTTATAAATGAACAAGTAATTAATTGTAATAATACTTTAATAATATTTAAAACAGTTTAATTATATTTTCAAGGGTTCTTCATAGCTATGCTAAAAGTTATTTTAGTAAGATGTGATGCTCTTTTCTGATTGGTTCAAAGATGGCTGAGTTATTTGTTTACATTATAATGTTGTTAAAATTAATATATTTCAAGGACTATAGTAAACATTTAATATATTGCTTAGTGATGCTAATATGTTTCAAAACGATTCTAAAACATAACATTTGTTTATAATCTCGTATATCTGAAGTAATTTTACCCACACACGATACTCGTTTGTGATTGGTCTAAAAGAGCGGTATGTTAGAGGGTTATATAAGGCCAAGATGTAGCCGGCTCTGGACAGTCTGAGTCGAGAATTCTGAAAGTTATAAACTAATAAGTATAAGTGAATAATATATCTGAAGGAACTGGGCCAAAGTACTGGTTCATTGCTGTAAGTAAATAGTCATTAGACATTGTTATAGATTTATGATTATAATGTATATTGTGTGTTATTTAGGTTGGGAATACTTTCCTGGCTAATGGTATTATGTTGCTATACTTATATGTACTCTTGGACTGCTGTCCAAGAGTTAGAAGTTAGTGTATTTTAAAGATAATATTGACAAAGAATGAAACATATTGATAGATATGTTGTCATGTTTCCAAGGAGTTTCTTGTCCAGTTCTTCTCCTTGAATGACCTAGTTTTGCGAACGGACAACTACCTTACTTTATAAATTTGTGACAAGTCTAAATTGAAATAAAATATCTAGTCTTGTCTGTCCGTGCTATAATTTCTAAAACCCTATTTCCCTACAAGATATATTCGTATAAACATTCACACACTAAATAACTAGCTAGTAACTATCCTGATGTGCAAAGCTTATAATAAATAAGCTTTGCTTTGAGAGATTAGACCTTAGATGTTTAGGCCATTACATTCCTGTACATATTTACACATTCTTATAATTTTATATATAGGTATGTGTATTACCCAAGTCGTAAAATCTCTTATCAGAAGTGGGATGAATAAGGGCTCTGGTGTACAAAACTAATATTTTTTTATTGTTATTTTCATGATCGACGTTGGAGCTTGTGACGATATTTCGGAAGTCGTTGATCGGCGGGTCGCTGACTTCACCTGCGCCATAATGATGACATCAGGCTGTCTTCTCTGACGTTGGTGGAACTGCTGCACTGCATGAGCAGCAATCCTGTACCTAGTGTCCTATACAAGAATAATCCTGTATGTACTTCAAAAAAAAATACAGAGCCCCAGAACCTCGACCTGCAGTGAAAACATCTAGAAGCTATTAGTCGGTAAAGAATTATCTTCTTTTCATATTTATGTAAACTAAATTAAAGAGGGTAATTGTAAAAAAAAAATCTTATGTTAAGATCATTCAAGTAACGAATAACTTCAATGTTGCTTCAAATAACATTTGAAAAACCTATTAAGGGACAGGACTTATATCTATTGTATTTTTAATTGCAATGTTTTGTGTAGATTGTATATAATACAGTGTGTGGGTACATGGCTAGGCCACTCTAGTGGTACCTTACCGCACATTGTTGCAAATGCTAACTACACAAATATTTGGTACGGGTACATGGTGCTCGCTGGTAGTACCATAGCACAAAATCTATTACTGTGCTACATGGCTAGGCCACTCTAGTGGTACCTTACCGCACATTGTTGCAAATGCTAACTACACAAATATTTGGTACGGGTACATGGTGCTCGCTGGTAGTACCATAGCACAAAATCTATTACTGTGCTACATGGCTAGGCCACTCTAGTGGTACCTTACCGCACATTGTTGCAAATGCTAACTACACAAATATTTGGTACGGGTACATGGTGCTCGCTGGTAGTACCATAGCACAAAATCTATTACTGTGCTACATGGCTAGGCCACTCTAGTGGTACCTTACCGCACATTGTTGCAAATGCTAACTACACAAATATTTGGTACGGGTACATGGTGCTCGCTGGTAGTACCATAGCACAAAATCTATTACTGTGCTTGGTCAGGGCTACTCTCTGATAGCACGGGATTTGTTTGCTAATTGAATTGCAAAGTAAAAAAAAAAAAAATTTTGAAAAAAAAATATGTAAGTATATAAAGTTCAACTGTCTCTTAATAATTAAATTCACAAATGAACCTTACAGAACTTCTTATGTATAAGTTAGATAAGACGAAGTAACGGATATTGAATAGACTTTATTTGATACTTGTTTGACTTGACCTAAACGACTTATGAATACTCAAGAGAATTACTAAGACTATAATATACTTGTTATATAGGCTATACAACTGAACAATTAATTGAGCTTGAATGCGGGGGTATTAACGAATTTTAGATTGACCTATACTACAGCATTAATAGTTTTGCTTTCAATCTGGACCAAAAACTGTAAAAGGACCCTTTTGAACAGAACAAACCTTCGTCGCATAATGATAGTAAGTCACGAGTTACTATCTATAACTAATAATAGCCACAAAGAAAAATGCTGCAAAAAGGGAGAATTAATAATAATTGTTTCTACCTTAAAGCTAAAGATAGTAAACCTAAAACATACCGATATTCTTAAAAGTTGCTTCTATTGTATGTTGTGTCAAAAGGACCATAACATTGTCAACAGCTGGCTGGCATAAGCAATTTATAAACAAAAAATGTTACAAATAACAAAAGCTGATCTCTGTAAAAGCATTATTAAATACTGGTGCAAAATCTCGAAGCGGATTCGAGTATCCGTTTAAAACAGTGTTTGTCAACGATAATAATTTTTACTGATATAAAGATATACCAGGTGATACATAGGTGGTAGATGATATATACATTAACTGGCAGTAAACTGACAAGGGACCAGATTATAAATCATCAAATTATAAGAGAAAAGAGCAAAGAAATTATTAAAGAACTTCTTGGTTCTAGAATTGAAAATATGAAGTAGAGACTCTTGCCATATACAATGCTTTGAAGCATTTTCGTGTTTATCTCCTAGGAATAAAGTTCAAAATAATAACTGATCGTAAAGCAACCAAGTTCATCGCTATGAAGTGACCTAATACCTAGAGTCGCTTAGTTGCGGAATTAATAGCAAGATTTTAGCTTTGAGATTATTAAATAAAAAAAAAAGGGAGAATAACAATACTCAATAGAAAAAGTTCAATCTGCTGATATATCAAAATACTCTAAAAAAAATAATAATTTACTTTATAGTAAAGCTGAACTTTTCTGCTGACCCAATCATTTACCTTCCTAAAGGCAGTATACTCTCTATTTTACGGCTTTATCATGATGAAAACTGTCGTGTAGGATATAACAAAGCATTGAAAATTTCCACGAAAGGGTAAAGTCATAAAAATATATATAAATCATTGCTTAGTATGTACGAAAAGTAAATCACATTCAGGTCTTAAACAAGGGTAGTGGTAGATATAGTACGTAAAATATTTAGCATATTTGGTACTCAATCCTTAATTACATATTATTGATAGAGGAACTAATTTCAACACAAACAAAATTCGATTAATGGCAAGTTAATCATCATATGGTAGCTATAGTTACCCATAAAGCTAATAACTAGTTTTACCCCGTTGCTGCTTTGTTAATAAGATGTGATACAAATATACCTTGCATACAGGCTCTATTAAATGATTACTGATACTAATAATACTAAATATATTGATGTTCAGGCAGAAAGTGACTTGGCTATGCAAAGACTAAATCAAGCTGCTGAAATATTTAAGAAACTTATGATTTCACTAGACGTAAAAACATAATCTAAAATATTAGAGACACCCACCGTTTTTGTTAACAAGGACCATAGACGTCATGATAAGAATATGCCTATACCCTATGAGATTATCATTTTAGAAAACGATTTGATATGAAAATAATAAATGAATAGAAATGAAAAATGAAAAATGATTGGAAATCTTAGAGACATAAAGGCGAGTGGGTTCATAACGTTCAAATCAGAACGTTTCTGTTGAAAGTCATTTAGAGCAAACCATTTAATTGACTTCTTGATTATAGTTTTACTTTCAAATTAAAAATTTGTCAGTACCGTGTTAGATGACTTTTTTTAATAACAAAAATTAAATTTATAAGCTTTTCTTTAGCCTAATACTTGATTTCAGTACTTGCATAGACAAAGCTAATTTAATAAAAATGTAATGTAAATTCTAGTACAGAGGATACTAAGAATAAAATTTGAGATCCTAGTGCTCAGAGTTGAGACTGAGGATAAGATATAAAATAATGCAAGTTGTTACAAAGATAAAACTTAACATTACTTGATGTAAATTCTAGTACAGAGGATACTAAGAATAAAATGTTAGATCCTAGTGCTCAGAGTTGAGACTGAGGATAAGATATAATATGATGCAAGTTGTTACAAAGATAAAACTTAGCATTACTTGATGTAAATTCTAGTACAGAGGATACTAAGAATAAAATTTTAGATCCTAGTGCTCAGAGTTGAGACTGAGGATAAGATATAATGCAAGCTGTTACAAAGATAAAACTTAGCATTACTTGATGTAAATTCTAGTACAGAGGATACTAAGAATAAAATGTTAGATCCTAGTGCTCAGAGTTGAGACTGAGGATAAGATATAATATGATGCAAGTTGTTACAAAGATAAAACTTAGCATTACTTGATGTAAATTCTAGTACAGAGGATACTAAGAATAAAATGTTAGATCCTAGTGCTCAGAGTTGAGACTGAGGATAAGATATAATATGATGCAAGTTGTTACATAGATAAAACTTAGCATTACTAGATGTAAATTCTAGTGTTTATATAGAGCTTAAGAATTTGAGACTGTGAATACATTTGATGCAAGTTGTTACATAAGATAAAACTTTGTATTGTTAAATTTGAGACTGTGAATATATTTGATGCAAGTTGTTACATAAGATAAAACTTTGTATTGTTAAATTTGAGACTGTGAATATATTTGATGCAAGTTGTTACATAAGATAAAACTTTGTATTGTTAAATTTGAGACTGTGAATATATTTGATGCAAGTTGTTACATAAGATAAAACTTTGTATTGTTAATATAATAAATAAAATACAAGTGGTCACAAAGATGAATATAATAAATAAAATACAAGTGGTCACAAAGATGAACTTGTAGTAACATGTTGTTGAACTAGTGTTACAAAATAAGGATATGATTGTGTGTTAACATCATCTGATTCTCATTGCACTGTCGTGTAAATATCTGTATGGCCAAATTATTTCACGTGTACTTTGAGAGCAAAGTACCATTCAGCATGGCCGTGTTAGATTATTCATCTTTTTATAAAGATAACACACTATAAAACACAATCATATACAAAACAAATCAATGTCAGTCTATGAGATGACAGATGTTATTGACAGATGTACGGTTACGTTCCATTCAACAATATTATTTTACCAACATTAATAGGTTGGAAACTTTATTTAACATTTTCATAAGAGAGATTTCATAAACTGATGTTACAATTTATTTTTATGTAAACAATTATCATTGAGACTATATTGAGATTCCTAAACGTAGGTATTGAATTATGTTTCCGAACGAATCTATGGTTCACTGCTAACTGAAATCAAGTCACACAATTATTTAATTTAATATTGTTATAAATGTTAATATAACAATTAATGATACTTAAAATGTTTGTTATGATTTTATATTGTAATTCAAATAAGAAATTACTTACTTTAGAATGATTCTCTGAACTCTGAGGATGTCAGTATTTTATCTAGCTTTATATACAGCTTATAAATGAACAAGTAATTAATTGTAATAATACTTTAATAATATTTAAAACAGTTTAATTATATTTTCAAGGGTTCTTCAGAGCTATGCTAAAAGTTATTTTAGTAAGATGTGATGCTCTTTGCTGATTGGTTCAAAGATGGCTGAGTTATTTGTTTACATTATAATGTTGTTAAAATTAATATATTTCAAGGACTATAGTAAACATTTAATATATTGCTTAGTGATGCTAATATGTTTCAAAACATTTGTTTATAATCTCGTATATCTGAAGTAATTTTACCCACACACGATACTCGTTTGTGATTGGTCTAAAAGAGCGGTATGTTAGAGGGTTATATAAGGCCAAGATGTAGCCGGCTCTGGACAGTCTGAGTCGAGAATTCTGAAAGTTATAAACTTATAAGGATAAGCGAATAATATATCTGAAGGAACTGGGCCAAAGTACTGGTTCATTGCTGTAAGTAAATAGTCATTAGACATTGTTATAGATTTATGATTATAATGTATATTGTGTGTTATTTAGGTTGGGAATACTTTCCTGGCTAATGGTATTATGTTGTTATACTTCTAAGTACTCTTGGACTGCTGTCCAAGAGTTAGAAGTTAGTGTATTTTAAAGATAATATTGACAAAGAATGAAACATATTGATAGATATGTTGTCATGTTTCCAAGGAGTTTCTTGTCCAGTTCTTCTCCTTGAATGACCTAGTTTTGCGAACGGACAACTACCTTATTTTATAAATTTGTGACAAGTCTAAATTGAAATAAAATATCTAGTCTTGTCTGTCCGTGCTTTACTTTATAAAACCCTATTTCCCTACAAGATATATTCGTATAAACATTCACACACTAAATAACTAGCTAGTAACTATCCTGATGTGCAAAGCTTATAATAAATAAGCTTTGCTTTGAGAGATTAGACCTTAGATGTTTAGGCCATTACATTCCTGTACATATTTACACATTCTTATAATTTCATATATAGGTATGTGTATTACCCAAGTCGTAAAATCTCTTACGCGCCTCTGCCTCAGGGTTCATCGAATAGGGGGCGGGGACTTCCTCATGTCCCTCGCCCCTGGACCTATTCATGGGGGGCCGGGAAGGGAGTTGAGATCCCCCTCTCCCGTTCCGCAGTTTCCTTCTGCGACATCACATCCTCGCGGAAGGACACCACCGCGTCCCACGACTCTGCGCTACCGACCATCCTCCGCACTACTGCCGGCAGCGTCAGGTCGCCTCCTACTTCATTTGTGAGGACACGGCGCTGCTCCTCCCAAGCTACACACTCGGAGAGCGTGTGCCGCGCCGTGTCCTCCCCACATTGGACGCAGTGGTGGCACAGAGCATTCGGCTCCCTGCCTAAGCGACCTAGTACAATCTAATATTTGCATTTTCAGGAACATACATTTAACATGTCACCGCCGATTCCAGCAGGTTGTATTTCAAAGCATGTTGCTGATGTATTATCCTGCCAGTAAGCTCCGTTAGCTAGACGATAAAATCCTATATATATAAAAATATAGATAGATCAATCATGCCATCTTTCATAGTAAATTTCCGATAATTGTTCATCTAATATTTGGAATTTCTTTAAATTAAGTACCTCTGGCCTCTGTCCCCAAGGCTGGTCACTACTCCTGGTCTTAAATGTTTAAGTTAATTTGTTGAAAAAAAAAAAGCCTCGGACATGACATTTGATGATTAGAAGAGTAGATGAACTGTGAACTGTGTGAAAGAGACTTAGAAAGGGAGTGACTTCAGACAGGGGAAAATAAAATGTCAATGTTATGAATGTGAAAGTTTTAATAGCTAATAAGGCCTTGTAAATATAATAAAAATAACTTTAAACTTCCTAGCATATTATTATCCCATTTTTTACCCATTGATTCCAGGTATTTTTGTTTAGAAAGAAAGGTACAAATTCAGGGAGTCAAATAGAAAGTAGAATCTGATTATATATGAACCCAAAACGTTACATATTTTGGGTTCTATTACTACTATTACTACAACAAAGTAAGGAATGATTGACTTGATCCTACAATTTCAATCATTAGTGTGACTACTACGATACCAACATGCACTTTATTCATTGCTCAGTAATAGAATGATGACGTGATGACACTAGCACGTTGTTCCTTGTTTCCTCTGGACCGTCTGCGGATGTCGCGCGCCTGTGCTGTATGTCTCGTAGTGTGTGATGGTGCGTCAGGTCAGTGCGTACACATACTGTTCGTTATGCTCACACAATTTAGGCGATCAATATAAATCTATATTAAATGTTCGTATGTAGTTTTTTGGTTAACTGTAGGCTTGTTGCGCGCTTTGGTTTATACTGTAAGTGCAACAAGCAATTCATAAATAAATAAGAATTATTAAATAATATAATCCAATTGTCCAAGAAAAACTTGGACAACTGGACATGACACAGACGCTCAGTAGAAATGTGGTACACTGATTAAGCTAATGTGCTAAAAACACCAAGAAAGTAATTAGGTATAGGTTCCGGGATGATATCACGTGTCACCACGTCAGGGAATCATAAATTTGCTGTCAGGATAACATTTCGTATTACCACATCAAGACAGTTCAAAGTGACGATGAATATTCACTATTAAACAAAGAAAATACCTCTTTAAATAAAATAGGTCACTGACCTTGATAACGTGATTTGTAATAGCGGTCACTTTGCCGGTCACGATCACGCCTATTTTCGCGTAATTTACGTTCCAGGCCGCGAATTTTATGGTGCATATTTTCGTTACACTATTTCCTTTTCCTTTTTCCCATGATGTACGCAGAATATAAGATTTATGTGCATTTTCCGATAAAATGCGAACGGATAGATGTTGACAATGCTGCACACGAAAAAAAGTATGAAATTCAGTGACACTACACAGAGACAAAAACAAACGAACGATTGCGTTTTTTTTCTAAACTGTGTGACGATGCTGTACAATGAAGAACGGACTACATGTACTGCAGTGTATGATGTTCTCATTGCCGGGAGATAAGTCTCTACTCGGCTTGAGAGAGAGAGGGCTGTGATATACCACGTGGGCCCAAGGCTTCTTTTCTAGGCCAGGCTCAATGAACCCCTCATTGAGCCTGGCCTTGCTTCTCTTGTATTCAGACACTCACTGCGCGATCCTGGCCCGTCCATCATGGTGCATAACTACAAATAGATGTTTATCTACTTTTTTCAATTAAATACTTATCGGCGCTGAGCACCGTCTGATAGCGATATAGTTTTAAGTTATCTTATTAATCGATTTTCTGAACGAAATGTAACGTAATCGTGTAGTGATTCGTAAACGTAACACCCGACACTGGCACAAAAGAAGAAACAACGGGGACTGGTGACAGCTGGTCAACGGTGATCTAGAATGTGGACTCGTGTCAAGTGGAACGTTATTTTCTTAGGAAAATTATTGTAAAATTGTAGTGATCAAAGTTTGATTTAAAGTTTATCGTTATAATTGATTATCTCCTTGCCCGATAACCTGCGCCTACAAAGGATCCCTTGCTAAATAAAGACGGAGCTTCCCCAGATGATACTTTTGTACCGCTAACTTCTTTTGATGATGGCCATGTGCCGTTATCAGTAGTGGGATGCGAAGGGTAAAGCCCAACTAAGGAGATAAACATTATTTTAGGTCAAGACCTGATGCATTACCCGCCAGGTTTCTCAGTGAGTTGGTGATACAGCAGTGCAGTGCGATGCAGTTGTTCGAGCCTATCAGCTTCATCGTCCGGGATCGTTCTGCCGGAGGTCGGTCCAGTCCTCCCAGATGCCTGCTGTGCAACGGTTGTCGGCTTCCAAGTGACAGGTATTTGCGGGAAATTGCAACAATCCGGTGAGTCGTACTATTTTTATTTTGATTCCGGTGCTGAATGTTCTCTTGTCGAACAATCTGTAATTTCATTGTCACGTACACACCCGATAATGCATATGGGTTGCGCCAGCGTATTGTGTACTGAACAATTTCTTTGCGACGTGATAATAAGAGAGTTATATAATTTTATTGTTTAATTACGATGTTTTAATGGACAGAGAAATTTTAAAACATTGTTTTACAATTATGGTGTTTGATTTGTCTCTAAATATTTCGAAACTAAAGTCCATTGAGGCCGGTAAAACAGCTTCATGTAGGCAGTGGTACGCTAACGGTAGCCAGTGAGGAAATTTTAACTGCTACGGCCTCGGGCACTCTCACGGTATCTTCGGGTGATGAAGAAGATTTTCTGAAATAGTTGAGCATCAGGTTCAAATACACAAGGGTAAGCTACTATGTTAGAGTCTGGTTGTCAGAGCTGGTTGAAAGGGCCTCTGGGCGCCCGGGCCACACTGTTACCGTGGTGGGAGGGGTTGTTACGCCCGGACCACGCTGCTATGTTTTGATTGTACCACCGATTTGAGATAACTGGTTGAAGGAGCCATTTGCGCGTCGGGCCACGTTATCTCTCGTTTGTTAAGGTTTGAGATAACTGGTTGAAGGAGCAATTTGCGCGTCGGGCCACGGTATCTCTCGTTTGTTAAGGTTTGAGATAACTGGTTGAAGGAGCCATTTGCGCGTCGGGCCACGTTATCTCTCGTTTGTTAAGGTTTGAGATAACTGGTTGAAGGAGCCATTTGCGCGTCGGGCCACGTTATCTCTCGTTTGCTAAGGTTTGGGGTAACTGGTTGAAGGAGCCATTTGCGCATCGGGCCACGTTACGTATCGGTTGGGAAGGTTTGAGGTAACTGGTTGAAAGAGCCGCTTGCGCATCGGGCCAGTTTACCTAGACTCCCACCGATCCGATTATTACCATGATTTATTGTCAGGAATGGACGAGCAGTTACAATGCTATTTGGAGCCTCAGTTGTATATTGCTTCGGATGGACGAGCCTCTATCTAAGTCCACGAGGACGTGCGATAGTCAGGTTGGCCGTATTGGCGCTGAGCACCGTCTTATAGCGATATAGTTTTAAGTTATCCTATTAATCGATTTTCTGAACGAAATGTAACGTAATCGTGTAGTGATTCCTAAACGTAACACCCGACACTGGCACAAAAGAAGAAACAACGGGGACTGGTGACAGCTGGTCAACGGTGATCTAGAATGTGGACTCGTGTCAAGTGGAACGTTATTTTCTTAGGAAAATTATTGTAAAATTGTAGTGATCAAAGTTTGATTTAAAGTTTATCGTTATAATTGATTATCTCCTTGCCCGATAACCTGCGCCTACAAAGGATCCCTTGCTAAATAAAGACAGAGCTTCCCCAGATGATACTTTTGTACCGCTAACTTCTTCTAATGATGGCCATCTACTCCAGATGATGCTTTAGTAGCGCCAACTTCTTCTAATGATGGCCATGTGCCGTTATACTTATTTATTAGTTAGAAAGTCTATTATTTTTATTATTATATTACTGGTAAACAAACAATGGAATTTAAGGGATTTTTTGCATGGTTTATAAAAACTTCATTATTTATTTTTAGGGGAGACAATACCACAATATTATTATTTATTTGTTTTAGTAGGCTTACAAATTTTTGTTTATATTCAGCGTACTTTTTTGCACAAGGCTATACGTGAGTCATAGAAGTGTAATATACGTAAAATGTGTAGAAATGACACAAGTTTTGAAAACAATGGAAGTAGTTTTTTTATACGTTGTTACGTAATTTTCACGATGTTTCGTGAAAATTCAGTTCAGTCATCTGTTTGCATTAGATGAGCTATGTAATACGAGAATGTCTTTTTAAAAGTTAATATTTGTGCTTAGTTTTAAAATATTTGTTAAACGAATATCCAATCAATACAACGGGTATTGATTGGATATTCGTTTAACAAATATTTTATTTAATAATTATTAAGTGAACTGGTATTGGTTGGATATTCGTTGTACAAATGATGTGTACGTTGTGCAAATGTCAATCTGCAATTATAATTTGCAGATTGACATGTTTTGTGTATTGTGTTTTATTTATTTATTTTTTTGTGTGTTTTCATTTATTGTAGTTTAGTTATTTAATTTTACTAAGCTAAGTGGCATATTTTAATCTTTGGTTGGTTTTGGTCTGAATGAAACGACATAGCAATAATAATTTAGGTAAACTACATTTTACGTACAGATAAATGAATATTAGTTGTATGTTGTAATAAAAGGTAGGTATTAGATTGTGGTTATTGAAGTTGTTTCTTAATATAACATCAGGCCTGTTCCCCAGGAGAGTGTACTTAGGAAGCAGCAAAAGTGGTTCTCTTGTTTCTGTATACTTATGTATCTGAATGAATAGATTGTCTGTGTAATGACCATAGTGTCACAACATATTTTGGTATATTTTTATTGGATAATATTATTCCTTTTTTAATTGACGTCAAAAAAGGTTACTTACTCCATTTGACCGTTTATATGCTTTTTATATTTGTTCACGGATAACTTTGTCGTTTAAGAAGAGATTTTGATTATTATTTTTTGTGGGAAAGAAGATATTTTAAAGGTGGTCATGACAAGGAAGTCAGAGAAATCGTGGTGAACTTTAAAAAATCGTTGAGATGACTAGTGTATTTTTTTATTAAGTATATTAAAATTAAAGCACTATAATTTAAAAAAGATCTGAAGTAGATCTAATATCGGAGCCGAGAGACAGTCGAGAGAACTTCTCAACCATTGCTAGCAGCTACCTTGTTTTTGTGCTAAGTTAATTTGTATTGATAAGAACGTTACACTATGCATGTGGATTAATTAGGATTGTCATTAGGGGTCTGATGATGAAGACGTAGAACAGTTCAGGAAACTCCCCAATGGATTACAGTAGCTACTTTGTGTTTGGACTTAATTCATTTATATTGATAAAAACTTTGCACTCATATGGTTATAATGAAAGTCTGCAGTAGATCTGATGATAGAGACAATAGACAGTCGAAGGATTTCTTCCACAATTTATAGTATTGAAGGACAAGCACTACTTATTCGTCGTGTTGATGCATCAATCAATGAAAATTAAGACTGAATTTAAGTTGCAATTACATCATGCCTAGCAATGCTCATACTTTCTGTATAGTCCCATAGGAATCTTATATTCCCAGCCTCTATACAAAGTTTTATGCCTCTGAACCAGTTTTCGAAACACTTTTTCCAGTCCGCCACAGATATCTCGTTTACAGCCGGCTCGAACGCTGACAGCGCATCATCCGGTGACCAAAATTGTATCCCTTTGAGCTGATCTTTTAAATTTGGGAAAAAGAAGAAGTCACAAGGGGCTAGATCAGGGCTGTAAGAAGGGTGATCCAGGAATTTGACCGCTGTACCTACTGTCCAGGAAGTCCCTCGTTTTGATTGCAGTGTAGGTGGGCGCATTGTCGTGGTGAAGCAGTAGCCCGCGGAGCCCTGTGTTTGGTCGCTTGTTGCTTACAACAGAGAAAATTTATGTCAAGCAATTGGTAATATACTATTCAGCGTTAATGCTTCTTTGGTTTCGTAAAGATATTGACACCAAGTAGCCAGTCAAACCGAAAAAGCTAGCGATCAAAATGTTAACCCCGTTTCTAGATCGCTTCACTTTGGTAGTAGTTGATTCGTTTTGAAACATCCAAACCGTCGACTAGCGCTTCGTTTCTGGATTGTATTGATAAATCCAAGATTCATAACCTGTAACGATGTCATAAATACGCCGAGACAAGCCTGGTTCAAATTTATCTATCATATTATTTATGGCACCATTCCACCCGTGCCTGCTTCTGACCATCGGTGAAATAATAAAAATAGTCTTGGATCAAACTTTTCACTGCTAGCACGTTTTCTTCTGTAATAGCCATCAAAAGGTGACCATTTCTTTCTTCATCCCCCAAAGTTAGTCGACCGCGCTTAAATTCTTTATACCACCGATACACGGTTGCCTTAAAGGACCTTCATCCGTGAATGCCATTTGAAGTCTATCGTACGATTCGTCTGGTTTCAGGCGACATTTTAAATCTAAAAAAATCATAGCGTGAAAATGGTCTCGACGCAAATCCATTTTTCAAAGAGACACGATAATTTTATTTTTATTAGCTCGCAATAAATTATAAGGCCAGTTTCTCATACATAAAAACTTTTTGTTGAAATACTTTCTGAGTGACCTGGTTTAGGGGGGATACAGTAAAAACAGCGCTTTCGATTTATCTTTTTATTATTGCAAACAGATATTACATCAAATCAACAACAAAATATATATAATTTTCAATGTTTTGAAATATAATTAAAATAATAATTGATCCCTTAAGTACCGATTGAACACTAATAAATTATTAAAAGTAACGAGCTTGTGATTTCATCATAAATAGAATAGAATAGAATAGAATACTCTTTATTATGTACACCATATAGATTACAGAACATAAATAAAAATATTTTACATAGGGTGACACAATGGGCGGTCTTATCGCTAAGAGCGATCTTTTACAGACAACCTTTGGATGGAATTCTAAGGGGAAGGATAAAGAAATAAATTCATGTTATTATAAATTACACAGTATAACTTTTATAAAATTCTATCCGATACAATCTTATATGTTACCTAAAAGGTTTTGTGCGTTACTACATTGCAAGTGTATATTATTTTTAGGCTTCTCTTATTTTATGTCATATTACAAATAATGTAGCATAACTATAATCCTAGATTCTGCTTATACACTACATTTTATCTAAAGAAGGTGACCGAGGTAGCGAATGCGGAGGACATTGTTGTGGTGCAACCAGGGAGAGAATTTTCCTTTCATGATAATTAAATTAAATCATGAGGTTTTGAATTTATTTATATTATAAAGCAAAGTGTATTTAATATCAAGTACCTAGGTTTTTTTTGTTTATAATGAAAATCGGAGTCAAAAAGCAGGTACCTAAGTGCAAAAATAATGTCTTAGCCATAGTTTTTTTGTATGTGAGATTATTTGAATTCATTTTATTTTTTTTTACTCAAGAATTGTCAATAAAATCGAATAAAATTATCTAACAGAAGAAAAATCAACCCTTAATCAAAACAAAACTATTTTTTTATGTACGGAAACTAGCAACCTACGCGAAACATCAAATTTTCCCAATCAACCCTGAACCCTAAAATTGCAGTTGAGTTATGCTGGCTCTCTGTACATAGTTAAATAAAAAAAAGGTTTACATAATAATATCATTAAGTTACAGGGCCTAAAAATTCTGACTTTTCCAAGGCGACACATGCGCCGGCGGCGTGCCATCTTGTGAGATTCTTTCAAGGTGTATTAAAAATGTTCAACGACATCAAGGCAGATTCAATGCTTTTGTCCATAAAATCTTCGGACAGAGAGGAATGGAAGCAACATAGACTAAAAATAATATTCATTCACATTATTTAAGGAAACACAATACCTACTACTTAAGTATTTTCTTCCATTAAATATTACGTACGACAATTAATAATTAAGAAGAAGTATTGACTAATCATTACTTCTTCTTAATTATTAATTGTCATACGTAATATACATACATACAATAATAATGTACATTACCTACAGAAATAAAATAGATTTGTTTTCCTAAGAAAACAAATCTATTTTATTTCTGTAGGTAATGTGTGCTCATTCACTGATTTGATCGCAGGTTCAATCATAAAATGAACAAAATTTTGATTCTCAATATATTTTTGCTGCGTAACATCTATAGGTACTAGTTGATCTACAGGAACAATATAGAATAGAATACTCTTTATTATGTACACCATATAGATTACAGAAACATAAATATAAAGATTTTACAAAGGGTGACAGAATATAGTTCAAGAAAGACAGAAATTCCTTGGCTTATCTTAAAATATTATAACATCACAAATTATAACAAAAACGTTACATGAAGTATGTTAGATTCAATCACCATCATCGTCATTTTTACGTTAAAAAAAATATTTTCAGTTTTAATAAAAAAAAACTTATCAAGTACTTTCCTTATATAATACCCAATGCCATTTTATCAATGTTATTAATAACGACAGATATCACATTATTAATTTCAGAGTCAGTGTTTTTAAAACCACTTATTAATGTGATTATTTTTAAGAAAATTTATAGCCTCTGTGATGTCATATTTTTACTTACTTTTTTTTATTAATATTAAAATTCAGTTAAAATATCAAGCGGAGTGAGGTGTTAGTTATCTCAAAGAGTTTTGCTATACTCAATCTTTTTTACGGTATTTTATGTCTAGCGACTTCAGTCATACAATCTTTAGCATTAAAGATTGTTTCGGTACAAAAAGACTGATACCTTAAATTGAGTAGGTATTGCTGTGAAGAATTTACTTCCGCCACGTTATTATTTATTTCTTAATGGAATTCTTTTTGCTCTTCGGATATAGCCCGTCCATTCCTTTTCCGAATGGTGTTTCGGAGTTTGTTGTCAAATAATATGATCCTTGGGCACTGGAAACAGAAAAACTCGATTAGTGGTAGGTATCGAAAGATATAATATCTATCCTAGCCTCTCATGCATGAGTTTATGGATTCAAATTCCAGGAAGTAACAACGTGACTTTTTAATTGGACCGCTTTATGTAAAAATGATCCAACCCATAAACTAATAAAGGTATATATAAAAAAGGTATATTTCGATATATCAAAGACACTGTCTTTGATATGTCAAAACATACCTTATTTGGAGTCCATACGTCACAAAATATCGAAAATGTCGAGTTTGTGGTTTGGATCATTTTTGCAGAAAGCGGTCAAATTGCTATATACTTTTTGCATAAAGTAAAAACACGTGATAAAGGAAAAACACGTGAGGAAAGCTGGACCTTATGAGTTAAGGAACGCTATCAGATATGAGCAGAGGTAATATATTTTTCTAAAGGAACTTTGATCTAATATGAACAAAGTTCCTTTTCTAAAATGTATTGTGTAACAAGCACACTCAGAAAAATCATAATCAGTAAAAATTGGTATCCTAGATACGGACAGTCATAGACTTTAACAGCAGTGGCAAAATAATAGATTTGTATTATTATTATATGTCTATGGTTTGTTGTTATTCTGGCTCGGCAATTTACAGCCGTCTACACAAATGTCTTATTATTTTTCTTTCATGTAGGTCATTATAAAGTACAAATTGTTTTTTTTTTAATCAGAATATTATTAACGCCATGAATGTATATTAATAATATGGTTTTCTAGTGTTTTTGTGGTGTATTCTGCCCGCATAGTGAACGCCGCTGAGAGCGTCGGTACTCTCCTTAATATCAACCATAGTTACCCCCAGCGATTTGAACAGTCAGCAATAAATTAAATTGTATCTCTTTTGTCACGGGACTTATAATATTTTGTACGTTTCTAAAGCGAGCAAATCGTTGATAGATAGTCGCTTGCTCGTCCGCGGTCAGACGTTAGATGCCTTAGACAACTTATAAGATTCCCTCGGGCCGAAAGATCATACAGAAACTTTTCTAGACCTAATAGATGGTATACTATTTCGAACTTTTCGGTGTTATCCTTTTTACTTACGTATTAGCACAGCTGTAACCCATATACACCAAGCCGTCTTCAGGGGTGGGATTTTCTCTAAATTTGTGGTAAGATTCGGCAGGGGAGGCTGGAAATGCTTCAGGATTTATCACCGATTCCGCGAAGAATCGCCACGAACGCCAGTGACTGCATAAGTCTGGAAATATTTAGAAGACTAAATTAGTGGTCAAATCTTAGAAGATGATATTACATTTATATTGAATACTAACAATTTCTTAAAATTACCAAGTGCCCCAGTGATGCCTCACAACAGTACCTAAAGAATTTGGAAGGCAAAGGGTCGTGTTATGTTGTTAACAGCTCAAAGGAACAATAATATCCTGCTAGATGAGCTTCTACTTCTTTGCACTCGTGGAGTTAATGTGCAATAAGGATTGGCCTGTTAGGTCCCGGAACCGTAATTAGCTTTTCTTTCATTTTGCGGAGATTTGTGTAGATGGGGCCATACACCAATAAAAAAAATACATAAAAATCTACCTACTATTTGTCCTTTTAGCTTTTTTCCGAGAAGATTGGGCTCGTCTGCCAGTGTTACCAGATGAGGCTAAAGGTCATTACATTTTGAAAAACTAAAATAATAAAATCTCTCGTAATAAAAAGTTAAAGATACCATACCATAGGCACAATGAAATTATTTATATAACTGGACGTCACAGTACTGTACTAGGCCTTTGAAAAGCGTAAGTGCAATGTTGCGTAAAAAAGACGTGTCCTACGTCCGTCACACACGTCAGTTAATTCGAGCAAGCATAACGTACCATTTGGTAACTTGTATCCAGTAAGTACAGAGAGCATTGTTAAAGCTCACGTAAGCACAATATTAACCACCCAATGCTACAGCATCATCATGCTACTAAAGTAAACATTTTAAAATACCACACTTTACTCTTAGTACTTACTATCATCGGAGAGAGGTATTGGTGCAAATCGGGGGCATCCCGGTTGTATGCTTTTCCCACCATTCGGCCAGAAGTCAGCAGTTCCGGTCCGCACAGGCGCGCCGTAGCTGCCGGCATCTGTGTGTATGACATCTACGAACTCCGCATCCTTTTCGTTGACGTGTTCCATCACCACACCATCAGGATAGAACGCTGGAAAAGCAGGATCGAGTGCCGTTACTCTGAAATGTTTGTAGGCTAATGTTAATTCAACGTAGTTTAAAACAATGTACTCTATTAGTTAAGGCAATTAATTGTTACACTAAGTATACGCTCAACAGAAACACGGGGGCGGGATGCTCTAGAGAGATATAATTATATTAGGACCGCAGTACTGGTAAAGGGCATGAAAACCAAGCAAAAGGTAAATTCTTGTCCTTAAAATCGAAAAAAAAATAAACGAAAAAAAAAAATAAATTCTACCAGCAATCTCCTCTCAGCGACAAACACTTCTCAAAAATGTAGGAAAGTAGTCGTGTTTTTGACAGAATGAGACGGAGCTCAGACTGGACGTTCTTAGAATAGCAGATATTAATTTATGAAGTGTATGTATGTATATCATGTAAATGAAGTGAAATTGGTGTGTAATAGTATGGATTATGTATAGTCACATGGCAACACAAGTTTCCGATATTGCAATTACAAATAATCCACTTGTTATCTTAACGTGGAACAGAGAAGGAGCTATCGAAGATTCTATTGCATGATAACAAGGTTACACAACAAAGTAAATTATACAATATATCATAATATAATCCATCTATCATATCTTTGTCACACTAATAATTTAGCTATCATTTCCTTGACATATTTTTTAGATATACTGACGTTGCGCGTGCTTTACCTTTTATTATAATTATAAACTAGTACTTGATCGCAATCTCGCCTGATGGTAAACAGTGATGCAATCATTGATGGTATAGCGCGCTAGTTTATTAAGACCGTACCCTCACCAAATGACCTTGCGCATTTGCTCCCTCTTCACCGCGCCCCACCTCTACAATACTTCGTAAAATTTTACTAGCGCCGTCTGGCGGACGTAGTACTTACAAATACAAGTTAAAAACATAGAACACAGAAGTAACAGACATAGCACTTTCATTTATGTTTATTGGTGCACCCAAATACTTTTGGTTATTATGTACTCAAACAAATGTTGACGATACTTCATAATAAAAATTCTGCAGTGTTTATTTTTTAACCGACTTCAGAAAAAGGTGGTTCTCAGTTCGATTTATTGTGTTCGCTGATAACTTTATGACTTTTTTTTTATTTTAAGGGAAAACGTAATCAGGGTCAAAAAATTTCTGCAGAACTGACACCTGCAAAAAAAAAATCATGTTTATTTTTTGGGACCATGCAAGACTGTGAAATTATATTATTATTCTCGTTTAATAAAACAAATACGTAAATTGTAAAAAATAAAACTATCGTATATCAAAATAAATAACAAATACATATACTATAATATTATTTACACAAAGCTTCCTTTCGCAGAAAAATAATAAACATCCGACTAATACAATATCCGATCAGACTGGACGTTGACGCCAGCATATTTGGAAAAGGCCTGCAAGCAAACGAACTATTTCGTTTGCTTTAATTCCTTTAAGACCACAATGAAAGTATGAGCATTTCTAGAAATAACGCAATGAAATAACACAACTTAAATTCAGTCTCTTGATTTTAATTGATTTTTGCCTAAGCATGACGAGTAGGTAGTGTTTGTACCATGTTAAAGTAGAGTGTTGTAAATTGTTGAGGAATTCCCTCGACTGCCTATGGTTTTCATCATCTGATGTACTTCAGACTTTAATTTTTACCCATATGGGTGCAAATTTCTCATCAATATAAATGAATTAAGTCCAAACACAAAGCAGCTATTGTAAACCTTTGAGGAGTTCCCTCAACAGACTGTCCTTCGTCTTCATTATCAGACTCCTAATGATCATAACAATTCATCTAGGTGTAATGCTCTTATCAATACAAATTAATCAAGAGATTACACAAGGTAGCTGCTGTCAATATAAATTAATCAAGAGATTACACAAGGTAGCTGCTGTGAATCGTTGAGGAGTTCCCTCGAATTTCTCTCGGCTCTATCATCAGATCTATTGCAGATATTCATTTTAACCTACTTATATGGGTGTAAAGTTTTCATCAATATAAATGAATTAAGTCCAAACATAAGGTAACTATTGTAAACCTTTAAGGAGTTCCCTTAACTGGCCTTTGTCTTCAACATCAGAGCTTTAATGATAATCACAACTCATTTAGGTGTAAAGTTCTTATCAATACAAATTTATTAAGCACAAACACGAGGCAGCTGATGTGAATCGTTAAGGAGTTCCCTCGGCTGTCTCTCGGCTCCATCATCAACTCCGAACTTTACTAAATTGTAGTGCGTTAAAACACTTAATGAAAAAACTTAGAAAAGCCCTAGACGCCCCTTTGATTTTTTAAATTTCTCCTAGATTTACCTAGTCTTCCATCATCAGACCCTAATTTCCGAAACATGAGACTACCTTGAAGATATCGTCTTTCTAATAAAACAAAAACATGTGGCACTCGGGGCTGCCGCGGTAAAGCTATTTTATACTAGCGGCCGCCAGCGACTTCGTTCGCGTGGAGTTAGTAATGCTCTGCTCCTATTAGTCGCAGCGTGATGTTTTATAGCCTTAAGCCTTTCTGGATTAATGAGCTATCCAACGCAAAAATATTTTTCAAATCGGACCCGTAGTTCCTGAGATTAGCGCGTTCAAACAAACAAACTCTTCAGCTTTATATATTAGTACTAGCTTTCCGCCCGCGGCTTCGCCCGCGTGGAATTGGGTTATATCGCTTTTTTTAGATTTCCCTCGGGAATAAAACTAATTAAATGACGATTGATCACTTTTTAAGGATTGATCGTAGAACGGTGAAAATTTAGGATTGTATGTATTTTTGTATGTTGTAAAAAAATAGAAACTAAAAATTTTGTGTAAAAATAAAGAAACAAATAGGGGTGGACTACTCCTAACATTTAGGGGGATGAAAAACAGATGTTGGCCGATTCTCAGACCTACTCAATACGCTCACAAAATTTCATGAGAATCGGTCAAGCCGTTTCGGAGGAGTATAGGTACGAAAACTGTGACACGAGAATTTTATATATAAGATAGATGTTCGCTAGTACTAAATTTTGTATGGAGAAACGCATGGTACAGACACAGGGCTGCAGATCTGCATGAAAATGCAGATAAAAAACGCAATCCTGCGCGTGGCTGCGGGGTAAATCGCAAAGGTGTGCACACCGAGTTCCGCAGTATGTAGTTAGTAGGAATTTTTTTATTAGTTATTTATGACATAGTATTTTTTTTATTTTGCCAATTAACGTATACATTTGTATAAGTATGTATTTTCTTTTTTGTAGTTTATTTATTTATTTATTTACCAGTGACGTCATTGAAGGAGTGCGAAAAACGGTGGCGATTTAGCGACTAAACTATATTTGATGTTTTACTTTTGACTTTGATAAAGAAATAGAAGATATGTCACAGCTTATAATTGACGTCATTTTCGTGATCAGCGCCCCGAAAACCCGTCACGATACCCAAGTCAAAATATCATGAAATTGAATTTCGGCCACCTTGGATTTCAAAAATGACGTCATTTTCGTGATTAGCACCCGCGAAAACCCTTTTCACGACACCCATGTCAAAATATCATAAAATTGGTGTCGGCCATCTTGGATTTCAAAAATGACGTCATTTTCGTGATCTGCACCCCCGAAAACCCCCATCACGACACCCATGTCAAAATATCATAAAATTGGTGTCGGCCATCTTGGATTCCCAAAATGACGTCATTTTCGTGATTAGCACCCACAAAAACCCCTTTCACGACACCCTTGTCAAAATATCATAAAATTGGTGTCGGCCATCTTGGATTTCCAAAATGACGTCATTTTCGTGATCTGCACTTCCGAAAACCCCTATCACGACACCCATGTCGAAATACCCAAAAATTCATCGAAATACCAAATTTTAGGCGAAGTTATCCGCAAACATAAAAATAAAAACTTTTTACAAAAAAACAACCGACTTCAAAAACCACTACAAAGTCAAAAATAACTAATTTCGGAAGTTGGTGTCTTTGGTTTTGTATATTCGTTTTAGACACCGACTTCCAAAATAAGTTATTTTTCACTTTACATAGTGGTTTTTGGAAGTCGGTTGTTTTTTTGTAAAAAAGCTTTTATTTTACATTTTTTAGTTGTTAAAAGTACTACGTATTCAGTTGCATCCGGTCAGACTGGAAGCTGACGCAAATATAGTTGGGAAACGACGTACTTTTGTTTACTTTAATTTTTACCCGTAAGTTCCTATTCCCTCAACTGCCTATGGTCTTCATCATTAAATTTACTGTAGACTATTATTTTAACCTAATGGGAGTAAAGGTCTTATAAATATAAATGAATTAAGTCTAACCACAATGTAGCTACTGGAAACCGTTGAGGAGTTCCCGGAACTGGCCTTTGTCTTCATCATTAGAGCTCTTACGAGAGTGGCAACCCATCTAGGTTTAAAGTTCTTATCAATACAAATTAATCGAGCCCAACCACAAGTTAGCTGCTGTTAATTGTCGAGGAGTTCCTTCGACTGTCTCCCGGCTCTATCATCAGATCTACTCCAGACCTTTATTAAATTGTAGTGCTTTAAAATACTTAATGAAAATGCTAAGAAATGAACTAGTCGCCCCCCAATTTTTGAAAGTTCCGCTTGTTTTCTCTGGACTTCCACCATCAAACCCTGATATCGTTATCATGGGACCACCTTGGGAACGTCTTCTTTCCAACAGAAAAAGAATTATCAAAATCGGTTCATAAACGACGAAGTTATGCGCGAACAAACATAGAAAAAAAAAAGCATATTTACGGTCGAATTGAGTAACCTCCTCCTTTTTGAAGTCGGTTAATACGCTATGCTATGCGATATGCTCTATATCCATTCAAAGATATTTATTATTCAGTATTGTAATTAGAATTTTAAGTATTGTAATTATTGTAGTAGAATTGTAGAAAAATACCTACTTTCTTCCGTTTCGACTATTACGAAACGCGTTGTTATTAAACTTTAATGTGTAATATATCCGTATCCTTGTAAATAACTTTTAGAAATATAATTTGAAAAATATAAGTCTTTTATTTGTTCATAAATAGACATACCAACTTTGCAGTTTATGTGATCATTTTTAAAAGCTAATGTGCCGAAAAGCCGTGACGCGCGAACCTCGTTCCGTGCTAGCCGCGACTAGCGCAGTCATAGGCACTCTAATATTGTGTTTAGGTGTGCGTGCGGCGACGCATAGATACTATGGCGCACACATACAAGCCGCGCGCGGTCCGTTTGTATGAAGATAACGTACTTCCCTCTCTTTATTCTATGATTATACTCTATGCGACATGCGGTGCGTGAGCGAGCAAGCAGATGCTTTCTCGCTCACGCGCCGCCCGCTTATGCTAGCGGAGCGCGCGATGACGAACGACACGGGTTCCCCCTTCGAGAGCTTGTGGCATACTGAATCTCAATAGCCCGGGCAACAGAAATGATGGCGAATACGCTCAGATTGTTGAATAAAATTTTGATTTTGGTCGTTTCAAAAAAATATTTCTACAATAATGTTCGTCATGAAATTACCTATCCATTAGTGTAAGAACTCAATCTAAATAATGCTCACTTTCTGAGGAGATGCACGTTTATGATAATTATTTCTCTTGTCAGTGGTTTCGTTGTGAAGGAATTATTTAAACATTATACTTAGTAAAAAAAAAAAGAAATCTACAATTTTAGAGCCAAGATTATGGAGAAATTTAGATAGAGAGATAGAAATTTATGTGTTTTTAATAAGTTGATATTTCTTTTGGATAAAGAGTAGATAGCTCCGAAAAACTACATAAAAATGGCCTGCGGTGTGTTTTTCCCCCGGAACCGCCTTAAGAGCCAATCCACTCTAGCCTTGAAGACACTTAAATTGTACGCAGACGGAAACACCGCTGGCAAATTGGTCTAGTCACTGACAAGGCGAAACGCTTCGTCCGGAACATAGTGGTGTCAACAACGTAAGGGTGGGTACTCGCCTTACGACGTATCGTCCGATGAAGAAACGGAGATGGGGGAATTAAATCAAGGAATACGCGCGCACACTCTCCAAAATGCATCCTATAGGATGCATTTTGGAGAGTGCACACCGACGGGCTCTTACTACTCTTCGCCTGTGCTCCAAGCTTTGTAGATCGTTTTGAACCTAATCTGGGTCGCCAATTATCCATTTCGCGCGCCTCTCCACCGAATCCAAATTTGACAGGTGGAAGTTCGCTGCACCAGGCCAAATGTAATGTTTGTGTGCTGCAATAGTTATAAACTAGTGCTTGATCGCAATCTCGCCTGATGGTAAACAGTGATGCAATCATTGATGGTATAGCGCGCTAGTTTATTAAGAGCCTAGCCACTCTAGCCTTGAAGACACTTAAATTGTACGCAGATGGAAATAACGCTGGCAAATTGTTCTAGTCACTGACAAGGCGAAACGCTTCGTCCGGAACATAGTGGTGTCAACAACGTCAGGGTGGATACTCGCCTTACGACAGATCGTCCGATGATGAAACGGAGATGGGGGAATTAAATCAAGCAATTCGCGCGCACACTCTCCAAACTGCATCCTATAGAACACCGACGGGCTCTTACTACTCTTCGCCTGTGCTCTAGGCTTTGTAGATCGTTTTGAACCCAATCTGGGTCGCCAATTATCCATTTCGCGCGCCTCTCCACCGAATCCAAATTTGACAGGTGGAAGTTCGCTGCACCAGGCCAAGTGCAATGTTTGTGTGCTGCAATACTCCACACACGAACGGATCTTTGCTTTGTATAACATTAGAAGCTCTCTTGGTGTGCAGTACCGCCGGATCTTTACAATAACGCCAAGTATCCTGGCAGCCACCTTGGCTTCAAAGTTTAAGTTCGAGGAAATCTTAACTCCCAAAAGCTGAAGGCGATCAGTGCTCTCCAAAGATACATTCCGAAAAGTAGGAGCCAAGGTGAACGGGCTCCGTTTGGCGGTGAATAGACACACTTATGTTATGGTTGCGTTAAATGCCACAAGATTGGCTTCGCCCCATTCTGAGACTGGGTGTAGTGCAACATTCGTACGCTCTACCATAGCCTCGGACCGGGTTGCTTCCTTATGAGCCGGAGCATCCGGCAAGTATCTCGCCACAACTGTGCTGTCATCTGTATACCCATAGATACCGGTAATCAGCAGATCGTCAATATGCAGCAGCAACAGAGTTGCAGAGAGAACAGACGAAGAACACACCATGAAGCATGAGCCTTAAGAATAAGTCCGATGATCAATGGAGAATAAGTATAATAGTATCTAATATTTTTTTTACAAAATATTGTTATCATCATGTTATAGTTTGATTATTATTATTGCGATAGAGGTTTTATCGCTTTTGGTTCTATATAAATTACAACACTGAAAATTATATTCATTTTAAAAATTGAGTAACGTGGAAGTGGTTGTATAAGTAAACAAAAGAAGGTACCGTTTTATAATTTTGTTGTACTTAGTCTTGAGGTCTCTAGCAGTGTATCCGGCCACATGACTGCCTAGAGAGTGACCTATTATGTGGAACTTCTCAAGAAGTAGTCCTGACTCTAATAGTTTGTTTAATTGTTCTGCAGCTGCAGTTCCCACCTGCAAGAAGAGAAGATTTTGTTAGCTGAGGAGTTCTCTGTAAGTAATTACACCTTTTTTGATTATGATTTTTGTTGGCTTATGCGACTACTCCGGTACTCCTAAGATCCCGGCTTTCAGTTTATGATCTTTGACAGTCATTACGAGTAGCCAGTAGAGTAGTAATCAATAACCACACCGCGAAGTAAGATGGGACGCCCTCCGGCTAGGTGTGGCGACGATCTTCGTTGGATGGCTGGAGCATAGTTTGAGATTTGCCTAAAATCGAGTTTATTGACGAATAGGAGAGGCATATATATTAGGGGTTAAAGTATGAAATTGCCGTTTTATTGCAATAGGTCCTCAAACAATGAAACTTTTTTTACATGGTTTCTATGCCATTCTTATTTATTTATTTCTTTCTTCTTTCGCTTTGCATGGTTTGTGCATTTAGTCAATGTCTCATAATGAATTTTCAATCATGTCGAACAAGACGGCCGCGTGAATCGTCTACGAGGGAGGTTTGAAGCAAAGTCATGATGAGGCCAGTATGCTGTGATATCTCAATATTCTTCATGCATTATTTACTGAATGCACTTTTTTCTACATACATTACGCACTTTTATTTAGTAAACAACACTATAAATAATTTAAAAGTCCAATGAAAAATGAGCGTGACACTCAGCTTAACTTTCACGCCAGACTCCTATGCTATTCTTCTTTTAAAAAATGTGAAACATTTGAATATCGACTTTCAATTGTATTTTTTATTCAACTTAAACCACCAGAAAGATGGACACTGCGAAAATTCGAGTGATTTTTGAATACGAGTTCCGACGCGGCAGAAACAGTCCGCAATATCAATATTGCGTTTGGAGAGGGGTCTACTAATGAACGCACCGTGCGATTTTGGTTTAAATGCTTTCATGATGGAAACTCCGAATTGAAGAACGAGCTACTAAGAAGACCGCACACACAGGCGAATAGCGAGTAATTAAGAGAGCTGGTGGAATTCGATCCTAGTCAAACTACCCAAGAATTAGCGGCATGCTTTATCGTTACCTTAGCCACAATATTGACTCAATTGCGTAAAATCAATACAGTGAAACAATGCGAATAATGAATGCATCAAGATATGACTGATCTGCAGAAAGAAATGCGTGTTGAAACTTGTGTTGCCTTGTTGAATCGGTACAGAAATGAAGGAATATTTGGTCGAATTATGACAGGTGATAAAAAGTGGACTTTTCATGATAACCACAAAAGAAAAATGCTATGGCTGTCCCCAGGTAAAACGCCACAACAGTGTCCTAAAGCAAAACTTACCATTAAAAAGGTAATGATATCTGTTTGGTGGCCTCAGCGTGGAGTTATTCATTATAGTTTTCTCCGATCAGATCAAGCAATAACGGCAGATATTTATTGTGCCGAACTCCGAACAATGTTGTGAAAGCTAGCAGTAAAACAGCTCCGACTCATGAATCGATCTTCACCATTATTGCTCCATGACAGCGCGAGACCTCATACAGCACGAGAAACCATTTTGACACTTCAGGAACTGCAGTTAGAAACCATTCGTCTGTTCGTCATCCTCCGTATTCACTAGACCTTACTCCGATAGATTACCATTTTTTTTCGTGATTTGGACTATTATCTACGTGACAAAAAGTTTTCTTCCCAGGAGGCGGTACAAAATGCTTTCACACAGTTTGTACAGTCTAGATCCTCAGACTTTTATCGCAAAGGTATTAATGACCTGCCTATTAGAAGGCAGTAATGAATAGATAATATTGGTAATTATTTTAATTAAATAAATTAGTTCAAAATTTAAAAAAAAAAGAATTTAGATTTTTAGTACAAATCGGCAATTTCATATTTGCACTGCTAGACAAAGGCCTCCCCCAAGGCTTTCCACGCTGACCGGTCTTGTGCTGCCCGCATCCATCGGCTTCCCGCGACCTTCACCAGGTCATCGGTCCACCTTGTTGGGGGCCTCCCTACGCTGCGTCTTCCAGTATGTGGCCACCACTCCAGAACCTTTCTGCCCCATCGGCCATCGGATCAACGAGCAATGTGCCCTGCCCACTGCCACCTAAGTTTAGCGACTCGCAGAGTAATGTCGGTTACTTCGGTTCTTCTGCGGATCTCCTCATTTCTGATTCGATCACGCAGTGAAACTCCGAGCATAGCTCTTTCCATTGCCCTTTGTGTGACTCTGAGCCTTCGTATGAGGCCCATTGTGAGCGACCACGTTTCAGTTCCTTAAGTCATCACTGGCAACACATGCTGGTCAAAGACATTAGTCTTGAGACACTGTGGTATCTTGGACGACGAGACGATTTAGCGTAGCTTCCCGAACGCTGCCCAGCCGAGATGGATTCGACGAGACACCTCGAAGTTGGACCTAACTAGTTGGACTGTTTGTCCCAGGTATATATAAAAATCAGAATACCAGAATTATTACGGGAATCGTGTTACTGAGCTATGTGGTTGTGGTGTTCAGATAAGGCGTAGCTCCACATAACATACGTACTGGTATTCAGCTGCTCTAGTAAGACTGGAAGCCGATCGCAATACAGTTGGTAAAAGGCTATGGAAGATTGTTTTTTTTTTTTTAGTTTCACGTGTTTCTATTTTCCAGTCATTTTTATAACAATAATATAAAGGTCGTGGATAGAGTGGCACGGCTTACTTACCAATCCTTACTAATATTATAAATCGGAAAGTGAGTTTGTTTGTTTGTTTGTTCCGCTTTAACGCCGCAACTGCTGAACCAATTGCTTTTAAATTTTGCGGACGTAAAGTTAGAAGTCCGGATTAAATAACAGGGTAGTTTTTATCCCGCAAAAATTTGATATTCCCGAGGGAAATCTTAAAAGCGCGATATAACCAAATTCCACGCGGGCAAAGCCGCGGGCGGAAAACTATTCAAAACTAAATTTGAATTTTAATCGTTCAAGATCCAAAATAATAATAACAATGTACAGTCACCAAAAGTTATAAGTAACAAGGGTGGTCGAGTATAGTTGAAGTTCAGTAAGAAACTGATAAATCTTCTATTACTTATATCTAATTCGCCTGTCACAGTATTTGTCCTCGAACTCCTTCAAAACGGCTGAACCGATGTGAATGAAATTTCGTATATTATACATTCGTTAGGCATGTGAATAGGTTTTTATCTATTTTTTATATTACTACTACTTACGGGGGTGAATCAGCTAGTTTATTTTTTTTTTTATATAAAATGAACTGTTCCATTAATTATATTGGAATACTTCCATCGGTTTCTTAATAAACTTCAACGGTGTCCAGCGACCCTGTTTGCTTATCAGCTTTGGTGACTAAAAATGATGACACATTGACCGTAATTGGCGGTCAGGTCACGGTTGGCGCGATGGTTAAGCGATCGACTGCTACGCTGCGTGTCTCAGGTTCTATTTCCCGCACGGAACAAATATTTGTATGATCTAAAGTTGGTGTTCCGGGTCTGACTGTTTGTGTATGTGCATTTAAATGTTTGTAACTGCATTCACGATACTGGAGGAATTCCTAGTGCGAGACAAGATATTTTTTTAAGAAATATTTCTGCCGGATTATATAAATGTATTATCCACTAAGACTAAACAAATATTTTAGTTTCTGACATAAATATTAGCCCCCTTATTAATAAACATTGCTTAAAGTTAACATACATTTCTGAACTTTTAAAGTTTTAAGGTCACTTAACTATAATCATCGTTTATGAATAAACACCACTGTGTTCAAGGGGTTTATTCATAAACGATGATTAAAGTTAAGTACGTGCAAACGTCTAAAATGTACGGTTAAGCCGTTAAACAATTGCTAATCACTAATTAAGTTTAAGCAACGTTTATGAATAAGGGGGCTTATATTAGATATTCCATGTACATTTTAAACGCGATCAAAACCGTGGCTACTAAAAATATGTCAATGTGTGACTAATTTGACAGGACGAAATTAATTTTTAATTTCTGTCCTTTTCTAAAATAGAAAGGAGATGCATTAAATATAAACTTCAACATTATGTGTATGGCATTGAGGCATGGCCTGTGTTAGAGCGACACAAGCAGGAGCTGCGTGTCATGGAGATGAATATGCTGCGGTGGATGTGTGGAGTTACGTGGAAGGACCGCATCAGGAAATCCCGCATCCGTGGCATTCTCCATTTCCGTGACATAGCGAACAAACTGCAGGAAGGTCGCCTACGTTGGTACCAAAGAAGTGCTGGCTTGACGTTGTAAGAGATGACACGCGTGCCAACAATCTCTCACACCATAGGATGCTAAAGATCGCGCGAAATGGAGGAAATTGAGCAAGAAAGCGGACCCCGTGCAACACGAAAGCCGCGAATGCAACCGAGATAAAGGCTAAGCAGATGATGATGCACTACACAGCCTCCGTGGCGTAGCGGTAGCGGACGCGGCCGCTGCGCAAGGTGGCGCGGGTTCGATCCCCGCACAGTGCAAATATTTGTATGCATGAATATGAATATTTGCACTGGTCTGGTCGTGCCTCGGAAAGCACGTTAAGCCGTTGGTCCCGGTTGCCATACGAACATCTAGTGGCAGTCGTTAAAAGGAGCCCAAAAAGTCCAACAATTGGTCAGCTGCAATGCTTCGATGTCGCCTTCGGGTTGTGGAGGTCAGACGGCAGTCGCTTCACGGAAAATGTCGAACTTTAGCCATATCAGCAGTTAGACTGGTAAAAGCGGACCTCAGACTCCAAAGCTGAAAAAGCTCCGAAGCTTTTTTTGTTCCGAAGTTTTTGCAGTTTGTCTCAGCGTTTATCCCAGTCGCATCCGAATGCGACTGGGATAAACGCTGAGATGATGATGATGAGATGATGATGCACTAAACCTAAGCGTTTAGTTTGTGAACATGACAATCAGCGCAATTATCATAAATTAAATACATACCTACTGGTTTTTAAAAACAGTGAAGAATATTATGTATTATAATGAAGGGCGTCAGGTCAACAAGTGACTTGACTTTACTCCAAGGTTTCAATTATATGTAGTATATTATTCATTCGAATGAATAAACAAATATATACAATATACTATAAATAAATAGCATAACAAAGTTTTTGTAAGTATTTACGCATCGAATCTATTTGTGGTTATTTTGTGTAGGCGCGCACTTTGGCCGACTGACGAGTTTTACAAATTATTACAATGCATAAAATTGGATCAAAATACCGACAGATTCAGCCGAGGTATGCACAAGAGACTTTTTTTTTTAAATATAAACTAGTTCTTGATCGCAATCCCGCCTGATGGTAAGCAGTAATGCAATCGTTGATGGTAAAGCGCGCTAGTTTATTACGAGCCTATTCACTCTAGTCTTGCCAGTTGCTGTCTTACTCATATTGTAGTGCGACGGAAATACCGCCGCTGGCAAATTGTTCCAGTCCCTCGATGTATGCGGTATAAAAGAGGAGGCGAAACTAATTAATGCAACTATTTTTTATCGCGCACTTTTAACTATTGGCGTCGGTATGTGCACATTGAAAAATAATACCTAATGGATATATAACTCTCGGCGCTACCACGTCATAGCTACATAGATTTATGCCTGTTTGCTGGCCATAATCTAATGGGTGCAAAGTTCTCATCAATATAAATGAATTAAGTCCAAACACCAAGTAGCTACAGTAACCCGTTAAGGAGTTTCCGGAACTGGCCTTTGTCATCGTCATCAAAGCCCCAATGACAGTCACAATCCATCTAGGTGTAAAGTTCTTATCAATACAAATTAAACAAGTTTTAAGTTTATTCCGTGGAGCTTAGCAATCTGGGCTTCTCCCAGTTGCAATAATGTCCCTTTATGCCGATTGGCCTAGTTCTGTTCTGTCTCCTGCTTGTTATGGAGGGAAGTGGAACAAATATCTTTTTTCTTACTCCTCCGCTATTCTTTTCTGATTAATTTCGTTGCGGGACCCAAGACAGTAGAAACATTTTCCGGGACTCGTCGAGCTTCATTGCTCAGCGTTATTCTGGCGGTCTCCGCTGTTAATTCTGGCTTTCAGGAGTTGCAGTGGGTGGGATTATGTGGGGCGGGTTTTGTCCCATAAAAAAAAGCACAAACACAAGGTGGCTGCTGTGAATCATCGAGTTTCCTCAACCGTCTCCCGGCTCCATCAGCAGATCTACTCCAGACCTTTACCCAATTGTAGTGCTTTAAAATACTTAATGAAAATACTTAGAAATGTACTAGTCGCCATAAGCTCGCTCGCTGTTACATAATTATGATAAATAGACGAAATGTGTGTCATACTATAGGTACATTGGTATGTTATTGTTATCTGCATTTTCATTGAACAATACTCAGACACATTGTTATTTATGGCCTCGGGTCTGTGACAGTTTGTTAATATTACGTGGACACATACAAGTAGGTACATTGGTGGGTGTAACTCTGATATTAAATCTTACCTTTTTCGTGTTTGGTGCGGCATTGACTAAGTAAGAACCGTGTGCCATATTAGACCAATCCAATAATACAACGTTTGTGTCCGGCCTTGCTTCCAAGTATGAGCTCACCACGACCTGAAGAAAGAAAAGAAAAACAATTAAGATACATAATTTTAAATATGTTAAACTAGTTTCTACCGGTGGTATTGACTGTGAGAATTTCGGAATCGGAATTCTCACTCTACCTCAGAATAACATCTAACTCCTTGTCAAATCAGTTCAGTGGTTTAAGGGTGAAAATATCACAGAATCACTGTCGTATTTATATTATTTTTAAAAATGGATGGTTCTCTGGACTTAGGTACGTCCGGCAATATTTCTACTCTTTTCCTGGGGTATTCAAAATCATTGCTTCTACGATCTTGTTATTCATCAAAAAGTAATAAAAAATAAATTGCCATAGCTAATTCTTCGTCGTAATGTCCTCCATTGACGGGATAAAAAATTTAAGAAATTGTATTTTTGAGTTATTTATAACATTTATAGTTTATTAACTATGTTATTGATTGATGAATCGATCCTATTTAATGGCACTCACAATACCCTGGTTGTAGTCTTAACACACTTAGAGAAAAGGCTCAAAAGTTTTATGGTGGTAGTTCATATACAACGTGAGGGTTTCTCTAAATTGACTTTAATATCAACATTAGCAGTATTTCGTGGAGATAGCACAATGGAAGACAGATGTCTTCCTGTTGAAGGGTTAATGGCAAGATAACACAGATGCGTCTAGGAAACAAAGATTTAGGACGTTATAGCAAATATTCTTTGACATAATGGATATAGTGCCCGAAAAATGTACGAAAAAAAAAACAACAACATATAAACAAAAAAAAAAGAAAACGACTTCAAAAGGACACTTAAAAGCAAAAAATATTTTTACTTTATTCATGGCTCTAGAAGTCAGTGTCGAGCTAAACAAAAGAAACCTCGAGACGATAACTTCTTTTTATTGAAGTCGGTTAATAAAAAAGCAAGTTGAGATTGAGATTAAGTGCCTATCGATATACAATTTAGGTGGCAGTTATGCCAGTGTGTATGATAATTAATGTGTGCCTGATACGCTTTTCATCAAAATTTAGAGAATTTGCTCCCGAAGGTATGTTAAAGTAACAAACAAAAAATAAATATTGATGTTTTGTCATGTCGCCAACTTGAAAACAGCTTTAAAGGTCTATAGTCTCAGGTCAAGGCTAAAGTCGAAATTGATATTCAGTTTAAATTAATCCGTTAAACTGAAATTGGTTTGTTAAGTGATACTAAACTGTGTTAAAACTAGAGCATAAGGATTATGATCCTTCCAAGGATTATGATTGTTCCAGTTGCATGAAAATATGAATGAATCGTTTCGTTAAATATTAATCATTCATGAGTTAGCATGCGATTCATAAAGTGCGGCTTTTGCACATCACCGAATGCAAAGTAATTCATAACATAGTTTTTTTTTTAATTTTTCACTATTGCACTAAGCAATGTCAATCACTTAAATATGTTTGTTCCGATTTAGTAAAAATATCCAAATAAAAACTTTATTAATCTATATATATAAAAGAAACCCGTGTTAGTTACATTATTTATAACTCAAGAACGGCTGAACCGATTTAATTGAAAATTGGTAGGGAGATAGTTAATAACTGGGAGTGGGACATAGAATACTTTTTATCTCGTTTCCGTCGTTCCCGTGTGACGTGACATAGAACGTGGTATAACAAAATGCATATGACATGTAATAACAAAATAACTCAGTCAAAATATAAGTCAGCGGCTCATTTGTTAAAAATGGTGTAACAAAACGCAACTGACAGCTGAACATATTTAAAAAAAAGTCTTACCGGTCGAATGTTGAAACATCCGTTTAAAGCAAGAAATATAAATACTCGCTGCCGGTTTGAAGTTTCTAATAAAACGGCACAAAAAAAAACTTCAACTTCAAAATTTCCAATATTATATTGCTGTGCCATTTATCATCAATAAAAATACCATGCCGTGACCAAGACGATCAAATCTTTGTCGACAAAGCCGTAATGCAACAGTAAATCGAAACATTGCGAATGAAAACACTGACGATGGGGACTCGAGGTCGCTCGGCACAAGTCCGAGGCCATGTGTTTTCATAGTCCTCGGAACGCGCCACCGAGGGGCTCCCACATTATGGTAGGAGGGGTTCACATCGGTGTCGGGTCGACGATGAAGTACCTAAGACTCGTCCTCGACAGCCGATGGAACTTCGAGGAGCACTTCCGAGGTTTGGCTCCCTGACTGGAACGGAGCCTTGCATACTTCTGCATGACCCTTTACGGGGCATTGGTGTGGCCGCGCTCGCTAAGGAAGCGCACTAGCCCGATGCCTTACCACATCCCAGAGGGTCATGGCCGTTCGGCTGATCTGGGGATACCACATGATTTTCGCTGAGGCAAAAGCCTCCTTGCAGGATTGCCGCCATGGGATCTGAAGGCCCAAGCCCTCGCCCTTACGTGGGAGTGGCGAGAGGAGGCGAAACTCTGCTGCCGCAAGAAATCGTGGTTCGGCGGACAGAGCTCCGGCGGGATCTTATGGCGACATGGAGAGTGCGATTGTCGCAACCCAGTGCTGGGCACGCCATAATAGCGGCGGTAAGGCCCTGTTATATCGGATTAACTATTACTTAGAATATAAAATAAAAATGCTGAGTTTCCCATTGCATTTACGTGAATGCAATAGGAAACCGTTGTTATTCTCGTAAGCGATTCTAACCGTTTTTCCCATCAGTTTGGATTGGACTTCCGTCGGGCATAGTAACTTGTAATACGTGTTTGATAATTGAATATATCTTTCTTTTAGCTAATTAAATAGTTTTTTTAAAAAACCATCTTCCGACCCGCTCCGTAACAGTGGTGTCAGAAGTGGGATACCAGTGTTGATATCGCCGTAACCGTTCCGCTGGTATTCCCTATCGGGTCGTGGTTATCCTAAAAACTATGAGTGATCATATGTGAATTGTGAACTTTACGTTACCGACAAGCTAATCCATCTCCGGGGTGTTCTTATTTTCGCTAAGTGAAAACACACCTCGACAAACTCAGTGTCACCTCCTTAAGACGAGTCGCGACAGTAAGCCTTACGAGTATCTTGCGTAAGCCTGCCGGCCGTCCAGAACTCTCACTTCTTCTACATCCAGAGGGCTCACAATACGCGAGCCCTGTTATCGTGATATCGCCGCAAGGAGCAGGTGATTGCCCTTGCCGCCCTGACACGCGGTGCTGCCGCGTGGTGCTGCCACGTGTAAGCGTTGATCACGCTCGGGCGACGTGCGCCGCCACCCCGCTGTCCCTGATGTCCCCGCTGCTGCTGGCCGCGAATTATCGCGCCGCTGTACTCCTGCTCCAGTAATCGTGCTAATTCAGTGCCAAGAAATGCGTATCGAATACTTCGTGTTCCTGTGTCTGTGAGTAAAACATCAGTTTACTGTTATCGCTACAATATTTTAAATTACGAGTAGGCATTCCTATAACCTAGGGTATCACATATCGTAAACTCTATCCATACTTGTATCATACATTTACCTTTTCAATTTTCTATCAAGTTCATAATGTCTACAGAAACTAATGAAACTACTATGAGTACTTCTAAGAAAACGGCAAAAATCGTGTTGAGCGAACAGTTTCCTATCAATGTGCTCTGTGATTTTATTAGCCCTTATAAAGGAGAACGTGAAACTCTTACCGCTTTTATCACCAATTGCCAGAACGCCTTAGATCTAGCATCACCAAGTCAAACGGTTTTATTAACAAAATATATTTTATCGCGCCTAGAAGGCAAAGCTCAGATCGCATGCTCTACTAAAATATTTGAGGATTTCGACCAATTGAAATGTTTCCTTAAACAAAACTTCGGTCAGAGAAAACATTATCATCATTTGTTGCTAGATTTACAGTCGTGCATGCAATCGGCAAATGAAACTGTTGCGCAATTCGCACTTCGTGTAGAAAGTTGCCTTACCGATATTCAATCGGAAATTTATAATTCTGAATCCCTAAAAAGGGATATACCCGGTCGTATAGCTATGACCGAAGATTTGGCCTTATTTACTTTTACTTTAGGGTTACATCCCCGACTTAGTAATAATGTCAGATGCAGAAGCCCAAAATCACTTAATGATGCGATTAACGTGGCTCTCGGGGAAGAAAAGATACAAAACCTCCTATATAAAACATCTATGAAACCTAAATGTAGGGTCTGTGGTAAGCCCGGGCACTCGGATTCTGAATGCCGGGAGAGACAAAAGCGCACGGGGCCACCACACTCTCCGTCGGACCCTCAACCATCAACATCATTTAATAACTCAAGGTCATCATCTAATAATCAACTTTTCTGTAAATATTGTAAAAATAAGGGTCATGATATTACTCAATGTCGTAAAAGAAAATATAATAATGAACGGCGTAATATATCTAATTCCGACAATCGCGACAGACCGGCTGCAACGAATCATATTACATTCGAGTCGCCGATATCACCGACGCCTTATTATATTCCGTGTGAAAATGATGACGACCATAATAATTCTTTAAACTAACTCCACGGATTACGAAAGCGTGCCGACGTTATCCGGATAAATTAGGCACTCGTACCTTTATACATAAATCGCATAAAAATGACATTTCATCTCAACACGCTCTTCCAAGAGTCCCTGAATCGTTGAGTCAAAACAATATTTCATCTCAGCATGCTCCAAAGAGAGTCCCTGTTGCGCTGAGTCATCCCTCTGTTTCACCTCAACACGCTCTTCCAAGAGTCCCTGAATCGTTGAGTCAAAAACATATTTCATCTCAGCATGCTCCAAAGAGAGTCCCTGTTTCGCTGAGTCGTCCCTCTGTTTCATCTCGACATACTCCTCCGAGAATCTCTGTCTCGTCGAGTCCAAATCCTGTTGCACCTCAACACACTCTTTCAAGAGCCTCTGAATCGTTGAGTCAAAAGTCCGCTTCACCTCAGCATGCTCCAAAGGGAGTCCCTGTTTCGCTGAGTCAAACCTCTGTCTCATGTCGCCACACTCCACAGATAACCGCTGTTCCGTCGAGTCAAAATACTATTTTACCTCAACGCGCTTCTAATAGAGCCGCTGTATCGCTGAGTCTAAATCTTCCCTCTCACAATGAATCTGCTGTTCCGCAGCCTAAAGAGGAAATTAAAACTAATCTTGAAATCCCTGTTTATGAGATATCTTCATACTCGAAGAAAGTGTCACTGCCTCACATATATATAACTACTTCGCTTTCTGTTCATCCGTTGTGTCTTCTTATCGATACGGTAGCGAGTATTAGTTTGGTCAAACTGTCAAGTTTAACCAAAGCGCGAAATAGTTAAGATAAAAGGCTTTAATAACATTGGCACTTATTCAGAAACTTTAGGTACATGTCAATTAGACTTTACTTCGGAAAATAATTGCCACGAGTATAAATTTCACGTAGTTGACGATAATATTAATTTAGAGTATGATGGTATCATGGGTAGCGACTTTTTAAATCATTTCAAAGCCAATATAGACTATAACTCACAATCGGTTCATATATGCGGACAGAGTCTGGACATTAACTATATTCAACCGACTTACGTCATCCCCGCTCGCTCCGAAGCGGTCATCGAATGCGCAGTATCTAATTACTCGCGTGAACATTATGATAACAATGAGGGTCTATTATTAGATCACTCTATAAGCGAAGGTATTTATTTCGCAAATTGTCTTGTTACTATAAAACCTAATAAAAGAATTAACGTAACCGTCTTAAATACTACTGATTCTGATGTCCAAGTTCAAAACTTTAAGGTCCAGTTAACACCTCTTGAACGAAATATTACCTCAGATTCAAACGAATCCGTGAACGCTTTATCCTATTCTGAATCTGACAGACCGCAAAGGGTATTAAATCTCATACGCTGTTCTCATCTAAACTCTGAAGAAAAAGAAGCTTTGCTAGAATGTTGTTCTGAGTACACAGATATTTTTCACTTTGAAGGTGAACCTTTATCATTCACAAACGCGATCGAGCATACTATAGATTCGGGTGATGCGCCCCCTATTCACGTAAAATCTTACCGTTTCCCTGAGTGCCACAAGGAAGAAGTGGACTCACAAATTCGCAAGATGCTTGATCAAAATATTATACGTCCGTCAACATCACCTTGGAGCGCCCCCGTTTGGGTAGCCCCTAAGAAGATGGACGCTTCTGGGAAAAAGAAATGGCGTGTAGTAATAGACTACCGCCGTCTGAATGACGTCACTGTCTCTGAGAGTTATCCTTTGCCGCTTATCACTGATATCTTAGATCAGTTAGGTCACTCAAAATATTTTAGCACATTAGACCTGTCAAGTGGCTTCCATCAGACCAAGCTCAATCCCCTAGATGCACACAAAACGGGGTTCTCAATAAACACAAATTCTAGCACTGCAGGGCACTACGAATTCCTGCGGATGCCTTTTGGTATTAAAAATGCTCCATCAACCTTCCAGAAGTTGATGAACACTGTCCTTTCTGGTCTCCAAGACCTCCATGCATATGTGTATCTTGATGGCATCATAATCTACAGTAGTAACTTGTTATCTCATATGGAAAAAATCAGGTTAATCTTCGACCGCATCCGAAAATTTAATTTAAAAATTCAACCAGACAAATGCGAGTTCTTGCGATGCGAGGTCGCTTACCTTGGTCATATAATCACAGATAAAGGTGTCTGTCCAAATCCCGAGAAGGTCAAGGCCGTCTCTCAATTCCCTACTCCCAAGAATCCGAAGGATATAAAATCATTTCTAGGGCTAGTCGGCTACTATCGTCGTTTTATTAATAACTTCTCCCAAATCACTAAACCACTGACTGCCCTTCTGAAAAAGGATGCTATATTTCAATGGTCGAATAGTCAAGAACAAGCGTTCACCACCCTCAAGGATAAACTAACTTCAGCGCCTCTGCTTCAATATCCTGATTTTACACAACCATTCCTTTTAACAACCGATGCTTCCAATTATGCGATAGGAGCCGTAATCTCTCAAGGCGCAATCGGTTCTGACAAACCCGTCTCATATGCATCGCGTACCCTAAATAAAGCCGAGGGCAACTATTCAACTATTGAAAAAGAGCTCCTAGCGATTTTATTCGGCGTAAAAACATTTCGCCCTTACTTGTTTGGTCGTAAATTCAAAATAATTACAGACCACAATCCTCTGGCATGGCTTTTCAATGTCAAGGACCCAGGATCTAGACTCATTAGATGGCGTTTGAAACTTGAGGAGTACGACTACGAAATCGTTTATAAGAAAGGTAAATTAAACGCAAACGCCGACGCTTTATCTCGGTTCCCTGTAAATGTATTACAGGATAATGAAGGTTCTAACTCGATTATCTGCAACCCGGCAGAAACATCTAATAACGAAGAAGACTCACATAATTCAGCATCCATATCAGAAACTTACGAGCAGTTTCTTAAAATTATAAAACAATTCGATGTGTCATTCGACACCATCATCCAAGAACACAACGAGTCGTTAATGAGAGCAAAGTGTAAACTTATTGCCTATCCGACATCCATTGACTTAGACGAATCTGCCCCTTATTGCAAGGATATTATGGATGCCTGCACTAGCGAACCTAATATTTGCGACGTAGAACGCGAATTAAACACTTACTATTCTACCTCTAATAATGATCATTTATTCACTCATTTATTTCTAAAAATAAATCATTATGACGAAATGACATATAAGGACATATTTAACCTCCTTCGTGATTATAGAGACATGATAAAGTATTGGTACATAGAAGAAAAAGAATTCGCGATATCAGACTTTACAGATCCTTACACAAAATTATCTTACACAAAAATTTATAATATCTTATCATTTCTATTTCACAACACGAACATTAAAGTCAACATCTACCGTAACTCTATCCGATATCCGACCCCTGACGAGGTCAAACGCATTCTTAGAGATAATCATGATTCTCCTCTAGCTGGTCACCCAGGTATATCACGCATGTTTGAAAGAATCAAAACTCAATTCTGGTGGAAAAACATGAGGCAAGATATCGAGGATTATGTGAAAAATTGCCGCTCTTGCCAAATAAATAAACCTCTAAGACAAACAAATAAGGCCCCTATGATTATCACGTCAACGGCATCTCGGCCTAATGAAAAACTCTATCTTGATTTAGTCGGCCCACTCCCTGAAACACATGAATACAAATATAAGTTCTTGCTTACTCTACAAGATGACTTAACTAAATTTTCTCAGGCCTATCCTATGCAATCCTGTTCTGCCGAAGAAACAGCGAAGTCTTTAGTCCTATTCATATCTCATATGGGAATTCCTAAACTAATAATATCCGATCAAGGCACCAACTTCTGCTCTGATGTCTTCAAACAACTTGAGAAGCTGTTTAACATTAAACACGTGTTCGCATCTCCTTACCACCCTCAGACATGCGGTGCCCTTGAACGCAGCCATTCTACTCTAAAAGAGTATCTCAGATCATATATAGGGGAGAATCAACACACTTGGGACCTCTATATTCCCAGTGCTATGATAGCATATAATTCAAATATACATAGCACCACAGGTTACTCACCCCTGGAATTGCTTTTCGGGTTCAAACCCTACTTACCTTCAAGTATCGATACTCTCGATACTAATACCTATACGGATTACATCCGGGCGCTTAATCACCGACTATACTATAGTCGTCAGAAAGCTCTCCAAAATATTCAATCCTCTAAAGAGAAATCAAAAACTTATTATGATTCCCGCACGAAGCCATTATCCTACAAAACAGGAGATATGGTATATGTCCGTTGTCACCATAAGCAGAATAAGGCGCTATCTCCAGTATGGAAAGGCCCATACAAAATAATAAAGTTGAATGGCAACCATTCTGTTACACTACTAATTAATCGTAAACATGTACGTCACCATTACGATGAAATCAAGCCGGCCGGTGACGTAACAGTCACAAGTATAATATTAGCGACGTAATGAATGATACACGAGTGCTTCATTGCTATCTCAGATCGACGCTGCCACCGCCGATCATATGCGAATATGTTTCTTCTATCGTCAGCAGTCCCGGCCTCTACTTTGATAAGCTCTTAGATATTAAGTTTACTAATAATGATTGGAATGTTATAGCATACGTAGATATAAGTCATGTACAACCTAACCTAGATAAGGTCGAATTTTTATTTGAAAAACTTAACGTATTTTGTAACTCACTAACTTCTTCTAAAATACAGTCCGACTGTATTAATTCGTTATCCGCTTTAAAAAATCGTCATATTCTTAACGTAAGCAAATTCTCTTCTATATCATACTTCAATAACACTATAATGTAAGGTGAATGAAACCGAAAATCATATTACGGAATATGGAAACAATCTATAAAATATTAGAAATGGTTATAAATAGTAACGATAAATTAGAAATTAAATCTGAATTAAGTTCTTTAATACATTCATTAGAGTCCATCATAATGATTTTGTCTTTCGATATTGAAGATATTAATAATGCAATCCTTTCCGCGAAACTCAACGTTTTGTATCCTACTGTACTCAGTCCGCATCAGTTGTATAGTGAATTATAGTGAATTAGATAAGCATAGGAATAATCTTCCTAATCATTATGAACTTCCTGTACCTTTAACGTTACAGAATATACACGCTCTAATCGATATTTCACAACTTGCGTGTTTTTTCCATTTAAATAGAGTTATTATTGTCGTTAAGATCCCTCTAATATTACCACAAGCCTATGACCTATATAGGATAATTCCACTACCTGTTCCTTACGATATGTCGAAACCCGATACCTACCTACGTTCTTATCGAGCCAACTAGCTCATATGTAGCGATTACAGCCGACCGAATGTTTTATTCACTCTTATCAGACATAGACAAGTGCAAAATATTAAGTGATAAGTGTTATGTGTGCGTATTAACTAATGTGTTTTCAGCGATTACCAGCCCTACGTGTGAAACGACTCTCTTAAGTTACGTAATTAGCAAACTTCCTGATATATGTGTAACAAAACTTATTCATGGCTCAATCGATCTATTTCATATGTTAACTTTATACCGCTGGATTTTTGTACAATCCGAACCTGGCAAGTGTCATGTAACTTGTAATGATAAAGACACAAACTCTGACGTTATTTTGTTTGGTACTGGTGTCTTGACCTTGCCCAGGAGCTGCAAGGCTTTTAATAAGACGTTGCAATTCGCCGCTGTAGGCGAAACATTCATCGGAAATATAACTAATAAAATATCAAACTTCAACATCTTACAAGATGATTGTTGTGAGCGATCTAAGTTGAATAAAACCTTACAGCGATTACCTTTCTCAAAATTAAATAACTTAGATAACCTTGATTCTCTACTACAAGCCAGCATTCACTTAGATTATTTTGAGGAAGAGATTAGTAAGATAGAAAACCCATCTCATTTTCAAACTTATAGCACTCACTATTTGTCCTTTAGCCTGTGTGTCTCTGTTTTAACTTTGTTATTATATACAAGAGCCGTAAGTCTTTTTGTTCAACTAATGCTCCATGCTGCATTCAAATATTTAATCAATGCCATAATACCAAACATAATTCAGTCCCCGTTTCTCAAACCACATTTCATGGCGATAAGGTAGCAACAATCAATAAGGATGAGTCAGAGTCTGTAGAAGACATAAGGGTGACGCCAACCCTTAGTAAAAGAAACATCCTGTTTAGCAAAACTCACGATAATTAATTGTAATACTATTATTAATTATTATGTTAAAAGATAAACTTAAATAAATATTGTTTAAGCAATTTTTATTGTTAATTTTAATCTTAATTTTAATAACCTCGAATCAAAACTTGAATTATGATAAATCAATTGTAATAATTATAATTTTAGAGTAACTATTCTCTTTGTTTCCTACTAGTTATTTTCATGTCTTCCTATTTTAGATAAATCTTAAAAGTAGTCGTTATCTCGATGTTTTATTTTTATTATAACTGTTTCTTTTGTTTTTCACTGTCATAATATGTTGTAATGCTTCGACGTAAATCCAATTTAGCATCCAAGACTTAGCATAAATTAACCCTTACATCTCTCATCACTTTCAGATGTGATGATCGATCTTAACGGGGGGGTTGTTATATCGGATTAACTATTACTTAGAATATAAAATAAAAATGCTGAGTTTCCCATTGCATTTACGTGAATGCAATAGGAAACCGTTGTTATTCTCGTAAGCGATTCTAACCGTTTTTCCCATCAGTTTGGATTGGACTTCCGTCGGGCATAGTAACTTGTAATACGTGTTTGATAATTGAATATATCTTTCTTTTAGCTAATTAAATAGTTTTTTTTAAAAACCATCTTCCGACCCGCTCCGTAACAGCCCCTCTTTGAGGAGTGGCTAGAGAGGCGCCACGGTGCCCTCACCTTCCGCCTGACGCAGGTCCTCAGTGGACACGGCTGTTTCGGTAAGTTCCTATTCCGTATAAGGTGGGAGGAAACGGCAGGGTGTCACCACTGTATAGATCGAGCTGAGGATACGGTGGAGCATACGGTGGAGGTCTGCCCAGCTTGGGTAGAGCACCACAGTATCCTCGTGTTGGCGATCGGCGGTGATCTCTTGCGTCTGACTCTGGACCAGGCCATGGTCCGGAGCGAGAGTGCATGGTCACCTCCTTCTGAGAAGCAGTGATGCTGGCAAAGGAGGAGGTGGAGCGCGTGAGGCAGCGGGAATCCCAGCGCCCTCACGCCTCAAGCCGACGCAGGAGACGCCCTGTTCAGGATACAACATCAGACCCCCGGCCAGCGCAGGCGCGGGCTTGAGGGCGGCGAGCTGCCCATCGCTCGCCAGCAGCAGTAAGAACCAGGCCCGGGTCAACGGCGCGTTGTGTTTTACGCGCGCCTTAAAGAGATGTCAGCACACCGTGACGGGGTCCATTACGACCGATGCCTCCTGGGCCAGGGTTGCGGGTTGGTTAAAAAAGAAACCATGGCCCTGGCCGTCGCATAGGCAAGTGAAGAAACACAGATGGATTTTAGTCAGTAATAGTCTGACACGCCCTTCAGCTCCGCCCAGAGCGGAAGAGGTTTGGTGATGGATGGATGGATGGGTTGATGATTTATCATACAAAAAAAAAGCACTGAAGAATAGCAAAAAATTTTACACGAAGAGCGCCGCCTTAGTATGGCTCGACTTCGTGCTTTTCACTCACAAGAGCAAAGGGAGGCAGCCCGTGAAACGGCTCGGTTGTCAATGCGAAATCGTCGAGCAAATCTCAGAGATCAACAGCTAGATAATTTACGAAGCACAAGAAGAAATTAATTTAGTACCGATTTGAATCGGGCAGCGTTTCAATACGATTGCAGCACTGATTACTGCTTGCAAACTAACGTTCGCAATGGGCCAATGGACGTTTGCGAGTATTGTGGCACGTTAAAGTTTTCCACAGAACCACCAGGATTGTGCTGATAAATAAGGAATCATGGAATACCTAATTATATGTTTTTTATTTCCAATTATCCTAATTTAAAAACTAACAAAATGTGATCTGTTTTTTTAATAGATCGACTGATTAAAGAGGAAGGATTATATTTATAACTAGCGGCCGCCAGCGACTTCGTTCGCGTGGAGTTAGTTATGATACGCTCCTATTGGTCGCAGCGTGATGTTATATAACCTAAAGCCTTCCTGGATTAATGGGCTATCGAACGCAAAAAGAATTTTTCAAATCGGACCAGTAGTTCCCGAGATTAGCGCGAACAAACAAACATACAAACAAACACTTCAGCTTTATATATTAGTATGGATAACATCCATTAAATTGTGGAGTACTAAATTGAAACTGATGAAACGACTAAACTGGTGATATCTGGCAAAATGCTGGTGACATTTTCCCTAAGAGTTATAACAGACGTGTTATTATTTGGTGTGCTTATGAAAAAAAATAATACTAAATAGATATATTTCTGATAGTAATCTAACCGGACTTTTCTAAAAATACCATGTATCATGATCAGTCATATGTCAGTAAAAGTTTTACTCCAACCAGTTCTAATATTAACATGCTATGCACGTGTATAGATCAAGCTTTTGACTATTACTATTACAAGACCTATATGAAGCGAGGTTAGCTAAAACTGGATTTTCATATTCTTTTTTGACAACCTACTCTTATTATGCATCTCTGAGTTTTAGATATAGAACTTACCTGGATACTTTCCTGCTGGGCGAGTTCAATGAAGCCATGGATGTAGAGGACGGTAGGGTTATCCTTGTTAAAGCCTTTAATATCGAATAAACGACTGGCTTGACTGAGAGGAATGTCCACGTAGTCGTCAACTGTTTGTCTGTAAAATATATAATTTAAAATTGGACCCAAGCACCCAATATAGTGAGTGGAAATGTGTACGAGAAGATACATCAAAAATTACATAGATGATTACAGCACGTGGAATGTTGATAGAATCAGCGGCAGCAAATATACGGCATCTTCATAACAATAGAAAGTAAAATGTATAGGAACGCGATTTTAAATCTTCCTCGATAACATTATGACGTGCACGTATTTCCATAGATCTTCTCGGATGTGAACGTCCACGATAATTACCGTCACGGTAGAAATTTTAGAGGCATACATGCGCTCGTGACTGTGATCACGACCAAGTAACATGGATCTATCCTGCCGCGAATAGTCGCGGAACTTCTTCATAAAAGTAATTAAGGCGGTTCCAGGGGAAAAACACACTCTTTATCCAAAATAAATATCAACTTTTAAAAATACATAAATTTTCTCCATAATCTTGGCTCCAAAATTGTAGATCTTTTTTTGTTTTACTAAGCATAATGTTTAAATAATTCCTTCACAACGAAACCTCTGACAAGAGAAATAATTATCAAAAGCGTGCAACCCCTCGAAAAGTAAGCATTATTTAGATTGCGTTCTTACACTAATGGATAGGCAATTTCATGACGAACATTATTGTAGAAAAATTTTTTTAAAACGACCAAAACAAAAATTTTATTCAACAATCTGAGCGTATTCCCCATTATTTCTCTTGCCCGAGCTATTGAGATTCAGTATGCCACAAGCTCTCGAAGGGGGAACCCGTGTCGTTCGTCATCGCGTGGTCCGCTAGCATAGCGGGCGGCGCGTGAGCGAGAAAGCATCTGCTTGCTTGCTCACGCACCACATGTCACATAGAGTATAATACTATCATAAAGTGTCTCTGTTATTGATGTTCATTTTGGTGTTTGTTTTTTTAACCGATTTCAAAAGGGAGGAGGTTATATGTTTTTTATGTTTGTTTGCGGATAACTTTACTATAATATAAATAATAGGGTATTTGACTAAAAAAAACTAATTAATTCGTCATTCAGATTATAGAAAAATATTGGATAGGTTTATTATATACGTTTTACATTTCGTATATTTTGTTTTATCAAATCAATAAAAATTTACAAATATAATAGGCATCAAAGATCAGGAGTAATGGCTGGTGACGTCACTGGCCGCTAAAAAGTGTAGCGTGCAGTGACGTCACACGAGTTTTCAAAGCATTGTGTCGTCTTCATTTTTTTGTTTATATGAAAAAAGAAAAAAATATGTGTCTAGTATGTTTTGGGTAGGCCCCCGACAAGGTGGACCGATGACCTGGTGAAGGTCGCGGGAAACCGCTGGATGCGGGAGGCGCAGGACCGGTCGTAGTGGAGAACCTTGGGGGAGGCCTATATCCAGCAGTGGACGTCTTTCGGCTGAAATGATGATGATGATGAGTAATTTTTGGAAATCTGACTGACGGACTAATTGGGTTTTTTTAGTCAAATACCTTATTGCATAAGTTGATAAAAAATGCTATGCAATAGCTTTACCGCGGCAGTTCCCGAGTGCCACATGTTTTTTTTTTTAATTAGAAAAATTATATCTTCAAGGTAGTCTCATGTTAAGGAAATTAGGGTCTGATGATGGAAGACTAAGGAAACCTAGGAGAAATTTAAAAAATCATAGGTGCGCCTAGGGCATTTCTATGTTTTTTTCATTAAGTGTTTTAACACACTACAATTCAGTAAAGTTTGGAGTTGATGATGGAGCCGGGAGACAGCCGAGGGATCTCCTTAACGATTCACATCAGCTGCCTCGTGTTTGTGCTTAATAAATTTATATTGATAAGAACTTTACACCTAAATGAGTTGTGATTGTCATTAAAGCTCTGATGACGAAGACAAAGGCCAGTTAAGGGAACTCCTCAAAGGTTTACAATAGTAACCTTGTGTTTGGACTTAATTCATTTATATTGATGAAAACTTTAAACCCATATAGGTTTAAATGAAGGTCTGCAATAGATCTGATGATGAAGACCATAGACAGTCGAGGGAATTCCTCAACAATTTACAACACTGTACTTTAACATAGTACAAACACTACCTACTCGTCATGCTTATGCAAAAATCAATTAAAATCAAGAGACTGAATTTAAGTTGTGTTATCTCATTGCGTTATTTCTAGAAATGCTCATACTTTCATTGTGGTCTTATAGGAATTAAAGCAAACGAAATACGTCGTTTGCTTGCAGGCCTTTTCCAAATATGCTGCCGTCAGCGTCCAGTCTGACCGGATATTGTATTAGTCAGATGTTTATTATTTTTCTGCAAAAGGAAGCTCTGTGTAAATAATATTATAGTATATGTATTTGTTTTTTTTTTTATACGATTGTTTTATTTTTTTACAATTTACGTATTTGTTTTATTAAACGAGAATAATAATATAATTTTAGTCTTGCCTGAGCCCAAAAAAAAACATCAAATCTTTTTTTTATGTAGGTTTCCTATCTGCAAAAATTTATTTGACCCTGATTATGATTTACCCTTAATAAATAATGATAAATTAACCTTTATTATATTATTTTTCTATCCCTTTGACCATCTGACTTAGCTAACTTTCAATCTACAAAACTAACTTCCAACCCTGAAGTTACAGTCATAAGATATTTAGTTGTAAAGGTCTAATCAATACAAATTTAGTAAGCCCAAACACATGACAGTTGCTTCCGATGTGGATTCCCTTGATTCTCTGTCATCTGCATCATCAGGTCAGGCCCAAATCTTCACGGTTTTATAGTATCATCCGATATAAATACGAGTATCAAGTTCTTACCCGAAGCGTGCCTACAATTTTCGATAATTGGCCTTAATTTCTTAGAATTTCCATTATCGACACTGACGTGGTAACAATGAGATTACATAGGCAGCATACTCTTTGATATAAAAAAAGAATGGTCAAAATCGGTTCATTAACGATAAAGTTATCAGCGAGCACACATAAATCGAATTGAGAAACCACACTTTTGGGAAGTCGGTTAAAAAATAAAATACGCAAAATTTTTATTATGAAGTATCGTCAACATTTATTTCAGTCTATAATAACCAAAAGTATTTGGGCGCACCAATAAACAAAAAAAAAATGACATGTCTGTTACTTCTGTGGTCTATGAATTTAACTTGTATTTGTAAGTACTTCGTCCGCCAGACGGCGCTAGTAATATTTTGCGAAGTATTGTAGAGGTGGGGCGCGGTGAAGAGGGAGCAAATGCTCAAGGTCATTTGGTGAGGGTACGACCTTAATTAAAGATTCACCTTGATAGCATTTGTAAGTTCAGTTTAGTAATTTCTACTCAATTAAAATAAAGCAACAAAAAAAAAAACATTACAGAGCCTCTCATCTATTAAAAATAAATATGTAAGTACAGCAGCTGTTACCAAGTTTAGGACAATAAAACTACAACTTCTTTCTTTCAGAGCGATAATTCACATTTTTTTTTAATGTTCAGTGTGATCTCAGTTTCATTCTGTCAAAAATATTTCTAATTTAATTTAAAAGGTGTGTCTATTATACATTTTGAAAGTTTCAAATTACGACCTTCTGATAGAAATTAATTTTTATCGTCGAGATATTTTAACAACATGGATGGAGGGAAAAGATTTTTTTATGAAATACAGGGTGGCCTACTTATATCCACGCGAATAGTATAACCACGAATTTAGCATATAATTGTAGACGTAGGGTATCGCATATTTTTCTCGTAGGTAAGAATCCTAATCTAACTAGCAACTGTGATGTAAAGTTTTACTCACCCATTATAATATCTTACATATACATCTTCTATTCGGTTTGTCCTATCTGGCAAGATTCCTGAAACAAAATTGAAAATGTTTGAATTGTCTGGAAAAAAATATAGCGATACTTATTTTATGATTTTTATACAGTTCAACCAAAGACATTAAAATTACTTAAATCTCTTTGAGTTCAACCATCGTAAGCGTGTTTTCCACAAGCACGTCTTTTCGAGCTTTATAAAATTTCACGATTGATATAAATACTTTTGTCCAAAATAAAAACTATTATTCTCGTAATCAAATCTATCCGAAAGCTGTAAACCAATGCGATGTTTCTTGAAAAGCCAAAAATGTAGCCTTTGTAATATACGCAATGTCAATCAATCAACCTACTAAGCCTTTTCCTCACTTTCTTGGGGTTGGCTCCTAGTGTAAATGTAAAATCAGATGAACACCACAAATTCACTATGTCAAAGGTAAGTTTTAATATTGGAAAGTTGTCATTCAAAAGTCTAAACCCATAGTTGGGAAAATGCCATCTAGACTGAAAATTAAGATGCTGGTGATTTAAACGTGTAAAAATTCAATAAAATAGTTTATGAAAATTAATACAAATTATAAAACGTATACTATATGTAAAATCACCGACATAATAGTGTATATTAAATCAAAGACATTACCATCGCCAGTAATAGGATTGACTGAATTATTCGTCACTAAACCGGCGGCTATTTCAGTTACACAGTACGATATTAAAAATAAAAAAACTATATTCTTAGAAAACATTGTGAGCGGCCTTCGGATTTCGGCCTATTTCTTTTTAATGCAAAATAGAGCAACGTGAAGACTTTATTACAGAAAAACTTGTTTTACTGAGAATACTTTTTCTTGTATGAAAAAATGAACTTGTTTTTTATTGCGATGTCGTGAAAAGACTGAAAATATAATGTCACGAGTCTACTGTTATATGTAAGAAGGAAAAATTTGAATAAAATAGCAAGTTTTTTTCCACTTACTGCTGGATGATTTTGCAGTTTTAACAGTTGTAGACGCAGTTGTTGAGAAAATGATGGATGTGTATACTTAAACAAATGTTCAACAAATATGAGTATTACGTTTTGATTACACAACTGAAAATGAGATAAACAGCGTGGCTATTACAATTCTGAAGTTATTACTAATAAAATTATTTGTCTACGATCTAAATTGGATGATAGGAATATGCTGCAGTGTTCAATCAATCAATAAATGTAAACAAATAAGTATGAAAGAATGGAAATTTAGCTTTAATTCAAACACAATATAGTTAAACATTTTAAGGTCGTACCCTCACCAAATGACCTCGAGCATTTGCTCCCTCTTCACCGCGCTTCACCTCTACAATACTTCGCAAAATATTACTAGCGCCGTCTGGCGGACGAAGTACTTACAAATACAAGTTAAATTCATAGACCACAGAAGTAACAGACATGGCACTTTTATTTTTGTTTATTAGTGCGCCCAAATACTTTTGGTTATTATAGACTGAAATATATGTTGACGATACTTCATAATAAAAATTTTACGTATTTTATTTTTTAACCGACTTCCCAAAAGTGTGGTTCTCAATTCGATTTATGTGTGCTCGCTGATAACTTTATCGTTATTGAACCGATTTTGACCATTCTTTTTTTATATGAAAGAGTATGCTGCCTATGTAATCTCAATGTTGCCACGTCAGTGTCGATAATGGAAATTCTAAGAAATTAAGGCCAATTATCTAAAATTGTAGGCACGCTTCGGGTGAAAACTTGATACTCGTATTTATATCAAATCAAATCAAAATTGTTTATTTCAAATTAACCAATAGTTGGTGCTTTTGAATAGTCAATGTCGGTCAGTCCAAGAAAAGTGAAGCTAAATTGCACGTTCCAAAGCGTAGGTCTCTATGGAGAAGAACGTGCAAGAAACTCCATGGACACTCTTTTAAAATCATAATATGTCTTACATGCCTTCGTTACATATTTCTGTTGCTTCTATCATGTGAGCACAATGTATAATTATAAAAAATAGCGAAAAGATAGAAAATTAATCAAGCCCACTGGCAGCTAAGAGATGAGCAGTCTCCACTGACGGCCCCCGTTCACGAGCATGACGCGCGCATCAGCCCCACTTAGCTCAACCATTTTGAAGGGAATCAAATGACCCAACAACACGCGCCACCATCAGCAACACATGTGAGTGAGCATGACAAACTCTCAACTGCCATGCTCGTAATGTCAAACAAGTTATATATATATAAAAAAAAAACAAACCATAGTCCATGGTGTCTCACATTCACAAACTTGGAAAGTACTTTTACATTAAACAATACTATATTATTTGCAAAATCATGGCAGCAAAATCCCGTGCACAATTGAAATAAACAAATAAAAATAAAAAAGGAATATTTGGAAAACAACAAAAAGGGGGAATGGTATCTCTTCCAAACCTACAAAATTGTCTGTGGCTGTAGAGCAGGACTGGCATTTAGCCAAGCATTTTTATCAAGAATATAATCTTCCAGTTTAATAATAATAATAATAGTATAATATGCTTGTTTACACAGCGTGCGTTTAATGCATGTTTTAAATTTAGACTCATTGAGTTGTTGAATCGCTAGCGGTATTTTATTATAAAATTTTACACAGTATCCCATAAAAGAACTATTTACTTTAGCCAGTCTGAACCGAGGTTGATCTAAGTTTCCCGTTGCCTCACGTGCTCCGCCTCCTCCTTTGCCAGCATCACTGCTTCGCAGAAGGAGGTGACGGCCTGCCATGCACTCTCGCTCCGGACCATGGCCTGGACCAGGGTCGGACGCGAGAGATCGCCGCCGATCGCCGCTACGAGGACACGGCGGTGCTCTACCCAAGCCGGGCAGACCTCCACCGTATGCTCCACCGTGTCCTCAGGGCGATCCACACAATGGTGACACCCTGGCGTTTCCTCCCGCCTTATACGGAACAGGAACCTCCCGAAACAACCGTGTCCGGTGAGGACCTGCGTCAGGCGGAAGGTGAGGGCGCCGTGGCGCCTCTCTAGCCACTCCTCAAAGAGGGGACTTACCGCCGCTATTGTGGCGTGCCCAGCACTGGGTTGCGACAATCGCACTTCTCCATGTCGCCATGAGATCCCGCCGGAGCTCTGTCCGCCGTACCGCGATTTCTCGCGGCAGCGGAGTTATACCCCGGCGTTTTGCCTCCTCTCGCCACTCCCATATGTGGGCGAGGACTTTGGCCTCCAGATCCCATGGCGGTAATCCGGCAAGGAGGCTCGCCGCCTCAGCGGAGACCGTGCGGTATCCCCGGATCAGCCGAATGGCCATGACCCTCTGGGACGCGGTCAGGCATCGGGCTGGTCGCTTCCTTAACGACCGCGCCCACACCGGTGCCCCATAAAGGGCCATGGACCGCACGGCCCCCGCGTAGAGCCTCCGGGAGGAGGCGTTTGGTCCTCCTAGATTGGGGAGGAGCCGCCTTAGGGCAGCCCCGGCCCGTTCCAGCCTGGGAGCCAAACGTCGGAAGTGCTCCTCGAAGTTCCACCGGCTGTCGAGGACAAGTCCCAGGTACTTTATCGTCGACCCGACGCCGATGTGAACCCCTCCTACCGTTACGTGGGAACCCGACGGTGGCGCATTCCGAGGACCATGAAAGCACATGGCCTCGGACTTCTGCAGGGCCACCTCAAGTCCCAATTGCTGGATCCTGTTGACGATTGTCGCAACCCCGAGGGTCGCTGCGTCAGCCGCCGCCTGGTGCGACCTCCCTTCTGCCAGGACTAGTGTGTCGTCAGCGTAACAGACTACACTGACGCCGATAGGGAGGTCAGCGCGCAGCACCCAGTCGTACCCGATGTTCCACAGATGCGGTCCCAAGACCGATCCCGACGCCCTGGTCCCTGGTCGGGAGATGACACCAAACTCCCAGCCACCGTAGGCGCGGGCCTGCGGGCGGTGAGCAGTGGGCAGCTCGCCGCTCGGTAAGGACCAGGCCCGAGTCGACGGCGCGTCGTGTTTCACGCGCGCCTCAAAGAGATGTCAGCACATCGTGACGGGGTCCACGAAGACCGATGCCTCCTGGGTCAGGGTTGCGGGTTGGTTAAAAAAGAAACCCTGGCCCTGGCCGTTGCACAGGCAAGTAAAGAAACACGGGTGGGTTTTAGTCAGTAAAAGTCTGACACGCCCTTCCGCTCTGCCCAGAGCGGGAGAAGTCATTTGATGATTTCCCATCCCAACAAAAAAAAAAAAAAAGGTTGATCTAAGTTGTCTCTATTCCTAGTATTAAAATTGTGCCTGTCACTTATCTTATTAAAAAGATCAATATTTTTCCGAACATACATAATGTTTTCGTAAATGTATTGACAAGGGACCGTAAGGATGTTTATTTCTTTAAATAGTCCCTTATAGCTCTTTTCTGCAGAATAAAAATAGACTCTATGTCTGCAGCCCGTCCCCAAAGCAAAATACCGTATGACGTGATACTATGAAAGTAGCTAAAATAGACTAGTCTCGCAGTATCTACATCAGTAAATTGACGGATTTTTCTGACAGCATATGCTGCTGAACTAAGCCGTCCTGCCAGAGATGTTAAATGAGGACCCCAAGCGTGAACCCCAGAAAAACCGTGTTCCCGACGAATTCGAGTTTCTCCTTGTTCAATACTATATCGGAGTAAGTACTTGTAACATTTGGTAACGCAAAAAAGACTAAGTGTATAAACACTTAGTCTTTTTTGCATTTAGTACTAAATTATTAACAGTAAACCAATTTTGGACTTGCTGTAAAGCATTGTTTACGTCCTCAAGGTTTGAGCAACGCCTATTGATTTTAAAAATAAACGAAGTATCATCAGCAAACAATACAATATGTGGTTGTTTTTTTAATAGATGCGGTAGATCATTTATATATACTAAAAAGAGGAACGGACCCAAAATTGAGCCTTGCGGTACACCCATTTTGACTTTCAAACCAGGAGAATTGACACCATTTATCTGAACTTGCTGTTGTCTATCAATTAAATAAGATTTTATCAAGCTGAGTGCAAGTTTACCCAGCCCATAATGTTCCAGCTTTAAAAGTAAGGTTTCATGATTGACACAATCAAAAGCCTTTGAGAGGTCACAAAAAATCCCTATCGCATCTTGGGCTTCTTCCCACGCTGCAAATATATGTTTTAATAAAGTGACACCAGCGTCAGTCGTACAACGTCCTCTGGTGAAACCATACTGTTGATCGTGGAAGATTGTATTGATGTTAAAATGATAAAGCATTTGATTAAGCATAACTTTTTCAAACACCTTACTGAAAACAGGCAATACCGATACGGGTCTGTAATTATTGGTCTCCTTATGGTCACCGGATTTAAAAAGTGGTATTACCTTACTGTATTTCATTTTATCTGGAAAGACGCCTTGATCCACACACAAATTAAATATGAAAGCTAAGTATGGTGCTATGGTCTCAATTATAGATGTGTATACTTTAACAAACATTCCCCATAGGTCTTCGGTTATTTTGACCTTTATTTACCGGAAAGCCTTTATGACTGTCATATGGTTTATATGTTTGAATTGAAACTCAACCGGACAGCCTGGCAAGTTTGCTTTTAATAAATCAATCGAAGCTTCTGGGGAGGAATTTAGAGCTTCCGTTGTCCTAAGAGGTATATTGGTGAAATAATTCACAAACTCTTGAGCTACCTCTACGTTAGAGCTTTTGGGACCATGTGGAGTCTCCAATAAATATTCTGTACTGCGTAATTTATTCCTACCAGTTTCACTATTAATAACTTTCCACACAGTCTTTATTTTGTTGTCTGCCGATTTGATCTTGTCGCTAATGTACAGGGCCTTCGCCACCTTGCAAATATTTCTAAATAGTTTGGAATATCTATTTACATATTTATTAAAAGTTTCAGTATTGAAGAATGGCTTAAGGCTGTATAGCTCATACAGTCTTTCCCTACTGACCCTAATACCTTTAGTTGCCCACTCACTAAAAACAAACTTAGGGAATATATTTTTTGACATCTTTTCAAAAACTGTATTAAATTCATTAAGTACCTACCAATGAAAAAAAATTGTCATAAAATTTATTAGCATCATTAGTATCATGTCCCAGAACATTTAACTTATTTTGTACATTACTATTAAATTTTGCTAATTTGCCTATTGTAATTGGCCTGAATTGTATCTGAGTTCTTTCCAGAGATGCTTGAGACATAAAAGTTACAGTTTGTCCACAATGATCTGAGGGAAGATAATTTACCACAGCTTTATCCAAATAGTCACAATCACAGAAAACATTGTCAATACAAGTTGCAGAGGTTGGAGTCATTCTAGTTGGTTCTGTAAAAACGTTAAATAAATTAAATGATTAAAAAAGGCTTAAAACTCTGCTGCTATTTGAATTATTTTCCAAGATATTAATGTTAAAATCTCCACAAATAATTACTGATTTGTTACCATCTGCAAGTTTGGCTAAAATATCCTCCCTTGTTGATTCAAAAAGATTAAAGTTTTGAGGGTTCGGGGGTCTGTACACGCATACTATAACATGCCTATCCAGCTCAACACAAGACAATTCTATACAATGTTCCATTGACAAATTAACTATGTCTTTGCGTTGCTTAAATTTTAAGCGTTTTTTTATTAAGATAAGGGAACCACCACGCAAGATAGATTTGCGGTTGAAACAACTACCCACACTATAATTTTCATAACTAAGTAACACCTGGTAATCTCTCAACCAGTGTTCGCTAATACATACAATATCGAACATTCTTTTTTCTAATAACATTTCAATTTCTAATAATTTAGAAGAGACACCTTGAATATTTTGATGAAACCATTTCAATTCATGCTTTGGCCCTTTTTGTTGTTTAACTATTTGAGAGCAAGAAGATACCTTATTGACGGTTGGTGTAACTATTAATTTATTGGTACCCTCTGTTGTCTTATTTATTAGTTAAAATGATCCGGAGTTCGCCCCAAATCTACAATATCACCTGGTAGTGAGTTGCTACTAATTGTAGGTACTAAGTTAAATACAAAATTATCTAATGGGACATCCCTTGTACAATTTAAAAAAGTATTCATAGCAATTGAGCTACCGTTAGTCTGGTCTACCACATAATTGTTAGTATTATTACTAAGCACTGTGGTGTCAATTACACAAGACTTCGACATACTACTTATATCTGAGTTAATATAATAAGTCAATAGCTTAGCTATTGTGTGTCTATAACTAGTTGGCAGATACGTGATACCCCTGGTCGACTTTAAATGATCAACAAAATTGTTGGTGTCAAAAAATACAAATTTGTCACTATAGTGACTAACTAAAAAGTACATATGTTTATTAAGCATATGAATATAATTATTTTGTCTGCTAGATAACTGCTGAAAATACGGAAAAGCACACAAAATAATTTTTTTACATTTAATTTTAACATCTGAGTTAAATAATTAGTGATATTTTCCTTGCTTACGTTTAAACTATTACCCATAATCACTGTTAAATTAGTGTCATAATTATAAGTTTTGTTAATTAATAATTCCATAATATGGTTATATGTTGACCCAGGTATACACAAATTGGGGGACACCCCACAGCGCTGACTTCCTCGTAGTTTTCCCCGGGCAACGCCGTGTCTGACCACCGTAACGGAGTGGCAGACCGGTGGCTAACGAGCGCTGTGACTTACGCGATCTTGCGATTTTATTCTGAGGGTGATGGCGTACATTGTGGATATTTTATTGTGGTTTTTTATTCTTGTGGGTTTTTATTGTTATTGTGGGTTGTATTTTATTGTGGGTTTTATTGGATTTTATTGTGGTTTTTATTGTTGTGGGATTTTAATTTGTAGTGGGTTTTATTTATATTGTCGTTTTCTCTTGTGGTTGACGCCGAAATGCCGAGATCCTTGAGAAGCGCTTCCGGGCGTTTCGCCCCAAAAGGCCCTTCTCAGGGCCAACCAGACGGCTCTTCTCAGGGCCAACTAAAAGGCCCTTCTCAGGGCCACTCCGAGATGTCGGCGTCAGAGGTCAGCCGCGCACCGTCTGTGGCGAGCCTCTGTACGAGTGTTGCGGACGAGTACTCGGACTCGGATGTCGAGTCCGTAGTCTTGGACTCGTCCGTTTGTGGGGTGGCTGCGGAGAGCAGCCTAAAGAGGGCTTATCTGAAGTTCGGGTCCGAGGGTTCCTCGGACTCGGGCAAGAGTAAGCCCAAGAGGAAGTCAAAGGCGAAGACTGCTTCGCCTTCGACTTCTTCACAGGCCGGCACCCACGATGTGGGTCTGGTAGACGCCCAGCTCCGGCTCGGCTTGGCCAAACGGGCCGATCTCCAGCTGGAGCTGGAGGAGAAGGTTGCCGCGCAGGAGAGACAGGCGCGCGCAACCAAGGCGAGGGCCGGATACGGTTCGGCCTTCGTCAGTTTCGACGACCTATCCGTGGCCGAGTTGGCCCGCTTAGCGGAGGAGGACAGGGAGAAGATCGTCGAGGTCGCCTCCAAGTCCTTCAACCTAAAGGGGACCTTCCAGAAGGCCCTAAAATGCCGTGCAACAAGCTTGCACGGCATAATAATGGAGCTGACGCAGCGCACTGCGTCAGAGGAGACGAGGCAGCTGCAGGCGAGGGTGGATCGCCTGCAAGCGGAGGTTAGCCAGCTTCGCAAGAAGCTGGCTGAAGCTACGGCCCCGCCCCCTAAGGCCCCGTCAGCAGCGGTTACCGCCCCCTCCTCCTCCAACCTTGAGGAATTGTTCCGCAAGGTGATCATGGAGGAGAGGGCGTTCACCCGGGCCTGCTTTGCGGGCATAGAAGACCGTCTCCTGCCGGAAAAGCGTCTCCGTCCGCCACTAGCGGCGGACAAGACGCCGACAGCGGCTTCCCAGGCCCCGAAGCCCTCAAAGGGCAAGGGGAAGAAGTCGCCGGGGTCCCTGCCTCCCCCCGGCACGAGTGTAGGCGCCGAACCGGGGCCGGTTGCCATCGCAGCACCCGCCTCCCAGGTTCAGAAGACCGACGCCCTTCTCCCCTCCACCACTCGGTCCAACCAGCCGTGGTCGGAGGTGGTGAAAAGGGGCAGGAAGAAGGCGAACAAGGCCCCGGCTGCCCCGGCAGTTGCCCCGGTAGCTGCCCCGGCGGCTGCCCCGGCAGCCAATAAGGCTACGGTCGGCGGGAGGAAGCTGGTTCCTCCCAAATCCGCGGCGGTCACGGTGACCATCATCCCCGAGGCCGCCGAGAGGGGCGTCACCTATGAGTCCGTCCTGAGACGGGCTCGTGCCGTCGCGGACCCCGCCGATTTAGGGCTCGGCAACTGCCGTCGGACCCAAACCGGAGCTCGTCTATTCGAGTTTCCGGGGAAGGACGGCGGCAAAAATGCCGACTTGTTCGCCGGCAAGTTGAGGGAGGTACTTGCCGACGTGGCGAAGATCCCACGGCCGACCAAAACCACAGCCATTGAGGTGACCGGTATATATGACTCGGTCACCAAGGAGGAGGTGGTGGAGGTGGTCGCGAAGGCCGGTGGGTGCGAACCCGCAGCGGTGCTGGCCCGGGACATTAGGCCCGGCCGCGGTGGACTGGGCTCTATCCGGCTGGAGTGCCCAGTCGCCGCAGTGTTGGCCGCCCAGGCTAAATGCCAGGGGCGGCTATTTGTGGGCTTTAGCCGGGCCGTGATCCGGGTGCTTGAGGCAGCGCCGATGCGCTGCTTCAAGTGCTTGGGAATCGGCCACACCCGAGCCATGTGTCCGTCCACAGTAGATAGGGCGGACACGTGCTTCCGCTGCGGGCAACAGGGGCATAAGGCGGCCTCGTGCGAGGCCGCCAAGCCGCACTGCGCGGCGTGCGCCGACAGTGGTCGCCCTGCAGACCACGTGATGGGGGGGAGCTTATGCCGACCCCCCTCAAAGAAGGGCAAGCTGCAGGCGGCTATAAGCCGTCCTGCCGGTGCTGCCACCTCCCCCGCTGATATCCTAACAGCGGCGGTGACCGAGGGTAATGCGATGGTCGAATAATGGGTACCGACCATCGCATCCTGCAGGCAAACACCAACCACTGCCGGGCTGCCCAGGACTTACTGGTGCAGTCAATGGCCGAGTGGTTGGTGGATGTGGCAGTAGTGGCCGAGCCGTACTTTACTCCCAGCAATTGGCTGGGAGACAGTGACGGCTCGGTGGCAATCGTGGCGCGGTCTTGCTCGGACTCCCCTCCCCTCTCGCTCTTAGAGAGGGGACCGGGATACGTGGCCGCCGCGTGGGGAGGGTTGGCCCTTGTGGGGGTCTACTTCTCCCCAAACCGCCCTCTCCAGGACTTCGAGGATTTCCTCGGGGTCCTGACGGCGGTCATCGGGAGGACGGCGCCACGTCAGGTCTCCGTTTTGGGAGACCTGAATGCCAAGTCGGTGGTCTGGGGAAACCCGGCCACCGACGCTCGCGGACGGGCGGTCGAATTGTGGGCGGCCACGTCTGGTCTCTTCCTCTTGAATAGGGGGAGCGTCCGGACGTGCGTTCGGCGGCAGGGCGGGTCCATAGTGGACCTCACCTTCGCCACGCCCGCACTGGCCGCCCGCATTCGAAACTGGAGGGTGGAGCTGGGGGAGACGATCTCGGATCACCGTAACGTGCGATTCGAGATCTCCCCGCAGAATCCACGGGGGCGCCGCAGCATCCCCTCTTCGTCGGGCCGATCCCCGTTTCCAAGGTGGGCTCTGACCCACCTGGATCGGGAGGCGGCAAGGGAGGCCGCGTTCGTCCAGGACTGGCTTTGGCCACGTCCCGGCGTGGACGTCCTGGACGTGGACGCGGCGGCGGCCCGACTGAGGGGGTCATTGACCGAGGTGTGTAACGCCAGCATGTCTCGGTCGAGACGTCCGCCTCCCCGACGCGCCGTGTACTGGTGGTCGGAGGAGTTGGCGGAGCTGCGGGCCACCTGCGTGGCGGCACGGCGGGCCTTTACGCGATCGCGTCGGCGGCGCCGACGGGACCAGGCTGACGAGGACCGCCTCTACGCGAGGTACGTAGAGGCGAGGGTGGCTTTCAAGTCGGCCATCGGCGCCGCCAAGGACGCGGCGAGGGCCGAGCTGCTGGAGGGTCTCGACAACGACCCATTCAGGAGGCCATATAAGGCGACGCGTAACAAACTGCGCCGCATTGGTCCCCCCGTTGCCGAGACCCTTGAACCAGCGCTCCTGGATGGGGTGGTGCGGTCCCTGTTTCCGCGCAGGGATCCGCACTTTACCCCACCAATGATGGGCCTGCCAAGGGGAGCGGTTCTACCGGAGGAGGAAGCTTCTCCTCCTCCGGTCTCAGAGGAGGAATTTGGCGCGGCGACTCTTCGTCTCCGCGCCAAAAAGACGGCTCCCGGCCCGGATGGTGTCCCCGCACGGGTGGTGGCCATCGCGGCCACCGAAATGGAGGGCAGGTTTCGGGACCTCTTCAGCGCGTGCTTCGCGTCGGGGAGGTTCCCGAAACCATGGCGGGAAGGCCAACTGTGCCTCCTCCGGAAGGAAGGGCGGCCGGCGGACTCCCCCTCGGCTTACCGGCCCATCGTTTTGCTCGATGAGGTCGGTAAAATGTTCGAGGGGATTATCGCCGGCCGTCTCAAGCGGCATCTGCGGAGCGTGGGACCGGACCTGTCGGACGCCCAGTTCGGATTTCGTGCTGGTCGTTCGACAGTGGACGCCCTGGCCCGTCTAAAGGGCCAGGTGACAGAGGCGGTGGGAGTGGGGGATAGAGTGTTGGCTGTGTCATTCGACATTGCCAACGCCTTCAATTCCGTCCCCCACTCCACCATCCTGGAAGCGCTCCGGTTCCACGGAGTGCCCCTGTACTTGCGGGGCCTCCTGGCCAGCTACTTGGAGGACCGTGCTGTCCTCCTCGTAGACGGGGCTGGCCAGCTCCGTCGATACGCTGTCGGAGCCGGCGTTCCACAGGGGTCCATTCTAGGGCCTCTTCTGTGGAACGTCGGTTATGACTGGCTCCTGCGGGGAACCCTCCTTCGAGGCACGAGTGTCATCTGCTATGCAGATGACACTCTCCTCACTTCCCACGGGAGCACCTTTCGGGAGGCGGCCAGTTTGGCGTCGGCGGGCGGATCCTTAGTGGCGGGAAGGATCCGCCGCCTGGGCTTGAGGGTGGCGCTGCACAAAACAGAGGCCGTGTTCTTTCACGGCCCCCGGCAGCGCCCCCCGCCTGACGCCCACATTTATGTGGAGGGGGTGAGGGTCGGGGTTGAGGCCCAGATGAAATATCTGGGCCTCATCTTAGACAGCAGGTGGCGCTTCGGCCCGCACTTTAGCAGGCTGTCGTCGCGCCTGCTGAAGGCTGCGGGAGCCCTCTCATGGCTGATGCCAAACTTGGGAGGGCCCAGCATACGGTGCCGGCGTCTATACGCCGGCATACTGCGAAGTATGGCCCTTTATGGGGCCCCGATTCGGGCGGACTCCCTCCATAGGAGGGAGAACCTCACCGCCCTTCGGTCGCCCCAAAGGGCCATCGCCCAGCGGGCATCGCGGGCCTACCGCACGGTGGGCTTCGCAGCGGCGTGCGCTCTGGCGGGCACCCCGCCTTGGGAGCTCGAGGCGTGGGTGCTCGCCAGAGTGTACGAGTGGACGGCGGGGCGCAGGGCGAGCGTCCGGCCCCAGAATTGAGGGAGGCCGTCCGGCGGGAGGCGAGGGTCGCTCTTGTCCAGCAGTGGACGCAGGACCTCGCCTCCGCCGTCTTCGGCGGAGGCGAGTCGAAAAAAACGAACACCAAAATGAACATCAATAACAGAGACACTGTAATGTTATGTACATATTCAGATATACTTACACTTATTATTTATACTCATATTCTTACTTATATATGTATCATACATTTCCACGGTCCATAATATGCATTCCATTATTATGAGGCTCTGTGTTGATCATATTCCACTACACCAGGACTCATTTTTCTGTTCACAGACTCAGTCCTCAACTTTACGCCTAAGTTTCGGCGACTTATTGACCCCTTAGCGTAGGAAGCCGTACCTATGCAGGACTGTATCACTTTTTCCTATCAAACACTGCACTTTTTAATTTAATACCATTTATGTATATTTACATTGTTACAGAACATTTTCATTATTTTGACATTTTTTGACAACATTGTTGATGATGTATCTATGACAACCTTCTCATCAAAATTCTTGTTGGTCTGCTATTTTTATTTCATAATTGTTATTCGAACTCTTTTATGGTAAAATTATTTACCGTTCCTCGTCCATATTTTCGAATATTTTAAATTTCGACCTCCAACCGTTCTGCGAGGTTTCTTTAGGAATCATCGCAGAGCAGTGGTCAGTCGAGCTCTGGCTTCCAAACAAGCCTCTTAAAAGTAGGTCTCCAGTAAACGCTGCCTCGAGAGCCCTTCTAGGGTATTTCCTGCTGTGCCAGTCACTATATAACTGGTGCGCCTGGAGCTGCCTGGCCCTTTGCCGCCGGAGCCCTCGACTGCTGCCGGCCTGGTGACGCCGGGGCAGTCCCTCGTCCGTTGCTGTCGCCGGTCCACCAGGGCCGCTCGTCCGTTGCTGTCGCCGGTCCACCAGGGCCGCTCGTCCGTTGCTGTCGCCGGTCCACCAGGGCCGCTCGTCCGTTGCTGTCGCCGGTCCACCAGGGCCGCTCCTCCGTAACTGCCGCCGGTCCACCAGGGGCCGCCCCTCACCATCACCCACAATTCATTCATCGACCTACATTATTCATTTTCATACTTCCATCTTGTCTTTTTAATTTCTGTTAATAAATACTGTCTCCCTCGATAGTCTTTTCTTGTCGTTACATGACAACACTTTATGATAGTATTATACTCTATGCGACATGCGGTGCGCGCCGACCGCTATGCTAGCGGACCGCGCGATGACGAACGACACGGGTTCCCCCTTCGAGAGCTTGTGGCATACTGAATCTCAATAGCTCGGGCAAGAGAAATGATGGGGAATACGCTCAGATTGTTGAATAAAATTTTTGTTTTCGTCGTTTTAAAAAAAAAATTCTACAATAATGTTCTTCGTGAAATTGCCTATCCAATAGTGTAAGAACGCAATCTAAATAATGCTTACTTTTCGAGGAGATGCACGTTTTTGATAATTATTTCTCTTGTCAGAGGTTTCGTTGTGAAGGAATTATTTAAACATTAGGCATAGTAAAAAAAAAAATCTACAATTTTGGAGCCAAGATTATGGAGAAAATTTATGTATTTTTAGTAAGTTGATATTTCTTTTGGATAAAGAGTAGATAGCTCCGAAAAACTACATAAAAACGGCCTGCGGTGTGTTTTTCCCTGGAACCGCCTTAATGCAAACAACATGCATCACAAGGGTTCCTTCACTCGGCCGTACCCTACGTTTTTAGTTGGTTAGTTTACTAAAATCCCGCAATCGCTTTGCAAATTAGATGATCAATATGCCTAGAAAATCGGTAAATACTGAGACTTTATATAATAGAAAAGAAGAAATGAATATACATAAATGCGGATAAAGACAAGTGAACAATAATGGTGATGATGCCTATTAAATATGAAAATATAATGTCACGAGTCTACTGTTATATGTAAGAAGGAAAAATTTGAATACAATAACAAGTTATTTTCCACTTACTGCTGGATGATTTTGCAGTTTAAACAGTTGTAGACGCAGTTGTTGAGAAAATTATGGACATGTATACTTAAACAAATGTTCATCAAATATGAGTATTACGTTTGATTACGCAACTGAAAATGAGATAAACAGCGTGGCTATTACAATTCTGAAGTTATTACTAATAAAATTATTTGTCTACGATCTAAATTGGATGATAGGAATATGCTGCAGTGTTCAATCAATCAATAAATGTAAACAAATAGGTATGAATGAATGGAAATTTAACTTTAATTCAAACACAATATAGTTAAACATTTTAATGCAAACAACATGCATCACAAGAGCTCCTTCACTCGGCCGTACCTACGTTTTTAGTTGGTTAGTTTACTAAAATCCCACAGTCGCTTTGCAAATTAGATGATCAATATGCCTAGAAAATCGATAAATACTGAGACTTTATATAATAGAAAAGAAGAAATGAGTATACATAAATGCGGATAAGGACAAGTGAACAATAATCGTGATGATGCCTATCTTTATATATATAATTCTGCTGTACGTGTGTATGTCATTGAACTCCTCCTAAACGGCTTGACCGATTTATATGATTTTTTCTGTATGCGTTTGAGTGGCGCCCTGGATGGTTTAGATTCACAAATCAGCCCGGCAGATGGCGCTGGTTGCTTGAAAAAGCATGTGATCTCGGAAACGGCCCTAACGATTTCCCTAAAATTTGATATGTGGGGGTTTTCGGGGACGAGAAATCGATCTAGCTCAGTCTTATGTCTGCGGAAGCGCATGTTTTCGAGTTTTCTCTTTCGCAATATTTCACGCATAATATGGACGCTAATTTCGCACAGCTTGACATTGCGGCTGTGGCGTAGTCGATAATGGTATGGTTCAACTCGCGATGGCTGGTGTTCCTCGGTTCAAACCTAGGCAGACTCAAGTATTTTTTTTTTATTTTAGGCATGTTTATAGTTTTTTTTTAGTTTTTGGAGTCACTTAAAGAGAAAATTGTACATAAGAACTGAAAGAGGAAAAAAAATAAAAATAAATAAATATTTCATTTTTTTTATTTAACTAAAATTGTACTTAAGAACTAAAAGAGAAAACAAATAAATGGAAATAAATAAATGTTTTAATTTTTTTATTTAACTTTAAGAGACTGAAAGAAGAGCTCTAGGGGTAGAGAGAGGTGTGATATCTTTGTTACAAAATGTAGATGACAATGCTTTCCGTGGGTATATTCCTTAATCTGCTGTACGTGTGTACGTCACTGAAGTCCTCCTAAATGGCTGGTCCGATTTGAATAAATTTTTTTATGCGTTTAGGTGACGCCCTGGATTGTTTAGCTTCACAAATCAGCCCGGCAGATGCCGCTGCAGTCGTTGTCCAGGTTATCTGTCTTAAACGGATGAACTGATTTGAATGAATTTTTGTTTTTACATTCAAGTGGGGGCCTGGAAATTTAACATTCACAAATCAGCCCGGCAGATGGCGCTGCAGTTGGTATCTAGGTTATTTATCTATACCTACTGCACCTAAACGGCTGGACTGATTTGAATGATTTTTTTTTTTTTATTGCGTTTGGGTGACGCCCTGGATGGTTTAGATTCACAAATCAGCCCGGCAGATGGCGCTGCAGTTGGTGTCTAGGTTATTTATCCTAAACGGCTGAACTGGTTTGAATATATATTTGTTTATACATTCAAGTGGGGGCCTGAAAAATTTACATTTATAAATCAGCCCGGCAGATGACGCTGCAGTCAGTATCTAGGTTATTTATCTATACCTACTGCAACTAAACGGCTGGACTGATTTGAATATATTTTTTTTGTTTGCGTTTGGGTGATGCCCTGGATGATTTAGATTCACAAATCAGCCCGGCAGATGGCACTGCAGTCGGTATCTATGTTATTTATCCCTTACGGCTGGATCGATTTGAATGAATTTTTATTTATGCTTTTAAGTGGGGGCCTAGAAAATTTACATTAACAAAAAAACAATTCGGCAGATGGCGCTGCGGTCGGTATTTAGGTTATTTATCTAAACTGCAACTAAATGGGTGGACCGATTTGAACGATTTTTTTTTAATTTTATGCAATTTAATATTTTTTTATTATACCTAGACTATATTAATCACTCTGGCAACATATAGTAATGAATCAAACATCACAGGCGAACCCGGCTTGCTGATGATGTCTTGACTTGGCTCGCCGAACTTGACGGCGTGGCGGGAGGCCTCGGTGACTCGGACAAGTCTGGCTGAACCAGAATATTGCCGATATTGCGCTCCTAACTTTTTTCTACCTCGTTCAAATCGTTTAGTTCTTCGGCAGTTAAATTAAGCTCTGAAAATGTTCTTCCCTCAGAAGATGATGGTGACATTGTTGAGATGTATTTCCGTTTTAACAAGTAGTTGCTTCACTCGATTTTTTTTGTTCCTTAACTCTACTAATTCGTATTATTCGGTTCAAATTGTGACCGCATTTGATGCAAAACTAGAAGGTTTCAGCGGTTATTGTAAAACATTCATCGAATCTTAACAAGTTTTTTGTGCAATTATTGGTTATAACGAATTGTTTTCGAAAAATTGATGTTATTTCAAAATAAAGAATAATAATAATAATATTATTGATCTTTCCTTTCATACTTTTTAATACCCTAATCGCTTGAAATATCATATGCAAGACAACGTCTGCCGGGTCCGCTAGTTGAATATAAAAACTTTTTTACAAAAAAACGACCGACTTCCAAAAACCACTATAAAGTGAAAAATAACTAATTTCGGAAGTCGGTGTCTTTGCTTTTGTATATTCGTTTTTTGAAGTTTTTATTTTACAATTTTTAGTTGTTAAAATTACTATATATTCAGCTGCATCCGGTCAGACTGGAAGCTGACGCAAATATAGTTGGGAAACGACGTACCTAATTTTGTTTACTTTAATTTTTACCCGTACCTAAGTATTCCCTCAACTGCCTATGGTCTTCATCGTCAAATTTACTGCAGACCGTTATTTTAACAGAGTGTGGGTGCAAAGGCCTCATCAATATAAATGAATGAAGTCCAACCACAAAGTAGCTACCGTAAACCGTTGAGGAGTTCACGGAACTGGCCTTTGTCTTCATCATGAGAGCTCTTATGACAGTCACAACCCATCTAGGTGTAAAGTTTTTATCAATACAAATTAATCGAGCCCAAACACAAGGTAGCTGCTGTGAATTGATGAGGAGTTCCTTCAACTGTCTCCCGGCTCCATCATCAGATCTACTCCAGACCTTTATTAAATTGTAGTGCTTTAAAATACTTAATGAAAATGCTAAGGAATGCACTAGTCGCCCCTGCATTTTTTGAAAGTTCCTTTGTTTTCTCTGGTCTTCCACCATCAAACCCTGATATCCTTATCATAGTACCACCTTGGGAACGTCTTCTTTCCAACAAAAAAAGAATTATCAAAATCGGTTCATAAACGACGAAGTTATGCGCGAACAAACATAGAAAAAAAAAGCATATTTACGGTCGAATTGAGTAACCTCCTCCTTTTTGAAGTCGGTTAATACGCTATGCTATGCGATATGCTCTATATCCATTCAAAGATATTTATTATTCAGTATTGTAATGATTATTGTTTGAAGAGCAATTTACAGAAACGCCTTACGTAATTTTTTTAACAGAACAGAAGTGAATTGGACAATTCATATATATTCTTTGTTTTATCACAATAACCCTTGTGATAATGGCTATATAAATTCTTCTGATGAATGATTCTGAAAAATGATGACTGATCTATCCTTTGTCAAGTTTAGAACCACTGCCATGCAGCGGCACGGTGTATAATATACTTAGATAGCCACGTGCCAACAGTAAAGACATAAATACGTGATCTTGTTAAGAAGTTATTTATTCAAATAGTGTTAATAAAATAACCGTAGAATGAAAAGATAAAGAAAATATTGATGTATATAAATATATCGATAGGCCTACTATAAAGTAGGCCTTGAAATTTACGAAATGTGTCCGTAAGCAGCTTACACCTTAAAGTAACAGATAATTTATTTCAATCTCTGTATATTTTAACCTTTATAATAACTTTACAGAAATGTTTTACTCGGCGGCGCTATGGTGTATGGCATATATAAAGAAATAAAGAAGATTTTTAGACGCTCACTGGATACAGAGGATGCAGTTGAAGAATTGACAAGTTGGATATGGAATCAAACCACAAGTAATTCCACTGTATAAATAGTAATTATATCATTATCACGCCAATCTTTTTACCATAACTAAGCCAAAGTACCTAAAGCATCCAATGTGGATTCAGGATTAGGTTCATACAAGTTAAGCCTTTTTCAAAGTCAGTTTGTCTTACTTGTGATAAGTATTTAAAGGACTTAAAATTAGTCAAAGTCCATATAATAACATCATGTATAAAAGGTGTTTAGCCTAAACAACTGCCTAATACTTTTTTGTGGTAGTAAGGTTAGGTTAGGTTAGGGTAGTAAGGTGGTGGTTCCGTGCGCAGTTTCTGGCCTGCCATCGGACGCGTCCCCAGGTGGCGGATAGGGGAACGGCCCCCAGATATGGGGGTTACCGGTTTACCGGCGCGGACCAAAACCAGAAGTGGGGACCGCTTCGGCGGTCACATGTGCGGCGGGTCGGCCACCACTCCAGGTGGCTGACGTGACCCGAATTCCGAGTCACCGTCGGGCAACTCGGTCTCCTCATCGAGAGGAGCTGGGGGCCCCGTTTGCCTCCGGGCAAACGAGTGGGGCTAAGAGGAAGGACACCTCGCTAAAAAACCCTTGGCTGCTGCGTCTTCTCGCACTAGAAGACGTACCCAGTCCGGCCCCTCCCTGTGGAATGGAGGGACCACTGTGGGCCCGCCCTAGGCGGGAATCGCCGGCGGGGGATTGGTAGTTAGGCTGTGCCATTTTCCCATGACCCCGCCACTCAGGCGATGTCGTTGTGCCGCTGTGGGTTTAGTGGGTATTCCCGGCTTCGGCTGGGCGAGTCCCACACACGCCCTTCGGGGTATGGTGCGTAAAAGCATTACCACAGCGTCAAAAAAAAAAAAAAAAAAAAAAAAAAAAAAAAAAAAAAAAAAAAAAAAGTCAGTCCACGGGATAACCATAGTCTATGCATAAGAAGATCCCAAACGGAGTTAATGTACAGGAGCGTTTTTTGCATGGTGCCAGTCATATTTAACTGCTTGCCGTCGTCAATCAAAGAATAATTGAACGTGAGCTTATTTAAGAAACGGCTGAAATTATTACTTATGACCAAAGCATATTACAGTATTTCGGAATTCCTAACAGACAAAAACCTTATGACAGAATGTTGACAAGCTAATAAGTACATTTCTGTTCTTGACATAAGTTTATGTATTTTGACATTAGACTTGAATATTGACATCTGTATTGTATATTGACATTGGTATTATTAATATTTTGACATCTGTATTATTTGGTGACATTAGTATTGATTGTGTTCTGACATTTTAATTCTATTTTGTTCTTATTTTTGACCTTTTTACCTATGTGTTTATTGTGTGCATTTTGAATTGTTTTTTTTTATTGATTTTTGTTTTGCACTATTGATTTTTATTTATTTGACAATTGTGATTGTTACGTATCCGAACGTAGAAGTTTACTCTATGTATCTATGGGCTTCAGGTTCCGCCCGAGGCTTGCAAGATTACACTTGTCTTGTCCGTCACAGTCATGTCTGAATACACGTTATTAATCTAACACAAAGTCCAGTTGTCTTATTTATAAAATCCCGGCCACGAAACATAACATGGTGTCAGAAGTCTCCGAAACGAAGTCACAGAAGTCCTGCAAGTCGCTTTCTGCGACTTGCAGGACTTCTGTGACTTCGTTCGTAAGTAAGACAACAGAATCTCCACCGCGTGGTCACGTCCTAAAATGGCCGAAAAAACAAGTCGTCCCCTGCCGCCGAGTAATTTTTGTCTAAACATCAATGCCTCAAACATGCCACTGGCCTGGCGAAACTTTAAAACCAGTCTTGACATTTATATGATCGCCAATAGTTTGGAAAATGAATCCGACAACAGAAAGGTAGCCATTTTGTTACAAACAATGGGTCCCGACGCTCTGCAGATTTTCTACTCATTCAATACAGAGTTGGAGAAAATCACATATAATAAGTTACTCGCCAAATTCGAAAATTATTTTACGCCGCGCGTAAATATCTCCGTTGAAAGACATAAGCTCTTCAATAGAAAACAAGGCCCAGATGAAGAAATTGAGACATACGCCACTGATCTCAAGAATTTAAGTATCCAATGCAATTTCGAAGGTCTTGCCGATGATATAGTAAAAAACATATTCTCATGGAACCTAAATTCGTCTTGCTCGTACATCAGAGAACGTATCCTGATCGAGAAACCATCTTCATTCGATGCCGCTGTCAGCCTCGCTAAAACATTAAGAAACACAAGGCTAGAGGTTAAAGCTTTATCAAGTCACGAAGTAAGTGTTGTCACCAGTCAATCTCATCGCAGTCGTCAAAGAAGTCGTAGTCGTCAAGGAAGTCAAAGTCATCAGTCTCAACAAAGACAAAATTATCAGTCTCAAGGAAGTCAAAATCGCCGAATAAGCAAAGCATCGTCCAGTCAAGAACCTCAACTTAAACAGTCTTCCAAGATCTGCTCGAGATGTGGTCAAGTCCACCGAACAAAGTGTCCAGCCACAGGAGTCACCTGTAACAACTGCCACAAGCCGAATCACTTTGCACAGTATTGCCGTAGCAAACGAGTAAGATTCATAGAAGAAAGTAAGGGTAATAATTCATCAGATACTTATTTTTTAAATAGTCTTTACACTAATGAGATATCAGTCAGTCAAAATAATCCATTTCATACAACTTTGTCCTTAAACAGTAAGAATGTAGACTTCTTACTTGATACAGGTGCAGACACTAACATTTTGTCATTCAATACTTACAAAAAACTTAATTTGCCATTGAGTAGCATAAGGAAAAGTAGCCACAAACTCTCAACTTTTAGTGGTGAAGTTCTACCTACTATAGGTCAATGCATTCTGTCTGTCACCTATAACAACATAGCATACAATGTCAATTTTCATGTTATGGATTTACCATGTAAAAACATTATTGGTCGCCAGAGTTGTGAGAATTTAAAATTGGTTAAAAGAATACATAACGTCCAATTTCATGAGTCAGTCAATGTATCACAGCTTGTTGAATATAAAGATCTCTTCTCAGGAATAGGTTGTCTTAAAGATTATGAATGTCATTTGTCGATCAAGCCAGATGCTATACCTTCGGTTGATGCCTGCCGTAGATTTCCTTTCAGTCTTGTAGAACAATTAAAAGAAGAACTAGCCATGCTAGAAAAAGATCAAATTATAGTCAAAATCGAGGAACCTACCGAATGGGTAAGTTCAATAGTGATTGCATCAAAGAAAAATGGTAAACTACGCCTGTGTATTGATCCAAGAAAGCTTAATAAAGCCATTATGCGTCCTCATTACCAATTTCCAACGATAGATGAAATCAAGTCCAGCCTCACTGGTTCACAGTATTTCACTATCCTTGATGCAAATAAAGGATTTTATATGCTCAAGTTAGATGAAGCTTCTTCAAAGCTATGTACATTCATCACACCTCAAGGTAGATATAGATTCCTAAGACTTCCCTTTGGGATAAACGCAGCCCCAGAACTGTTTCACTCCATTATGTCAAAGAAATTCTCTGATATTCCAGGAATTAAAATCATGATGGATGATTTTTTAATTTATGGTAAAACAAAGGAAGAACATGATTTTAGGTTAAAACAAGTATTAGAAAAAGCTAGGGAGTTAGGAATAAAATTTAATAAAGAAAAGTCCAACATATGTAAAAGTGAAGTTAAGTACCTAGGACACATCTTTTCTAAAGATGGTGTGAGAGTCGATGAAAATAAAGTCAAAGCTATTTGCAGTATGCCACCTCCTACAAATATCACAGAATTGCAACGATTCTTAGGTATGGTCACATACTTAGGCTCATACATAAAGAACTTGTCTGAAAAAACTTCAAATTTGAGAACACTTTTGTCTAAAGATAATGAATGGTCTTGGCAAGATAAACATAATGAAGAATTTACTATGTTAAAGGAATGTATTACCAAAGCCCCTGTCTTGACATATTATGATCAAAATAAACCTATAACACTGTCTGTCGATTCGTCCAAAGAAGCCATGGGTGCAGTGATTTATCACGATAAACATCCCATTGCATATGCATCAGCTTCATTAAGCTCATGTCAACAGTCATACTCTCAGATTGAGATAGAGCTATTAGCTATCTTATTTGGTTGTACAAAGTTCCACCAATACGTCTATGGCCGTCACACTGTGGTTGAAACAGATCACAAACCAATAGTGCCACTTTATAACAAGCCAATTTATAACATTCCACCCCGTCTCCAAAGAATAATGCTGAGATTGCAACCATATGACCTGAATATAATCTACAAACCAGGTAAATATCTTTATATTGCTGATACTCTGTCTAGAGCAGCATTACCAGAACAGTCATTACATGATCTTGATTCTGACCTAGATTTGCATGTCAATTTAATAATTAGATCACTGTCAGTTAGTCCTAATAAACTAAAATTAATCCAAGAACAGACTGCACAAGACAAAGAATTGTCACTTTTAAGTAAATATTGTACATCAGGATGGCCTGAACATAAAAAGCAACTACCAGACATCCTTAGACCATATTTTCCTAAACAGATATACATGTTATATATGGTATTGTCTTTAAAAACAACAGTGTTATCATTCCAGCAGCTATGAGGAATGACATATTGAAACAAATACATGAAGGACACCAAGGTATTCACAGTTGTCAAAGATTGGCTAGGAATCTAGTATACTGGCCTAATATGTATTCTGATATAGAAAAGTTTGTTAATAGTTGCCATATATGTCTAACCAACAGACGCAGCAATTCCAAAGAGCCACTACAGCCTCATGAAGTAAAACCAATCCCTTGGAATAAAGTCGGTGTTGACCTATTTGATCTTAATTCAGATAAATATGTCATAATTGTTGATTATTTTTCTCAATATGTCGAAATTGTCAAACTAGTAGGTGGATCCACTAGTAAAATTGTCACTAGTCACTTAAAGTCTATTTTTTCCAGGCATGGAATACCTAATACTCTAATATCAGATAATGGTCCCCCATTTAACTCAAAAGAGTTTCAAAATTTTGCTCTAGATTGGCAAATACAACATATCACATCAAGTCCCTATCTACCACGATCTAATGGTCTTGTAGAAAGAACCATAGGCACGGTTAAAAACATATTAAAGAAATGTCTTGCTGATAATTCTGATCCCCATTTAGCATTACTACAATACAGAAACACACCTAAAGAAAGCATGTACTCACCTGCTCAATTACTAATGTCCAGGTCACTCAGAACTAAACTTCCAGTATTAGAACAAGCTCTGAAACCTAAAATACCTAACTACAGGGTTGTAACAAATAAAACTCAAATGAATGATATAAAGTCACAAATGTATTATAACCAACATACAAAACCGTTGTCCTCTTTAAATATAGGAGATAGTCTATTTCAAGAAACAGCCAGATAGTATTTGGACCCCTGGTACTATTTCAGATACAGGTCCACAGGCTAGGTCGTACAGTATTGTTTCCCCAGAAGGAACTTTCCGTCGTAATCGTCAACACATCTTCAAACCAAAACTTTCTCCTGATTTGTCTGATTCTAATAAAAGTCAGCTACAATCCATGTCAGTTCCAATAGATACAGGTCTTCCGTCGCCGTCATCTACACCGTATGATCAGTCACATTGTTCAGCTAGTCCTATCATACAACCTGAAACAAAAACAAACACGTTACATACAAGTACACCAAATAGTCGTACAAACCGTTCAACAGTAACATATTCTTCATTCGGTAGAGCTATCATAAAGCCCCGAAGATTCTGTTAGTTTTAAGTTTAGATTAAGTTTATTGTACTTAGCATAAGATTAAAATGATTGTAATATTATTGTCTAATCTTTTTGTTTGTTACTAGATGTCAACTTTCAAATGTCATTGTCAAATAAAAATGTCACTGTCAAATGGAAAACGTCAACATGACAGATGTTCCGTTTCATTAATAGTCTTTTAAGAAATTAAATAAAATTGTTGTGTACTTACCATAGATATAGGAAGTAAAAAATCCTACATCTATGGTACTTACAATATTACGATACCTTCCATTTCCATGTTCCATTTCATTGTTTCCTTTATAAGGGAGATGTTACGTATCCGAACGTAGAAGTTTACTCTATGTATCTATGGGCTTCAGGTTCCGCCCGAGGCTTGCAAGATTACACTTGTCCGTCACAGTCATGTCTGAATACACGTTATTAATCTAACACAAAGTCCAGTTGTCTTATTTATAAAATCCCGGCCACGAAACATAACAGTGATATACCATACAGCATAAATGTAATATTGATTTAAATTTAATTTTTGCATGTCGAATCTTTGATAGGATGTATGGCTCAATTTTTATTCTTCACGAACTTATTTCTGTATACATTCTAGCAAATAAACGATTTTGATTTGATTTGATAAGTCCAGTACATCTTTTTTCTTTCTATTTTATTAAGAAAAGGATAAAAGATAAATATTAGTTTAGTCCGCGCCTGACGTAAATTGACGTATTTAACTTAGCTATGTTGTTAATCGCGTCTAAACTGTCTAATTTGACAGGACTAAACTAATATTTTATTTTCTGTCCTTTTTTCGATGTAAATAAAATAGAAAGATAAAATATAAATAGAAATAAAAAGATGGAATGGACTTAAATTTAGTTAGTTTGTGAACAAAGGGAAAGGAAAGACAGCCTCCGTGGCGTAGCGGTAGCGGACGCGGCCGCTGCGCAAGGTGGCGCGGGTTCGATCCCCGCACAGTGCAAGTATTTGTATGCATGAATATGAATATTTGTACTGGTCTGGTCGTGCCTCGGAAAGCACGTTAAGCCGTTGGTCCCGGTTGCCCTACGAACATCTAGTGGCAGTCGTTACGGGTTGTTGGAGCCCTCAAAAGTCCTACAATTTGTCTAACTGCAATGCTTCGATGTCGCCTTCGGGTTGTGGAGGTCAGACGGCAGTCGCTTCATAGAAAATGTCGAAGTTTAGCCATATCAGCAGTTGGACTGGTAAGACGAACCCCAGACTCCAAAGCTGAAAAGGCTTCGGATGCGACTGGGATTAACGCTGGGATGATGAGTTTGTGAACAAAGGGATTGGCGCTTTTGTGTGATTAAAGAAAATGTAACTCATAAATATAAGATAGATAGAGATTGACAACTTCCGTGGCGCGGCGGTAGCGGACGCGGCCGCTGCGCAAGGTGACACGGGTTCGATCCTCGCACAGTGCAAGTATTTGTATGCATGAATTTGAATATTTGCACTGGTCTGGTCGTGCCTCGGAAAGCACGTTAAGCCGTTGGTCCCGGTTGCCATACGAACATCTAATGGCAGTCGTTACGGGTTGTTGGAGCCCTCAAAAGTCCAACAATTGGTCTAACTACAATGCTTCGATGTCGCCTTCGGGTTGTGGAGGTCAGACGGCAGTCGCTTCGCGGAAAATGTCGAAGTTTAGCCATATCAACAGTTGGACTGGTAAAGCGAACTCCAGACTCCAAAAGCTGAAAAGGCTTCGGATGCGACTGGGATTACCGCTGGGATGATGATGATAAGATAGATAGAGATAATTAGGTTTATGTACGTACTCTAAGACTCGAAGAGAATGAAGATATTAATTATGTCGTTTGGTATATTTTTATTTGTGTTTTACTATCAAGAGTTTGAGCATTAGCTCAAATAATTGCGGATGGATATTAATCCATCCGCATTCATTCTTTAAAGACCTATGCCCAATAGTGAGATAACGATAACGAGTTATTGTGTCTTAAATAAGTTTTACTTTCAGGTAGGAGGCAAGATTTTCGCCAAAATAATACCTACTATCTAGAGTAGAGCTCTGCATTGCATATATTCTGTATTATCTTACATATCTAACATTATTTTTTGTTAATGCGAAATCCGAAACACGAATCCAGTATTTTTAAGAACAAAATTTCAAAAAGATATAATGAAAAACCACAAAGTAATGAACTTACTATTCTACTTGGTTGTCCTAACAAAAATATGGTCAAAGCTCAGATTGGGCGGGCGAGCGCGGTGCGTTGACCTCTGGCGTCGACTGTGGCGCGACCGCAAGTACTGTACTACTCTATCGTAACCGCTCGGTAATCACTCTGCAACAATTTCTAAATATATTTGGGAAAATTTTAAATAAATAAAATAAAAATAAAAATAACAAAGCCTTTTATTTCTGAACAGAAGGTAAGAAGTTAATAGTAATGAATTAAAAAAGTTAAAGTAACGTAATAAAAAAAAAAAAAAAAAAATTATAACATGGTATAAAAATTATTGGAATCCATTCAGTTGCTTATTCTGAACAAATTATATTCAAGTTTCGCAAAAATAACGTATATATGCGAAAAACAATAAAATATTTTTTGTCCTTGGCCCTTAGAACATTATTTATAGATTTACTTTTATAATGATAGAGAGGCACGAGCGAAGCCGCCGGTAGCAGTTAGTTAATATAATTAGAGAATGCAACAATGCATTTTTCTGCTTTGTTGTTTATCATGATTACTCTGATTGGAATGTCTATTTGAACTCTTTGGACATCTAATCTCATTTTATTTTTAAATGGGGCAGTGTCATTCAGCAGCGCGGAGCCCATGTAAGAATAAAAAAAAGTTAATAATGTAGTTAACAAGAAGTTTCATAAAATAAAAGTTAATTCGTAGTTATGTGTGATTTAACGTGAAAGATCTTTAAATTTAACTTAAAAGGAACAAATTCGACTGTTTTACTTTGGGATCGAAGATTGCAAAATGCCTTGGGCGTAGGTATCTTTTGGTGACTTTTAGTGATTTGTTGGAATTTTGAATCAATTTCTGAACCTATTAATTCATAATGTGTAAATCTTTTACAGTATTTTAATATTGGGAGTTGTTTTGTATTTCGCATATTGGAGTTTAAGGAAATTGTGCAGACTTGAACGCTTAGTCGAAACAGATTATACAGAACAAATGACATATGAAGAATTGACCAGTTGGATTTGGAATGAAACCTCCACGAATAATCCTAGTATATAAGTAGGTATTTATACGTTAATTGCATTGAATTTATATATAAATTATATTTTTAAATATAAAAAGTAAAAAAACATTTAAAAATATAAAAAAATAGCAACCGGTATCGGGACCAGGGTCCAAGCTAACGGTGGTTACGGCTCCAGAGAGAGGCACCATTTGACAACAACAGTCCGGTCAGTGATGATTGATCGATCCTTTTTTTTTTACTTTTCTTCCGGATTGGAAATCCTCAATGGATGTCCGCTGCCTTGGGGTGGGCGACGGGGTCTGTCAGACTTTTACTGACTAAAACCACACCGGTGACCCTTCTATCACGAGCGCGCGAGGGGCCGCGGGAGTCTAAATTCTTCCACGACCACTTCCATTCCACACCCTCGTGCTGGCGAGGTTTATCCGTTTATCCGGGTCTCGTCTCCTGCACAGGGTAGTGGGGTGTTAAGCTACCCCGTGCATCGCCTCAAAGGCGCGTGTTATATCTATAACGAGTCATAATTCTAATAAAAGTATTGTATTGTGGATTGCTTAAGTTTAGTTGATTCCGAGGGTAGAATATCTTTATAAAATTATAAAAACTGCTCGATGGTACTCTGAGAGTGGCATTTCCTATAACTACGGTGATTCGTCCCTTAGTAGACAGTCTTCATCGAGCCGTCGGACCGAGCACACTACCAGTTAAGTATTCTGAATATTCGTTATAGGCACATAATTCTTATGTGCCTGGTCTTATGTAATTTATATTGCTGATATTGCTGATGATTCTAAATATATCCAGTAAGTAATATTATAAGTAAACTATGTACATAATGTTTCTCCTATAATGTTTGCTTTAATATTATTTAATTACCCACACTCTGCTATCCTAACATCAGAAGTGGGGATCAGGGCTCTGGTTTTATAAAACAATTTTTTTTTTTTTTCATTATCCACGTTGGAGCTTGTGAAGAGAATTCGGAAGCCGTTGTTCAGCGGGTCGCTGACTTCACTCGCACCGTAATGTTGACATCAGGCCGTCTTCTCTGACGTTGGAACTGCTACGCTGCATAAGCAGCAATAATCCTGTACCTGGTGTCCTATACAGGAATGATCCTGTATGTACTTCAAAAATACAGAGCCCCAGAACCTCAACCAACAGTGAGAACATCCAGAAGTTATTCGTAAGTAAAAAATTATCTGAATTGAGTAAATAACGTCAATATAAAACAGTATTGCTTAAAAATAACATTGGGAAAACTTATTAAGGGACAGTATCTGTATCGATTGTATTTTCAATTTGTAACTGTGATAATTTGTTTGGTTGTGTATAATACTGTGTGTGGGTACATGGCTTGGGCTACTCTCTAGTGGTACCTTACCGCACATTATTGCAAATACTAACTACACAAATTTTTGGTGCGGGTACGTGACCAGGGCTACCCTCTGGTAGTACCATAGCATAAACTATTGTACATTGTAACTGGACTTATCTTGTGCTTGGTCAGAGCTACTCTCTGATAGCACGGGATTTGTTTGTTACTTTAATTGCATAGTAAAGAAAGGAGGTTTTGAAAATCTGTCTCTTAATAATTAAATTCACAAACAATTGTCTCTTAATAATTAAATTCACAAACAATCGGACACAACATCGCTAAAGCTTTAAGGCTCAAACTTTTATTGGGAATATTTGGCAGTTTCGGGTGGCTTGACCTGCTGTCGTCCGTACCTTGTATAAAAGTTGAATAAGACGAAGTAACTGACTGCTGATACTTAATAGACTTGATTAAATAACTTGATTGACTTGACTGTTAACTTGATTGACAGACTAGACAGATTATTATTTTTACTGATGCTATTGTTTGATGACCCAGGTCTATCCGCATAGGCTGACTGACAAAGTACAGTGTCCAGAATTAATAATAATAATAAAAAGGTGCCTGTGGCCGTGGTGCCTGTGGCCGTGGTGCCTGTGGCCGTGGTGCCTGTGGCAGTAGTGTCTATGGCCGCGATGCTGGTGGCTGTAGCTGTGCCTGTGGCTGTTGTGCTTTTGGCTGTTGTGCCTGTGGCAAGTGCTGTATCCCTGACGGCTGATGCCATGAAGTATGGTAGATTGAGATAGACTATACCAAAGAGACATAAGATAGAGAGGGCTTGTGTCAAAATGGCATAGAAAAACTGTGATTACATATCTCAGTGACGCTATCTAGTACAATATAGCAAAATTTGATCGACAATTGCAGACATCAAATATTAAAAATGAAATAAGTTTATATGAATTATATTCGGCTATTACTCTGTAGGTGGCCAGTGTGGTCTATGTTGCCAAGTCCGATTTAATACCCCTAGTATAGACCAAATCGGGTAAATAAATATCGGTCAAAAAAAAAATAACAATAAATATCGGGTAATAAGCGAATCTTGTCTGCTACAAACAGCAACACCTATTTTAGAATTTTATTCGCTACTACATATGCAGGGTGACGCTAAGTAGAAACATAAAAAACTGTGGTAGGGATCTTGTTATTTCGATATAAAATTATCGTTAATATTCAAAGAACTTATTGCGACGACAGTTTTTCCTATTTTGGTGGTTTGAAACAAAAAATTAGGATGCAGAAAAATTATTACCAGTTGTAATATTTACAAGTTATTTATTCATATAATTCTTTTAATATACAAATCAATAATTATTATGATCTAGTAATCCATGAGACTTCCACAGGAGACAATTATTTATGTGATGAATATATAACCAAGATAATATGTCAGGACTTTTAATGGACTGTGGTGTCAATTGTAACACAAATCCTATCTAATTTTCCAGTGCTACATTATTTTTATCCGGGAACCTAAAATAACAAAAGCTTAGGTGAATGGATAGCACTTGTTCATTAGGTAATATGACATGATTACGTTCAGAGTTAATAGATAATAAATAAACTTAAAACATAGCAATACTTAAACCAAGTATGTAGATACTTACTAAAATCACCATGAGATGACAGAAACCATGTTAACAGAAAATCCTTGTCGAATAGTTTTTAATATTGAGACTGAGCGATGGTTTGAATTACCCGTAACATATTTATTAATACGTTAACAGAAATGTTTGGAAATCGTTTTTATGATATTGTCAGAATTGACCGAGCGATGAGTTATTTTAATTGTTAGATATTTGTTAAACTAACAGAGAATGTTTGTTAAATAGATATAAATAATATCGACAGGTTGACAACACTGGAACTTGTTTGAATTTCATAATCTCTGCTTATTGTTTCGATTCAAGAACTGTTCAGTCGGCGGTCAATGTCAAATGTTATTTTTTGTGAGACTGTAGACATATTTGTAGGTACTTCGAGAACGAAGTACATGTCAGTATGGCAGTGTTATATATGAAGGGTATTATAGATATTTAAATAAACTGTTATAAAGTAATTATAACGTGTTATATAATTGTCACTACAATTGCATCTGCCATATTTGCTGCTAGAAGTACCTGGTTTTAATAATAATAATAATTTATTTCAGGCAAGACCCATAACTTTACACAAGCAAAATGATACAAATACAAATTAAGAAATAAGAATAAAAAAAAAAAAACACCAAAATACAGTATAAACTTTCATTAAACATTCTGTACAATAAGTTATAGGTGACATCGCACTAAATACATAAATCATAAAAATAAATAAATCCATGGTAGAAAATGTCAAATAAAATAAAATTAAAAGTCAAATAAATTAATAATGTAATAAACATTAAATTAACTAATAAACTACTATATTATTATTATTAATTATTATTAGTTTTAAAATGTAAAAATCACCTATAAATTATGAAATGTTGGTTATTTAAGAATTGCGAATGAACAATTGTTATATAGATAAATTACCTTAAAGTGTTTAAAAATGGATTTAACACATAGAATGTACTTTATTATGATTATGTTGTGGTACAATGTGTTATTTATCCTAGCGATTGTTATAAGATATGATAGTATAATTTTGAGTTCTCTTGAACTGTTACGTTATTGTTAATAAGAAACTTATTGATGGAATACGTTGATACCATTTCCAGGGAGTTTCTTTTCATTTCTGCAGTATCAAAACTAATTGCATTATTTATTATGTTAATCGAAAAGTGTACTTCGAGAACGAAGTAATTATCAGAATGGCCGTGTTATATCTATAACGAGTCATAATTCTAATATTGATTCCGAGGGTAGAATAACTTTTATAAAATTATAAAAACTGCTCGATGGTACTCTGAGAGTGGCATTTCCTATAACTACGGTGACTCGTCCCTTAGTAGACAGTGTTCATCGAGCCGTCGGACCGAGCACACTACCAGTTAAGTATTATGAATATTCGTTATAGGCACATAATTCTTATGTGCCTGGTCTTATGTAATTTATATTGCTGATATTGCTGATATTGCTGATGATTCTAAATATATCCAGAAAGTAATATTATAAGTAAACTATGTACATAATGTTTCTCCTATAATGTTTGCTTTAATGTTATTTAATTACCCACACTCTGCTATCCTAACACGCGCGTGTTAGATTATTCATCTTTTTATAAAGATAACACACTATAAAACACAATCATATACAAAACAAATCAATGTCAGTCTATGAGATGACAAATGTTATTGACAGATGTACGGTTACGTTCCATTCAACAATATTATTTTACCAACATTAATAGGTTGGAAACTTTATTTAACATTTTCATAAGAGAGATTGAACTGATGTTACAATTTTTATGTAAACAATTATCATTGAGACTATATTGAGATTCCTAAACGTAGGTATTGAATTATGTTTCCGAACGAATCTATGGTTCACTGCTAACTGAAATCAAATCACACAATTATTTAATTTAATATTGTTATAAATGTTAATATAACAATTAATGATACTTAAAATGTTTGTTATGATTTTATATTGTAATTCAAATAAGAAATTACTTACTTTAGAATGATTCTCTGAACTCTGAGGATGTCAGTATTTTATCTAGCTTTATATACAGCTTATAAATGAACAAGTAATTAATTGTAATAATACTTTAATAATATTTAAAACAGTTTAATTATAATTTCAAGGGTTCTTCATAGCTATGCTAAAAGTTATTTTAGTAAGATGTGATGCTCTTTTCTGATTGGTTCAAAGATGGCTGAGTTATTTGTTTACATTATAATGTTGTTAAAATTAATATATTTCAAGGACTATAGTAAACATTTAATATATTGCTTAGTGATGCTAATATGTTTCAAAACGATTCTAAAACATAACATTTGTTTATAATCTCGTATATCTGAAGTAATTTTACCCACACACGATACGCGTTTGTGATTGGTCTAAAAGAGCGGTATGTTAGAGGGTTATATAAGGCCAAGATGTAGCCGGCTCTGGACAGTCTGAGTCGAGAATTCTGAAAGTTATAAACTAATAAGTATAAGTGAATAATATATCTGAAGGAACTGGGCCAAAGTACTGGTTCATTGCTGTAAGTAAATAGTCATTAGACATTGTTATAGATTTATGATTATAATGTATATTGTGTGTTATTTAGGTTGGGAATACTTTCCTGGCTAATGGTATTATGTTGCTATACTTCTAAGTACTCTTGGACTGCTGTTCAAGAGTTAGAAGTTAGTGTATTTTAAAGATAATATTGACAAAGAATGAAACATATTGATAGATATGTTGTCATGTTTCCAAGGAGTTTCTTGTCCAGTTCTTCTCCTTGAATGACCTAGTTTTGCGAACGGACAACTACCTTACTTTATAAATTTGTGACAAGTCTAAATTGAAATAAAATATCTAGTCTTGTCTGTCCGTGCTATAATTTCTAAAACCCTATTTCCCTACAAGATATATTCGTATAAACATTCACACGCTAAATAACTAGCTAGTAACTATCCTGATGTGCAAAGCTTATAATAAATAAGCTTTGCTTTGAGAAATTAGACCTTAGATGTTTAGGCCATTACATTCCTGTACATATTTACACATTCTTATAATTTTATATATAGGTATGTGTATTACCCAAGTCGTAAAATCTCTTATCAGAAGTGGGATGAATAAGGGCTCTGGTGTACAAAACTAATATAGTTTTATTGTTATTTTCATGATCGACGTTGGAGCTTGTGACGATATTTCGGAAGTCGTTGATCGGCGGGTCGCTGACTTCACCTGCGCCATAATGATGACATCAGGCTGTCTTCTCTGACGTTGGTGGAACTGCTGCACTGCATGAGCAGCAATCCTGTACCTAGTGTCCTATACAAGAATAATCCTGTATGTACTTCAAAAAAATACAGAGCCCCAGAACCTCGACCTGCAGTGAAAACATCTAGAAGCTATTAGTCGGTAAAGAATTATCTTCTTTTCATATTTATGTAAACTAAATTAAAGAGGGTAATTGTAAAAAAAAAATCTTATGTTAAGATCATTCAAGTAACGAATAACTTCAATGTTGCTTCAAATAACATTTGAAAAACCTATTAAGGGACAGGACTTATATCTATTGTATTTTTAATTGCAATGTTTTGTGTAGATTGTATATAATACAGTGTGTGGGTACATGGCTAGGCCACTCTAGTGGTACCTTACCGCACATTGTTGCAAATGCTAACTACACAAATATTTGGTACGGGTACATGGTGCTCGCTGGTAGTACCATAGCACAAAATCTATTACTGTGCTACATGGCTAGGCCACTCTAGTGGTACCTTACCGCACATTGTTGCAAATGCTAACTACACAAATATTTGGTACGGGTACATGGTGCTCGCTGGTAGTACCATAGCACAAAATCTATTACTGTGCTACATGGCTAGGCCACTCTAGTGGTACCTTACCGCACATTGTTGCAAATGCTAACTACACAAATATTTGGTACGGGTACATGGTGCTCGCTGGTAGTACCATAGCACAAAATCTATTACTGTGCTTGGTCAGGGCTACTCTCTGATAGCACGGGATTTGTTTGCTAATTGAATTGCAAAGTAAAAAAAAAAAAAATTTTGAAAAAAAAATATGTAAGTATATAAAGTTCAACTGTCTCTTAATAATTAAATTCACAAATGAACCTTACAGAACTTCTTATGTATAAGTTAGATAAGACGAAGTAACGGATATTGAATAGACTTTATTTGATACTTGTTTGACTTGACCTAAACGACTTATGAATACTCAAGAGAATTACTAAGACTATAATATACTTGTTATATAGGCTATACAACTGAACAATTAATTGAGCTTGAATGCGGGGGTATTAACGAATTTTAGATTGACCTATACTACAGCATTAATAGTTTTGCTTTCAATCTGGACCAAAAACTGTAAAAGGACCCTTTTGAACAGAACAAACCTTCGTCGCATAATGATAGTAAGTCACGAGTTACTATCTATAACTAATAATAGCCACAAAGAAAAATGCTGCAAAAAGGGAGAATTAATAATAATTGTTTCTACCTTAAAGCTAAAGATAGTAAACCTAAAACATACCGATATTCTTAAAAGTTGCTTCTATTGTATGTTGTGTCAAAAGGACCATAACATTGTCAACAGCTGGCTGGCATAAGCAATTTATAAACAAAAAATGTTACAAATAACAAAAGCTGATCTCTGTAAAAGCATTATTAAGTACTGGTGCAAAATCTCGAAACGGATTCGAGTATCCGTTTAAAACAGTGTTTGTCAACGATAATAATTTTTATTACGATTGTATTATTGGAAGAAACGCAGTACAATTCCCTGATATAAAGATATACCAGGTGAAACATAGGTGGTAGATGGTATATATATTAACTGGCAGTAAACTAACAAGGGACCAGATTATATATTATCAAATTATAAGAGAAAAGAGCAAAGAAATTATTAAAGAACTTCTTGGTTCTAGAATTGAAAATGTGAAGTAGACTCTTGCCATGTACAATGCTTTGAAGCATTTTCGTGTCTAGGAATAAAGTTCAAAATAATAACTGATCGTAAAGCAACCAAGTTCATCGCTATGAAGTGACCTAATACCTAGAGTCGCTTAGTTGTGGAATTAATTGCAAGATTTCAGCTTAGAAATGATAAAAAAAGGGAAATACTACTAAATCTATAACAATACTCAATAGAAAAAGTTCAATCTGCTGATATATCAAAATACTTTAAAAAAATAAAATAATAATTTACTTTATAAAGCTGAACTTTTTTGCTGACCCAATCATTTACCTTCCTAAAGGCAGTATACTTCTGTATTTTACGGCTTTATCATGATGAAAACTGTCATGTAGGATATAACAAAGCATTGAAAATTTCCAGGAATGGGTAAATTCATAAAAATATATATAAATCATTGCTTAGTATGTACAAAAAGTAAATCACATTCAGGTCTAAAACAAGGGTAGTGGTAGATATAGTACGTAAAATATATTGATAGAGGAACTAATTTCAACACAAACAAAATTCGATTAATGGCAAGTTAATCATCATATGATAGCTATAGTTACCCATAAAGCTAATTTACAAGTAGAGAGATATGTTATAACCATAATAAATATGCTAACTGCAGAATGTCCTAATAAGTCAGACTGGCCGAAAGGTCTATGGAAGTTTCAGCAATCTATCCACTCTATTAAAAAAAAAAAAAGACAACTAGTTTTAGCCCGTTGCTGCTTTGTTAATAAGATGTGATACAAATATACCTTGCATACAGGCTCTATTAAATGATTACTGATACTAATAATACTAAATATATTGATGTTCAGGCAGAAAGTGACTTGGCTATGCAAAGACTAAATCAAGCTGCTGAAATATTTAAGAAACTTATGATTTCACTAGACGTAAAAACATAATCTAAAATATTAGAGACACCCACCGTTTTTGTTAACAAGGACCATAGACGTCATGATAAGAATATGCCTATACCCTATGAGATTATCATTTTAGAAAACGATTTGATATGAAAATAATAAATGAATAGAAATGAAAAATGAAAAATGATTGGAAATCTTAGAGACATAAAGGCGAGTGGGTTCATAACGTTCAAATCAGAACGTTTCTGTTGAAAGTCATTTAGAGCAAACCATTTAATTGACTTCTTGATTATAGTTTTACTTTCAAATTAAGAATTTGTCAGTACCGTGTTAGATGACTTTTTAATAACAAAAATTAAATTTATAAGCTTTTCTTTAGCCTAATACTTGATTTCAGTACTTGCATAGACAAAGCTAATTTAATAAAAATGTAATGTAAATTCTAGTACAGAGGATACTAAGAATAAAATTTGAGATCCTAGTGCTCAGAGTTGAGACTGAGGATAAGATATAAAATAATGCAAGTTGTTACAAAGATAAAACTTAACATTACTTGATGTAAATTCTAGTACAGAGGATACTAAGAATAAAATGTTAGATCCTAGTGCTCAGAGTTGAGACTGAGGATAAGATATAATATGATGCAAGTTGTTACAAAGATAAAACTTAGCATTACTTGATGTAAATTCTAGTACAAAGGATACTAAGAATAAAATGTTAGATCCTAGTGCTCAGAGTTGAGACTGAGGATAAGATATAATATGATGCAAGTTGTTACAAAGATAAAACTTAGCATTACTTGATGTAAATTCTAGTACAGAGGATACTAAGGAATAAAATGTTAGATCCTAGTGCTCAGAGTTGAGACTGAGGATAAGATATAATATGATGCAAGTTGTTACAAAGATAAAACTTAGCATTACTTGATGTAAATTCTAGTACAGAGGATACTAAGAATAAAATGTTAGATCCTAGTGCTCAGAGTTGAGACTGAGGATAAGATATAATATGATGCAAGTTGTTACATAGATAAAACTTAGCATTACTAGATGTAAATTCTAGTGCTTATATAGAGCTTAAGAATTTGAGACTGTGAATACATTTGATGCAAGTTGTTACATAAGATAAAACTTTGTATTGTTAAATTTGAGACTGTGAATATATTTGATGCAAGTTGTTACATAAGATAAAACTTTGTATTGTTAAATTTGAGACTGTGAATATATTTGATGCAAGTTGTTACATAAGATAAAACTTTGTATTGTTAAATTTGAGACTGTGAATATATTTGATGCAAGTTGTTACATAAGATAAAACTTTGTATTGTTAATATAATAAATAAAATACAAGTGGTCACAAAGATGAATATAATAAATAAAATACAAGTGGTCACAAAGATGAACTTGTAGTAACATGTTGTTGAACTAGTGTTACAAAATAAGGATATGATTGTGTGTTAACATCATCTGATTCTCATTGCACTGTCGTGTAAATATCTGTATGGCCAAATTATTTCACGTGTACTTTGAGAGCAAAGTACCATTCAGCATGGCCGTGTTAGATTATTCATTTTTTTATAAAGATAACACACTATAAAACACAATCATATACAAAACAAATCAATGTCAGTCTATGAGATGACAGATGTTATTGACAGATGTACGGTTACGTTCCATTCAACAATATTATTTTACCAACATTAATAGGTTGGAAACTTTATTTAACATTTTCATAAGAGAGATTTCATAAACTGATGTTACAATTTTTATGTAAACAATTATCATTGAGACTATATTGAGATTCCTAAACGTAGGTATTGAATTATGTTTCCGAACGAATCTATGGTTCACTGCTAACTGAAATCAAGTCACACAATTATTTAATTTAATATTGTTATAAATGTTAATATAACAATTAATGATACTTAAAATGTTTGTTATGATTTTATATTGTAATTCAAATAAGAAATTACTTACTTTAGAATGATTCTCTGAATTCTGAGGATGTCAGTATTTTATCTAGCTTTATATACAGCTTATGAATGAACAAGTAATTAATTGTAATAATACTTTAATAATATTTAAAACAGTTTAATTATATTTTCAAGGGTTCTTCAGAGCTATGCTAAAAGTTATTTTAGTAAGATGTGATGCTCTTTGCTGATTGGTTCAAAGATGGCTGAGTTATTTGTTTACATTATAATGTTGTTAAAATTAATATATTTCAAGGACTATAGTAAACATTTAACCCTTATGTGAGTGACAAATAAAACACCTTTAATAGAGTGACGAGGTACCCGGGTACCTTTATACAGTTTATACGTAATGTATCCAAATCAAGATCTGTTTTTGTGTTACACATACTTTGAATATTATTACTTAAGCCAAGCTAAATAGTTGACAATCTGTGCCCATAAAAGCGGATTAATGATGGAGTTGCGGTACATGCTTATTGGCGCAAAAGAACTGTGGAAATCCAGTCACCTACCATTGTTTCGGACTGCGATGTCCCATGATAGATTCAAAATGCTATAATGCAAAACTACAAGCCTCGTGAATGTATTACCTACCGTTGACGAATAGCTATATGGATATCGTGGGCGGACTCGCTTTATTCAATACATGCCTTCAAAACCTGAAAAGTATGGCATAAAAATATTCTGAGCTCGTGATGCAAATAATTCCTACCCCCTAAATAGTCAAATATATACCTACAGGAAAGTCAAGTGATGGCTTACATCAAACAAATGTAGGAGAATTCACTGTATTAGATCTCGTGGCTAAATATAAAAATTCAGGGTAGAATGTCTCAATGACTCAGCTTATTTTTTGAATTCGTGAAATATGACACTAGTTGGAACGGTAAGAAAAAATAAACGGTTTCTTCCTGCCAATGTGCAACCACACAAGGAGAGGGCTGTTTATTCTTCTAACTTCTTATTTAGCAAAGAAGCGACTGTGTGCTATTACGTACCTAAAAACAATAAAGCAGTAATAATGTTGTGATAATCAATGTATTGTTGTTGTCATCAATGTACATGTCACCAGTTATTGAAACTAATAAGAAAATTGCCAAGCCAGAAATGATTTTATATTATAATAAAACCAAAAGTGGAGTGGAAAACATGGATAAGCTGTTAGCAGAATATACCGTCAAACGCAGAACAAATCAGTGGCCCTTAGCACTTTTTTATATCATTGATATTGCACCTTTGGCAGCATATATCATTTACATGAAATATGACCCATAATTGGTCTTGAGTGACAAACGTAGAAAGTTTTTGAAACCATCGAGTTTACAATTGTGTTAAAAATATAGAAGTCAAAAAATTTCATTGTGACATCTGCAATGTAGGACGTGCTTGACCGGGAACTGAGGCCGTCAATTTCTTCTGGATCTAAAACTACTATAAATCGGACTAGACGAGATTCTACAGGGCGTGTTGCAGTCGTTGGAAGTTGTTACCTATACAAAGAACTCAAACGCAAGCAAAGAAAAACTCAAAAAACTTGCACTAACTGCAAAAACAAGTTTGTGATGAACATACAGTAACTCGTCCATCATGGCGTAACATTCGCTTCAAGAGCTATACTAATACTATATAAACAAAGAATTTGCATTTTTTTTTTTATAGAAATAAAACACTTTGACAAATGTTTATTACTTAATTTTCCTACGAAATAAAAATAACTCTCTTCATAGTCACACAAAACACAAAGAGGTACCCGGGTACCTCGTCACTCGATTGTGAGTTTGAAATATGTTTTAGTTTCCACAAAACATTGTAAATAGTAAACTTGGTGAAAAACTTAAAAAATATGCAATTTATAAATAGTTAAGAGCTCTCAGGAAGTCTCAGCTACCTATAGGGCGTAAAACATACTTTTTTTAGAATTTGAAAATGCCAAAGGCACCCGGGTACCTCGTCACCCACATAAGGGTTAATATATTGCTTAGTGATGCTAATATGTTTCAAAACGATTCTAAAACATAACATTTGTTTATAATCTCGTATATCTGAAGTAATTTTACCCACACACGATACTCGTTTGTGATTGGTCTAAAAGAGCGGTATCTTAGAGGGTTATATAAGGCTAAGATGTAGCCGGCTCTACACAGTCTGAGTCGAGAATTCTGAAAGTTATAAACTAATAAGGATAAGTGAATAATATATCTGAAGGAACTGCCCCAAAGTACTGGTTCATTGCTGTAAGTAAATAGTTATTAGACATTGTTATAGATTTATGATTATAATGTATATTGTGTGTTATTTAGGTTGGGAATACTTTCCTGGCTAATGGTATTATGTTGCTATACTTCTAAGTACTCTTGGACTGCTGTCCAAGAGTTAGAAGTTAGTGTATTTTAAAGATAACATTGACAAAGAATGAAACATATTGATAGATATGTTGTCATGTTTCCAAGGAGTTTCTTGTCCAGTTCTTCTCCTTGAATGAACTTGTTTTGCGACCTAGTTTTGTGACCTAGTTTTTATAAATTTGTGACAAGTCTAAATTGAAATAAAATATCTAGTCTTGTCTGTCCGTGCTTTACTTTATAAAACCCTATTTCCCTACAAGATATATTCGTATAAACATTCACACACTAAATAACTAGCTAGTAACTATCCTGATGTGCAAAGCTTATAATAAATAAGCTTTGCTTTGAGAGATTAGACCTTAGATGTTTAGGCCATTACATTCCTGTACATATTTACACATTCTTATAATTTTATATATAGGTATGTGTATTACCCAAGTCGTAAAATCTCTTACGCGCCTCTGCCTCAGGGTTCATCGAATAGGGGGCGGGGACTTCCTCATGTCCCTCGCCCCTGGACCTATTCATGGGGGGCCGGGAAGGGAGTTGAGATCCCCCTCTCCCGTTCCGCAGTTTCCTTCTGCGACATCACATCCTCGCGGAAGGACACCACCGCGTCCCACGACTCTGCGCTACCGACCATCCTCCGCACTACTGCCGGCAGCGTCAGGTCGCCTCCTACTTCATTTGTGAGGACACGGCGCTGCTCCTCCCAAGCTACACACTCGGAGAGCGTGTGCCGCGCCGTGTCCTCCCCACATTGGACGCAGTGGTGGCACCGAGCATTCGGCTCCCTGCCTAAGCGACCTAGTACAATCTAATATTTGCATTTTCAGGAACATACATTTAACATGTCACCGCCGATTCCAGCAGGTTGTATTTCAAAGCATGTTGCTGATGTATTATCCTACCAGTAAGCTCCGTTAGCTAGACGATAAAATCCTATATATATAAAAATATAGATAGATCAATCATGCCATCTTTCATAGTAAATTTCCGATAATTGTTCGTCTAATATTTGGAATTTCTTTAAATTAAGTACCTCTGGCCTCTGTCCCCAAGGCTGGTCACTACTCCTGGTCTTAAATGTTTAAGTTAATTTGTTGAAAAAAAAAGCCTCGGACATGACATTTGATTATTAGAAGAGTAGATGAACTGTGAACTGTGTGAAAGAGACTTAGAAAGGGAGTGACTTCAGACAGGGGAAAATAAAATGTCAATGTTATGAATGTGAAAGTTTTAATAGCTAATAAGGCCTTGTAAATATAATAAAAATAACTTTAAACTTCCTAGCATATTATTATCCCATTTTTTACCCATTGATTCCAGGTATTTTTGTTTAGAAAGAAAGGTACAAATTCAGGGAGTCAAATAGAAAGTAGAATCTGATTATATATGAACCCAAAACGTTACATATTTTGGGTTCTATTACTACTATTACTACAACAAAGTAAGGAATGATTGACTTGATCCTACAATTTCAATCATTAGTGTGACTACTACGATACCAACATGCACTTTATTCATTGCTCAGTAATAGAATGATGACGTGATGACACTAGCACGTTGTTCCTTGTTTCCTCTGGACCGTCTGCGGATGTCGCGCGCCTGTGCTGTATGTCTCGTAGTGTGTGATGGTGCGTCAGGTCAGTGCGTACACATACTGTTCGTTATGCTCACACAATTTAGGCGATCAATATAAATCTATATTAAATGTTCGTATGTAGTTTTTTGGTTAACTGTAGGCTTGTTGCGCGCTTTGGTTTATACTGTAAGTGCAACAAGCAATTCATAAATAAATAAGAATTATTAAATAATATAATCCAATTGTCCAAGAAAAACTTGGACAACTGGACATGACACAGACGCTCAGTAGAAATGTGGTACACTGATTAAGCTAATGTGCTAAAAACACCAAGAAAGTAATTAGGTATAGGTTCCGGGATGATATCACGTGTCACCACGTCAGGGAACCATAAATTTGCTGTCAGGATAACATCTCGTATTACCACATCAAGACAGTTCAAAGTGACGATGAATATTCACTATTAAATGAAGAAAATACCTCTTTAAATAAAATAGATCACTGACCTTGATAACGTGATTTGTAATAGCGGTCACTTTGCCGGTCACGATCACGCCTATTTTCGCGTAATTTACGTTCCAGGCCGCGAATTTTATGGTGAATATTTTCGTTACACTATTTCCTTTTCCTTTTTCCCATGATGTACGCAGAATATAAGATTTATGTGCATTTTCCGATAAAATGCGAACGGATAGATGTTGACAATGCTGCACACGAAAAAAAGTATGAAATTCAGTGACACTACACAGAGACAAAAACAAACGAACGATTGCGTTTTTTTTCTAAACTGTGTGACGATGCTGTACAATGAAGAACGGACTACATGTACTGCAGTGTATGATGTTCTCATTGCCGGGAGATAAGTCTCTACTCGGCTTGAGAGAGAGAGGGCTGTGATATACCACGTGGGCCCAAGGCTTCTTTTCTAGGCCAGGCTCAATGAACCCCTCATTGAGCCTGGCCTTGCTTCTCTTGTATTCAGACACTCACTGCGCGATCCTGGCCCGTCCATCATGGTGCATAACTACAAATAGATGTTTATCTACTTTTTTCAATTAAATACTTATCGGCGCTGAGCACCGTCTGATAGCGATATAGTTTTAAGTTATCTTATTAATCGATTTTCTGAACGAAATGTAACGTAATCGTGTAGTGATTCGTAAACGTAACACCCGACACTGGCACAAAAGAAGAAACAACGGGGACTGGTGACAGCTGGTCAACGGTGATCTAGAATGTGGACTCGTGTCAAGTGGAACGTTATTTTCTTAGGAAAATTATTGTAAAATTGTAGTGATCAAAGTTTGATTTAAAGTTTATCGTTATAATTGATTATCTCCTTGCCCGATAACCTGCGCCTACAAAGGATCCCTTGCTAAATAAAGACGGAGCTTCCCCAGATGATACTTTTGTACCGCTAACTTCTTTTGATGATGGCCATGTGCCGTTATCAGTAGTGGGATGCGAAGGGCAAAGCCCAACTAAGGAGATAAACATTATTTTAGGTCAAGACCTGATGCATTACCCGCCAGGTTTCTCAGTGAGTTGGTGATACAGCAGTGGAGTGCGATGCAGTTGTTCGAGCCTATCAGCTTCATCGCCCGGGATCGTTCTGCCGGAGGTCGGTCCAGTCCTCCCAGATGCCTGCTGTGCAACGGTTGTCGGCTTCCAAGTGACAGGTATTTGCGGGAAATTGCAACAATCCGGTGAGTCGTACTATTTTTATTTTGATTCCGGTGCTGAATGTTCTCTTGTCGAACAATCTGTAATTTCATTGTCACGTACACACCCGATAATGCATATGGGTTGCGCCAGCGTATTGTGTACTGAACAATTTCTTTGCGACGTGATAATAAGAGAGTTATATAATTTTATTGTTTAATTACGATGTTTTAATGGACAGAGAAATTTTAAAACATTGTTTTACAATTATGGTGTTTGATTTGTCTCTAAATATTTCGAAACTAAAGTCCATTGAGGCCGGTAAAACAGCTTCATGTAGGCAGTGGTACGCTAACGGTAGCCAGTGAGGAAATTTTAACTGCTACGGCCTCGGGCACTCTCACGGTATCTTCGGGTGATGAAGAAGATTTTCTGAAATAGTTGAGCATCAGGTTCAAATACACAAGGGTAAGCTACTATGTTAGAGTCTGGTTGTCAGAGCTGGTTGAAAGGGCCTCTGGGCGCCCGGGCCACACTGTTACCGTGGTGGGAGGGGTTGTTACGCCCGGACCACGCTGCTATGTTTTGATTGTACCACCGATTTGAGATAACTGGTTGAAGGAGCCATTTGCGCGTCGGGCCACGTTATCTCTCGTTTGTTAAGGTTTGAGATAACTGGTTGAAGGAGCAATTTGCGCGTCGGGCCACGGTATCTCTCGTTTGTTAAGGTTTGAGATAACTGGTTGAAGGAGCCATTTGCGCGTCGGGCCACGTTATCTCTCGTTTGTTAAGGTTTGAGATAACTGGTTGAAGGAGCCATTTGCGCGTCGGGCCACGTTATCTCTCGTTTGTTAAGGTTTGAGATAACTGGTTGAAGGAGCCATTTGCGCGTCGGGCCACGTTATCTCTCGTTTGCTAAGGTTTGGGGTAACTGGTTGAAGGAGCCATTTGCGCATCGGGCCACGTTACGTATCGGTTGGGAAGGTTTGAGGTAACTGGTTGAAAGAGCCGCTTGCGCATCGGGCCAGTTTACCTAGACTCCCACCGATCCGATTATTACCATGATTTATTGTCAGGAATGGACGAGCAGTTACAATGCTATTTGGAGCCTCAGTTGTATATTGCTTCGGATGGACGAGCCTCTATCTAAGTCCACGAGGACGTGCGATAGTCAGGTTGGCCGTATTGGCGCTGAGCACCGTCTTATAGCGATATAGTTTTAAGTTATCCTATTAATCGATTTTCTGAACGAAATGTAACGTAATCGTGTAGTGATTCCTAAACGTAACACCCGACACTGGCACAAAAGAAGAAACAACGGGGACTGGTGACAGCTGGTCAACGGTGATCTAGAATGTGGACTCGTGTCAAGTGGAACGTTATTTTCTTAGGAAAATTATTGTAAAATTGTAGTGATCAAAGTTTGATTTAAAGTTTATCGTTATAATTGATTATCTCCTTGCCCGATAACCTGCGCCTACAAAGGATCCCTTGCTAAATAAAGACAGAGCTTCCCCAGATGATACTTTTGTACCGCTAACTTCTTCTAATGATGGCCATCTACTCCAGATGATGCTTTAGTAGCGCCAACTTCTTCTAATGATGGCCATGTGCCGTTATACTTATTTATTAGTTAGAAAGTCTATTATTTTTATTATTATATTACTGGTAAACAAACAATGGAATTTAAGGGATTTTTTGCATGGTTTATAAAAACTTCATTATTTATTTTTAGGGGAGACAATACCACAATATTATTATTTATTTGTTTTAGTAGGCTTACAAATTTTTGTTTATATTCAGCGTACTTTTTTGCACAAGGCTATACGTGAGTCATAGAAGTGTAATATACGTAAAATGTGTAGAAATGACACAAGTTTTGAAAACAATGGAAGTAGTTTTTTTATACGTTGTTACGTAATTTTCACGATGTTTCGTGAAAATTCAGTTCAGTCATCTGTTTGCATTAGATGAGCTATGTAATACGAGAATGTCTTTTTAAAAGTTAATATTTGTGCTTAGTTTTAAAATATTTGTTAAACGAATATCCAATCAATACAACGGGTATTGATTGGATATTCGTTTAACAAATATTTTATTTAATAATTATTAAGTGAACTGGTATTGGTTGGATATTCGTTGTACAAATGATGTGTACGTTGTGCAAATGTCAATCTGCAATTATAATTTGCAGATTGACATGTTTTGTGTATTGTGTTTTATTTATTTATTTTTTTGTGTGTTTTCATTTATTGTAGTTTAGTTATTTAATTTTACTAAGCTAAGTGGCATATTTTAATCTTTGGTTGGTTTTGGTCTGAATGAAACGACATAGCAATAATAATTTAGGTAAACTACATTTTACGTACAGATAAATGAATATTAGTTGTATGTTGTAATAAAAGGTAGGTATTAGATTGTGGTTATTGAAGTTGTTTCTTAATATAACATCAGGCCTGTTCCCCAGGAGAGTGTACTTAGGAAGCAGCAAAAGTGGTTCTCTTGTTTCTGTATACTTATGTATCTGAATGAATAGATTGTCTGTGTAATGACCATAGTGTCACAACATATTTTGGTATATTTTTATTGGATAATATTATTCCTTTTTTAATTGACGTCAAAAAAGGTTACTTACTCCATTTGACCGTTTATATGCTTTTTATATTTGTTCACGGATAACTTTGTCGTTTAAGAAGAGATTTTGATTATTATTTTTTGTGGGAAAGAAGATATTTTAAAGGTGGTCATGACAAGGAAGTCAGAGAAATCGTGGTGAACTTTAAAAAATCGTTGAGATGACTAGTGTATTTTTTTATTAAGTATATTAAAATTAAAGCACTATAATTTAAAAAAGATCTGAAGTAGATCTAATATCGGAGCCGAGAGACAGTCGAGAGAACTTCTCAACCATTGCTAGCAGCTACCTTGTTTTTGTGCTAAGTTAATTTGTATTGATAAGAACGTTACACTATGCATGTGGATTAATTAGGATTGTCATTAGGGGTCTGATGATGAAGACGTAGAACAGTTCAGGAAACTCCCCAATGGATTACAGTAGCTACTTTGTGTTTGGACTTAATTCATTTATATTGATAAAAACTTTGCACTCATATGGTTATAATGAAAGTCTGCAGTAGATCTGATGATAGAGACAATAGACAGTCGAAGGATTTCTTCCACAATTTATAGTATTGAAGGACAAGCACTACTTATTCGTCGTGTTGATGCATCAATCAATGAAAATTAAGACTGAATTTAAGTTGCAATTACATCATGCCTAGCAATGCTCATACTTTCTGTATAGTCCCATAGGAATCTTATATTCCCAGCCTCTATACAAAGTTTTATGCCTCTGAACCAGTTTTCGAAACACTTTTTCCAGTCCGCCACAGATATCTCGTTTACAGCCGGCTCGAACGCTGACAGCGCATCATCCGGTGACCAAAATTGTATCCCTTTGAGCTGATCTTTTAAATTTGGGAAAAAGAAGAAGGCACAAGGGGCTAGATCAGGGCTGTAAGAAGGGTGATCCAGGAATTTGACCGCTGTACCTACTGTCCAGGAAGTCCCTCGTTTTGATTGCAGTGTAGGTGGGCGCATTGTCGTGGTGAAGCAGTAGCCCGCGGAGCCCTGTGTTTGGTCGCTTGTTGCTTACAACAGAGAAAATTTATGTCAAGCAATTGGTAATATACTCATCATCATCACAGCGTTAATCCCAGTCGCATCCGAAGCCTTTTCAGCTTTGGAGTCTGGGGTCCGCTTTACCAGTCCAACTGATGAAATGGCTAAACTTCGACATTTTCCGTGAAGCGACTGCCGTCTGACCTCCACAACCCGAAGGCGACATCGAAGCATTGCAGTTAGACCAATTGATGGACTTTTGAGGGCTCCAACAACCCGTAACGACTGCCACTAGATGTTTGTATGGCAACCGGGACCAACGGCTTAACGTGCTTTCCGAGGCACGACCAGACCAGTGCAAATATTGATATTCATGCATACAAACATTTACACTGTGCGGGGATCGAACCCGCGCCACGTTGCGCAGCGGCTGCGTCCGCTACCGCTACGCCACGGAGGCTGTCGGTAATATACTATTCAGCGTTAATGCTTCTTTGGTTTCGTAAAGATATTGACACCAAGTAGCCAGTCAAACCGAAAAAGCTAGCGATCAAAATGTTAACCCCGTTTCTAGATCGCTTCACTTTGGTAGTAGTTGATTCGTTTTGAAACATCCAAACCGTCGACTAGCGCTTCGTTTCTGGATTGTATTGATAAATCCAAGATTCATAACCTGTAACGATGTCATAAATACGCCGAGACAAGCCTGGTTCAAATTTATCTATCATATTATTTTTGGCACCATTCCACCCGTGCCTGCTTCTGACCATCGGTGAAATAATAAAAATAGTCTTGGATCAAACTTTTCACTGCTAGCACGTTTTCTTCTGTAATAGCCATCAAAAGGTGACCATTTCTTTCTTCATCCCCCAAAGTTAGTCGACCGCGCTTAAATTCTTTATACCACCGATACACGGTTGCCTTAAAGGACCTTCATCCGTGAATGCCATTTGAAGTCTATCGTACGATTCGTCTGGTTTCAGGCGACATTTTAAATCTAAAAAAATCATAGCGTGAAAATGGTCTCGACGCAAATCCATTTTTCAAAGAGACACGATAATTTTATTTTTATTAGCTCGCAATAAATTATAAGGCCAGTTTCTCATACATAAAAACTTTTTGTTGAAATACTTTCTGAGTGACCTGGTTTAGGGGGGATACAGTAAAAACAGCGCTTTCGATTTATCTTTTTATTATTGCAAACAGATATTACATCAAATCAACAACAAAATATATATAATTTTCAATGTTTTGAAATATAATTAAAATAATAATTGATCCCTTAAGTACCGATTGAACACTAATAAATTATTAAAAGTAACGAGCTTGTGATTTCATCATAAATAGAATAGAATAGAATAGAATACTCTTTATTATGTACACCATATAGATTACAGAACATAAATAAAAATATTTTACATAGGGTGACACAATGGGCGGTCTTATCGCTAAGAGCGATCTTTTACAGACAACCTTTGGATGGAATTCTAAGGGGAAGGATAAAGAAATAAATTCATGTTATTATAAATTACACAGTATAACTTTTATAAAATTCTATCCGATACAATCTTATATGTTACCTAAAAGGTTTTGTGCGTTACTACATTGCAAGTGTATATTATTTTTAGGCTTCTCTTATTTTATGTCATATTACAAATAATGTAGCATAACTATAATCCTAGATTCTGCTTATACACTACATTTTATCTAAAGAAGGTGACCGAGGTAGCGAATGCGGAGGACATTGTTGTGGTGCAACCAGGGAGAGAATTTTCCTTTCATGATAATTAAATTAAATCATGAGGTTTTGAATTTATTTATATTATAAAGCAAAGTGTATTTAATATCAAGTACCTAGGTTTTTTTGTTTATAATGAAAATCGGAGTCAAAAAGCAGGTACCTAAGTGCAAAAATAATGTCTTAGCCATAGTTTTTTTGTATGTGAGATTATTTGAATTCATTTTATTTTTTTTACTCAAGAATTGTCAATAAAATCGAATAAAATTATCTAACAGAAGAAAAATCAACCCTTAATCAAAACAAAACTATTTTTTTATGTACGGAAACTAGCAACCTACGCGAAACATCAAATTTTCCCAATCAACCCTGAACCCTAAAATTGCAGTTGAGTTATGCTGGCTCTCTGTACATAGTTAAATAAAAAAAAGGTTTACATAATAATATCATTAAGTTACAGGGCCTAAAAATTCTGACTTTTCCAAGGCGACACATGCGCCGGCGGCGTGCCATCTTGTGAGATTCTTTCAAGGTGTATTAAAAATGTTCAACGACATCAAGGCAGATTCAATGCTTTTGTCCATAAAATCTTCGGACAGAGAGGAATGGAAGCAACATAGACTAAAAATAATATTCATTCACATTATTTAAGGAAACACAATACCTACTACTTAAGTATTTTCTTCCATTAAATATTACGTACGACAATTAATAATTAAGAAGAAGTATTGACTAATCATTACTTCTTCTTAATTATTAATTGTCATACGTAATATACATACATACAATAATAATGTACATTACCTACAGAAATAAAATAGATTTGTTTTCCTAAGAAAACAAATCTATTTTATTTCTGTAGGTAATGTGTGCTCATTCACTGATTTGATCGCAGGTTCAATCATAAAATGAACAAAATTTTGATTCTCAATATATTTTTGCTGCGTAACATCTATAGGTACTAGTTGATCTACAGGAACAATATAGAATAGAATACTCTTTATTATGTACACCATATAGATTACAGAAACATAAATATAAAGATTTTACAAAGGGTGACAGAATATAGTTCAAGAAAGACAGAAATTCCTTGGCTTATCTTAAAATATTATAACATCACAAATTATAACAAAAACGTTACATGAAGTATGTTAGATTCAATCACCATCATCGTCATTTTTACGTTAAAAAAAATATTTTCAGTTTTAATAAAAAAAAACTTATCAAGTACTTTCCTTATATAATACCCAATGCCATTTTATCAATGTTATTAATAACGACAGATATCACATTATTAATTTCAGAGTCAGTGTTTTTAAAACCACTTATTAATGTGATTATTTTTAAGAAAATTTATAGCCTCTGTGATGTCATATTTTTACTTACTTTTTTTATTAATATTAAAATTCAGTTAAAATATCAAGCGGAGTGAGGTGTTAGTTATCTCAAAGAGTTTTGCTATACTCAATCTTTTTTACGGTATTTTATGTCTAGCGACTTCAGTCATACAATCTTTAGCATTAAAGATTGTTTCGGTACAAAAAGACTGATACCTTAAATTGAGTAGGTATTGCTGTGAAGAATTTACTTCCGCCACGTTATTATTTATTTCTTAATGGAATTCTTTTTGCTCTTCGGATATAGCCCGTCCATTCCTTTTCCGAATGGTGTTTCGGAGTTTGTTGTCAAATAATATGATCCTTGGGCACTGGAAACAGAAAAACTCGATTAGTGGTAGGTATCGAAAGATATAATATCTATCCTAGCCTCTCATGCATGAGTTTATGGATTCAAATTCCAGGAAGTAACAACGTGACTTTTTAATTGGACCGCTTTATGTAAAAATGATCCAACCCATAAACTAATAAAGGTATATATAAAAAAGGTATATTTCGATATATCAAAGACACTGTCTTTGATATGTCAAAACATACCTTATTTGGAGTCCATACGTCACAAAATATCGAAAATGTCGAGTTTGTGGTTTGGATCATTTTTGCAGAAAGCGGTCAAATTGCTATATACTTTTTGCATAAAGTAAAAACACGTGATAAAGGAAAAACACGTGAGGAAAGCTGGACCTTATGAGTTAAGGAACGCTATCAGATATGAGCAGAGGTAATATATTTTTCTAAAGGAACTTTGATCTAATATGAACAAAGTTCCTTTTCTAAAATGTATTGTGTAACAAGCACACTCAGAAAAATCATAATCAGTAAAAATTGGTATCCTAGATACGGACAGTCATAGACTTTAACAGCAGTGGCAAAATAATAGATTTGTATTATTATTATATGTCTATGGTTTGTTGTTATTCTGGCTCGGCAATTTACAGCCGTCTACACAAAAGTCTTATTATTTTTCTTTCATGTAGGTCATTATAAAGTACAAATTGTTTTTTTTTAATCAGAATATTATTAACGCCATGAATGTATATTAATAATATGGTTTTCTAGTGTTTTTGGGGGACTATGCTGCCCGCATAGTGTACGCCGCTGAGAGCGTCGGTACTCTCCTTAATATCAACCATAGTTACCCCCAGCGATTTGAACAGTCAGCAATAAATTAAATTGTATCTCTTTTGTCACGGGACTTATAATATTTTGTACGTTTCTAAAGCGAGCAAATCGTTGATAGATAGTCGCTTGCTCGTCCGCGGTCAGACGTTAGATGCCTTAGACAACTTATAAGATTCCCTCGGGCCGAAAGATCATACAGAAACTTTTCTAGACCTAATAGATGGTATACTATTTCGAACTTTTCGGTGTTATCCTTTTTACTTACGTATTAGCACAGCTGTAACCCATATACACCAAGCCGTCTTCAGGGGTGGGATTTTCTCTAAATTTGTGGTAAGATTCGGCAGGGGAGGCTGGAAATGCTTCAGGATTTATCACCGATTCCGCGAAGAATCGCCACGAACGCCAGTGACTGCATAAGTCTGGAAATATTTAGAAGACTAAATTAGTGGTCAAATCTTAGAAGATGATATTACAGTTATATTGAATACTAACAATTTCTTAAAATTACCAAGTGCCCCAGTGATGCCTCACAACAGTACCTAAAGAATTTGGAAGGCAAAGGGTCGTGTTATGTTGTTAACAGCTCAAAGGAACAATAATATCCTGCTAGATGAGCTCCTACTTCTTTGCACTCGTGGAGTTAATGTGCAATAAGGATTGGCCTGTTAGGTCCCGGAACCGTAATTAGCTTTTCTTTCATTTTGCGGAGATTTGTGTAGATGGGGCCATACACCAATAAAAAAAAATACATAAAAATCTACCTACTATTTGTCCTTTTAGCTTTTTTCCGAGAAGATTGGGCTCGTCTGCCAGTGTTACCAGATGAGGCTAAAGGTCATTACATTTTGAAAAACTAAAATAATAAAATCTCTCGTAATAAAAAGTTAAAGATACCATACCATAGGCACAATGAAATTATTTATATAACTGGACGTCACAGTACTGTACTAGGCCTTTGAAAAGCGTAAGTGCAATGTTGCGTAAAAAAGACGTGTCCTACGTCCGTCACACACGTCAGTTAATTCGAGCAAGCATAACGTACCATTTGGTAACTTGTATCCAGTAAGTACAGAGAGCATTGTTAAAGCTCACGTAAGCACAATATTAACCACCCAATGCTACAGCATCATCATGCTACTAAAGTAAACATTTTAAAATACCACACTTTACTCTTAGTACTTACTATCATCGGAGAGAGGTATTGGTGCAAATCGGGGGCATCCCGGTTGTATGCTTTTCCCACCATTCGGCCAGAAGTCAGCAGTTCCGGTCCGCACAGGCGCGCCGTAGCTGCCGGCATCTGTGTGTATGACATCTACGAACTCCGCATCCTTTTCGTTGACGTGTTCCATCACCACACCATCAGGATAGAACGCTGGAAAAGCAGGATCGAGTGCCGTTACTCTGAAATGTTTGTAGGCTAATGTTAATTCAACGTAGTTTAAAACAATGTACTCTATTAGTTAAGGCAATTAATTGTTACACTAAGTATACGCTCAACAGAAACACGGGGGCGGGATGCTCTAGAGAGATATAATTATATTAGGACCGCAGTACTGGTAAAGGGCATGAAAACCAAGCAAAAGGTCAATTCTTGTCCTTAAAATCGAAAAAAAATAAACGAAAAAAATAATAAATTCTACCAGCAATCTCCTCTCAGCGACAAACACTTCTCAAAAATGTAGGAAAGTAGTCGTGTTTTTGACAGAATGAGACGGAGCTCAGACTGGACGTTCTTAGAATAGCAGATATTAATTTATGAAATGTATGTATGTATATCATGTAAATGAAGTGAAATTGGTGTGTAATAGTATGGATTATGTATAGTCACATGGCAACACAAGTTTCCGATATTGCAATTACAAATAATCCACTTGTTATCTTAACGTGGAACAGAGAAGGAGCTATCGAAGATTCTATTGCATGATAACAAGGTTACACAACAAAGTAAATTATACAATATATCATAATATAATCCATCTATCATATCTTTGTCACACTAATAATTTAGCTATCATTTCCTTGACATATTTTTTAGATATACTGACGTTGCGCGTGCTTTACCTTTTATTATAATTATAAACTAGTGCTTGATCGCAATCTCGCCTGATGGTAAACAGTGATGCAATCATTGATGGTATAGCGCGCTAGTTTATTAAGACCGTACCCTCACCAAATGACCTTGCGCATTTGCTCCCTCTTCACCGCGCCCCACCTCTACAATACTTCGTAAAATTTTACTAGCGCCGTCTGGCGGACGTAGTACTTACAAATACAAGTTAAAAACATAGAACACAGAAGTAACAGACATAGCACTTTCATTTATGTTTATTGGTGCACCCAAATACTTTTGGTTATTATGTACTCAAACAAATGTTGACGATACTTCATAATAAAAATTCTGCAGTGTTTATTTTTTAACCGACTTCAGAAAAAGGTGGTTCTCAGTTCGATTTATTGTGTTCGCTGATAACTTTATGACTTTTTTTTTATTTTAAGGGAAAACGTAATCAGGGTCAAAAAATTTCTGCAGAACTGACACCTGCAAAAAAAAAATCATGTTTTTTTTTTGGGACCAGGCAAGACTGTGAAATTATATTATTATTCTCGTTTAATAAAACAAATACGTAAATTGTAAAAAATAAAACTATCGTATATCAAAATAAATAACAAATACATATACTATAATATTATTTACACAAAGCTTCCTTTCGCAGAAAAATAATAAACATCCGACTAATACAATATCCGATCAGACTGGACGTTGACGCCAGCATATTTGGAAAAGGCCTGCAAGCAAACGACCTATTTCGTTTGCTTTAATTCCTTTTAGACCACAATGAAAGTATGAGCATTTCTAGAAATAACGCAATGAAATAACACAACTTAAATTCAGTCTCTTGATTTTAATTGATTTTTGCATAAGCATGACGAGTAGGTAGTGTTTGTACCATGTTAAAGTAGAGTGTTGTAAATTGTTGAGGAATTCCCTCGACTGCCTATGGTTTTCATCATCTGATGTACTTCAGACTTTAATTTTTACCCATATGGGTGCAAATTTCTCATCAATATAAATTAATTAAGTCCAAACACAAAGCAGCTATTGTAAACCTTTGAGGAGTTCCCTCAACAGACTGTCCTTCGTCTTCATTATCAGACTCCTAATGATCATAACAATCCATCTAGGTGTAATGCTCTTATCAATACAAATTATTCAAGAGATTACACAAGGTAGCTGCTGTCAATATAAATTAATCAAGAGATTACACAAGGTAGCTGCTGTGAATCGTTGAGGAGTTCCCTCGAATTTCTCTCGGCTCTATCATCAGATCTATTGCAGATATTCATTTTAACCTACTTATATGGGTGTAAAGTTTTCATCAATATAAATGAATTAAGTCCAAACATAAGGTAACTATTGTAAACCTTTAAGGAGTTCCCTTAACTGGCCTTTGTCTTCAACATCAGAGCTTTAATGATAATCACAACTCATTTAGGTGTAAAGTTCTTATCAATACAAATTTATTAAGCACAAACACGAGGCAGCTGATGTGAATCGTTAAGGAGTTCCCTCGGCTGTCTCTCGGCTCCATCATCAACTCCGAACTTTACTAAATTGTAGTGCGTTAAAACACTTAATGAAAAAACTTAGAAAAGCCCTAGACGCCCCTTTGATTTTTTAAATTTCTCCTAGATTTACCTAGTCTTCCATCATCAGACCCTAATTTCCGAAACATGAGACTACCTTGAAGATATCGTCTTTCTAATAAAACAAAAACATGTGGCACTCGGGGCTGCCGCGGTAAAGCTATTTTATACTAGCGGCCGCCAGCGACTTCGTTCGCGTGGAGTTAGTAATGCTCTGCTCCTATTAGTCGCAGCGTGATGTTTTATAGCCTTAAGCCTTTCTGGATTAATGAGCTATCCAACGCAAAAAGAATTTTTCAAATCGGACCCGTAGTTCCTGAGATTAGCGCGTTCAAACAAACAAACTCTTCAGCTTTATATATTAGTACTAGCTTTCCGCCCGCGGCTTCGCCCGCGTGGAATTGGGTTATATCGCTTTTTTTAGATTTCCCTCGGGAATAAAACTAATTAAATGACGATTGATCAGTTTTTAAGGATTGATCGTAGAACGGTGAAAATTTAGGATTGTATGTATTTTTGTATGTTGTAAAAAAATAGAAACTAAAAATTTTGTGTAAAAATAAAAAAACAAATATGGGTGGACTACCCCTAACATTTAGGGGGATGAAAAACAGATGTTACTCAATACGCTCACAAAATTTCATGAGAATCGGTCAAGCCGTTTCGGAGGAGTATAGGTACGAAAACTGTGACACGAGAATTTTATATATAAGATAGATATTCGCTAGTACTAAATTTTGTATGGAGAAACGCATGGTACAGACACAGGGCTGCAGATCTGCATGAAAATGCAGATAAAAAACGCAATCCTGCGCGTGGCTGCGGGGTAAATCGCAAAGGTGTGCACACCGAGTTCCGCAGTATGTAGTTAGTAGGAATTTTTTATTAGTTATTTATGACATAGTATTTTTTTTTATTTTGCCAATTAACGTATACATTTGTATAAGTATGTATTTTCTTTTTTGTAGTTTATTTATTTATTTATTTTTTACCAGTGACGTCATTGAAGGAGTGCGAAAAACGGTGGCGATTTAGCGACTAAACTATATTTGATGTTTAATTTTTGACTTTGATAAAGAAATAGAAGATATGTCACAGCTTATAATTGACGTCATTTTCGTGATCAGCGCCCCGAAAACCCGTCACGATACCCAAGTCAAAATATCATGAAATTGAATTTCGGCCACCTTGGATTTCAAAAATGACGTCATTTTCGTGATTAGCACCCGCGAAAACCCTTTCCACGACACCCATGTCAAAATATCATAAAATTGGTGTCGGCCATCTTGGATTTCCAAAATGACGTCATTTTCGTGATCTGCACCCCCGAAAAACCCATCACGACACCCATGTCAAAATATCATAAAATTGGTGTCGGGCATCTTGGATTCCCAAAATGACGTCATTTTCGTGATTAGCACCCACAAAAACCCCTTTCACGACACCCATGTCAAAATATCATAAAATTGGTGTCGGCCATCTTGGATTTCCAAAATGACGTCATTTTCGTGATCTGCACTTCCGAAAACCCCTATCACGACACCCATGTCGAAATACCCAAAAATTCATCGAAATACCAAATTTTAGGCGAAGTTATCCGCAAACATAAAAATAAAAACTTTTTACAAAAAAACAACCGACTTCAAAAACCACTACAAAGTCAAAAATAACTAATTTCGGAAGTTGGTGTCTTTGGTTTTGTATATTCGTTTTAGACACCGACTTCCGAAATAAGTTATTTTTCACTTTACATAGTGGTTTTTGGAAGTCGGTTGTTTTTTTGTAAAAAAGCTTTTATTTTACATTTTTTAGTTGTTAAAAGTACTACGTATTCAGTTGCATCCGGTCAGACTGGAAGCTGACGCAAATATAGTTGGGAAACGACGTACTTTTGTTTACTTTAATTTTTACCCGTAAGTACCTATTCCCTCAACTGCCTATGGTCTTCATCATTAAATTTACTGTAGACTATTATTTTAACCTAATGGGAGTAAAGGTCTTATAAATATAAATGAATTAAGTCTAACCACAATGTAGCTACTGGAAACCGTTGAGGAGTTCCCGGAACTGGCCTTTGTCTTCATCATTAGAGCTCTTACGAGAGTGGCAACCCATCTAGGTGTAAAGTTCTTATCAATACAAATTAATCGAGCCCAACCACAAGTTAGCTGCTGTTAATTGTTGAGGAGTTCCTTCGACTGTCTCCCGGCTCTATCATCAGATCTACTCCAGACCTTTATTAAATTGTAGTGCTTTAAAATACTTAATGAAAATGCTAAGAAATGAACTAGTCGCCCCCCAATTTTTGAAAGTTCCGCTTGTTTTCTCTGGACTTCCACCATCAAACCCTGATATCGTTATCATGGGACCACCTTGGGAACGTCTTCTTTCCAACAGAAAAAGAATTATCAAAATCGGTTTATAAATGACGAAGTTATGGGCGAACAAACATAAAAAAAAAACATATACGGTCGAATTGAGTAACCTCCTCCTTTTTGAAGTCGGTTAAAAATTGAACATAAAAAACATATAATTGAGCAACCTCCTCCTTCTTGAAATCGGTTAAAAAAACGAACACCAAAATAAACATCAATAACATAGACACTCTAAGATAGTATTATACTCTATGCGACATGCGGTGCGTGAGCGAGCAAGCAGATGCTTTTTCGCTCACGCGCCGCCCGCTTATGCTAGCGGAGCGCGCGATGACGAACGACACGGGTTCCCCCTTCGAGAGCTTGTGGCATACTGAATCTCAATAGCCCGGGCAACAGAAATGATGGCGAATACGCTCAGATTGTTGAATAAAATTTTGATTTTGGTCGTTTCAAAAAAATATTTCTACAATAATGTTCGTCATGAAATTACCTATCCATTAGTGTAAGAACTCAATCTAAATAATGCTTACTTTCTGAGGAGATGCACGTTTATGATAATTATTTCTCTTGTCAGTGGTTTCGTTGTGAAGTAATTATTTAAACATTATACTTAGTAAAAAAAAAAAGAAATCTACAATTTTAGAGCCAAGATTATGGAGAAATTTAGATAGAGAGATAGAAATTTATGTGTTTTTAATAAGTTGATATTTCTTTTGGATAAAGAGTAGATAGCTCCGAAAAACTACATAAAAATGGCCTGCGGTGTGTTTTTCCCCCGGAACCGCCTTAAGAGCCTATCCACTCTAGCCTTGAAGACACTTAAATTGTACGCAGACGGAAACACCGCTGGCAAATTGGTCTAGTCACTGACAAGGCGAAACGCTTCGTCCGGAACATAGTGGTGTCAACAACGTAAGGGTGGGTACTCGCCTTACGACTTATCGTCCGATGAAGAAACAGAGATGGGGGAATTAAATCAAGTAATACGCGCGCACACTCTGACTGCATCCTATAGAACACCGACGGGCTCTTACTACTCTTCGCCTGTGCTCCAAGCTTTGTAGATCGTTTTGAACCTAATCTGGGTCGCCAATTATCCATTTCGCGCGCCTCTCCACCGAATCCAAATTTGACAGGTGGAAGTTCGCTGCACCAGGCCAAATGTAATGTTTGTATGCTGCAATAGTTATAAACTAGTGCTTGATCGCAATCTCGCCTGATGGTAAACAGTGATGCAATCATTGATGGTATAGCGCGCTAGTTTATTAAGAGCCTAGCCACTCTAGCCTTGAAGACACTTAAATTGTACGCAGATGGAAATAACGCTGGCAAATTGTTCTAGTCACTGACAAGGCGAAACGCTTCGTCCGGAACATAGTGGTGTCAACAACGTCAGGGTGGATACTCGCCTTACGACAGATCGTCCGATGAAGAAACGGAGATGGGGGAATTAAATCAAGCAATTCGCGCGCACACTCTCCAAACTGCATCCTATAGAACACCGACGGGCTCTTACTACTCTTCGCCTGTGCTCTAGGCTTTGTAGATCGTTTTGAACCCAATCTGGGTCGCCAATTATCCATTTCGCGCGCCTCTCCACCGAATCCAAATTTGACAGGTGGAAGTTCGCTGCACCAGGCCAAGTGCAATGTTTGTGTGCTGCAATACTCCACACACGAACGGATCTTTGCTTTGTATAACATTAGAAGCTCTCTTGGTGTGCAGTACCGCCGGATCTTTACAATAACGCCAAGTATCCTGGCAGCCACCTTGGCTTCAAAGTTTAAGTTCGAGGAAATCTTAACTCCCAAAAGCTGAAGGCGATCAGTGCTCTCCAAAGATACATTCCGAAAAGTAGGAGCCAAGGTGAACGGGCTCCGTTTGGCGGTGAATAGACACACTTATGTTATGGTTGCGTTAAATGCCACAAGATTGGCTTCGCCCCATTCTGAGACTGGGTGTAGTGCAACATTCGTACGCTCTACCATAGCCTCGGACCGGGTTGCTTCCTTATGAGCCGGAGCATCCGGCAAGTATCTCGCCACAACTGTGCTGTCATCTGTATACCCATAGATACCGGTAATCAGCAGATCGTCAATATGCAGCAGCAACAGAGTTGCAGAGAGAACAGACGAAGAACACACCATGAAGCATGAGCCTTAAGAATAAGTCCGATGATCAATGGAGAATAAGTATAATAGTATCTAATACTTTTTTTACAAAATATTGTTATCATCATGTTATAGTTTGATTATTATTATTGCGATAGAGGTTTTATCGCTTTTGGTTCTATATAAATTACAACACTGAAAATTATATTCATTTTAAAAATTGAGTAACGTGGAAGTGGTTGTATAAGTAAACAAAAGAAGGTACCGTTTTATAATTTTGTTGTACTTAGTCTTGAGGTCTCTAGCAGTGTATCCGGCCACATGACTGCCTAGAGAGTGACCTATTATGTGGAACTTCTCAAGAAGTAGTCCTGACTCTAATAGTTTGTTCAATTGTTCTGCAGCTGCAGTTCCCACCTGCAAGAAGAGAAGATTTTGTTAGCTGAGGAGTTCTCTGTAAGTAATTACACCTTTTTTGATTATGATTTTTGTTGGCTTATGCGACTACTCCGGTACTCCTAAGATCCCGGCTTTCAGTTTATGATCTTTGACAGTCATTACGAGTAGCCAGTAGAGTAGTAATCAATAACCACACCGCGAAGTAAGATGGGACGCCCTCCGGCTAGGTGTGGCGACGATCTTCGTTGGATGGCTGGAGCATAGTTTGAGATTTGCCTAAAATCGAGTTTATTGACGAACTATAGGAGAGGCATATATATTAGGGGTTAAAGTATGAAATTGCCGTTTTATTGCAATAGGTCCTCAAACAATGAAACTTTTTTTACATGGTTTCTATGCCATTCTTATTTATTTATTTCTTTCTTCTTTCGCTTTGCATGGTTCGTGCATTTAGTCAATGTCTCATAATGAATTTTCAATCATGTCGAACAAGATGGCCGCGTGAATCGTCTACGAGGGAGGTTTGAAGCAAAGTCATGATGAGGCCAGTATGCTGTGATATCTCAATATTCTTCATGCATTATTTACTGAATGCACTTTTTTCTACATAAATTACGCACTTTTATTTAGTAAACAACACTATAAATAATTTAAAAGTCCAATGAAAAATGAGCGTGACACTCAGCTTAACTTTCACGCCAGACTCCTATGCTATTCTTCTTTTAAAAAATGTGAAACATTTGAATATCGACTTTCAATTGTATTTTTTATTCAACTTAAACCACCAGAAAGATGGACACTGCGAAAATTCGAGTGATTTTTGAATACGAGTTCCGACGCGGCAGAAACAGTCCGCAATATCAATATTGCGTTTGGAGAGGGGTCTACTAATGAACGCACCGTGCGATTTTGGTTTAAATGCTTTCATGATGGAAACTCCGAATTGAAGAACGAGCTACTAAGAAGACCGCACACACAGGCGAATAGCGAGTAATTAAGAGAGCTGGTGGAATTCGATCCTAGTCAAACTACCCAAGAATTAGCGGCATGCTTTATCGTTACCTTAGCCACAATATTGACTCAATTGCGTAAAATCAATACAGTGAAACAATGCGAATAATGAATGCATCAAGATATGACTGATCTGCAGAAAGAAATGCGTGTTGAAACTTGTGTTGCCTTGTTGAATCGGTACAGAAATGAAGGAATATTTGGTCGAATTATGTCAGGTGATAAAAAGTGGACTTTTCATGATAACCACAAAAGAAAAATGCTATGGCTGTCCCCAGGTAAAACGCCACAACAGTGTCCTAAAGCAAAACTTACCATTAAAAAGGTAATGATATCTGTTTGGTGGCCTCAGCGTGGAGTTATTCATTATAGTTTTCTCCGATCAGATCAAGCAATAACGGCAGATATTTATTGTGCCGAACTCCGAACAATGTTGTGAAAGCTAGCAGTAAAACAGCTCCGACTCATGAATCGATCTTCACCATTATTGCTCCATGACAGCGCGAGACCTCATACAGCACGAGAAACCATTTTGACACTTCAGGAACTGCATTTAGAAACCATTCGTCTGTTCGTCATCCTCCGTATTCACTAGACCTTACTCCGATAGATTACCATTTTTTTTCGTGATTTGGACTATTATCTACGTGACAAAAAGTTTTCTTCCCAGGAGGCGGTACAAAATGCTTTCACACAGTTTGTACAGTCTAGATCCTCAGACTTTTATCGCAAAGGTATTAATGACCTGCCTATTAGAAGGCAGTAATGAATAGATAATATTGGTAATTATTTTGATTAAATAAATTAGTTCAAAATTTAAAAAAAAAGAATTTAGATTTTTAGTACAAATCGGCAATTTCATATTTGCACTGCTAGACAAAGGCCTCCCCCAAGGCTTTCCACGCTGACCGGTCTTGTGCTGCCCGCATCCATCGGCTTCCCGCGACCTTCACCAGGTCATCGGTCCACCTTGTTGGGGGCCTCCCTACGCTGCGTCTTCCAGTATGTGGCCACCACTCCAGAACCTTTCTGCCCCATCGGCCATCGGATCAACGAGCAATGTGCCCTGCCCACTGCCACTTAAGTTTAGCGACTCGCAGAGCAATGTCGGTTACTTCGGTTCTTCTGCGGATCTCCTCATTTCTGATTCGATCACGCAGTGAAACTCCGAGCATAGCTCTTTCCATTGCCCTTTGTGTGACTCTGAGCCTTCGTATGAGGCCCATTGTGAGCGACCACGTTTCAGTTCCTTAAGTCATCACTGGCAACACACGCTGGTCAAAGACATTAGTCTTGAGACACTGTGGTATCTTGGACGACGAGACGATTTAGCGTAGCTTCCCGAACGCTGCCCAGCCGAGATGGATTCGACGAGACACCTCGAAGTTGGACCTAACTAGTTGGACTGTTTGTCCCAGGTATATATAAAAATCAGAATACCAGAATTATTACGGGAATCGTGTTACTGAGCTATGTGGTTGTGGTGTTCAGATAAGGCGTAGCTTCACATAACATACGTACTGGTATTCAGCTGTTCTAGTAAGACTGGAAGCCGATCGCAATACAGTTGGTAAAAGGCTATGGAAGATTGTTTTTTTTTTTTTAGTTTCACGTGTTTCTATTTTCCAGTCATTTTTATAACAATAATATAAAGGTCGTGGATAGAGTGGCACGGCTTACTTACCAATCCTTACTAATATTATAAATCGGAAAGTGAGTTTGTTTGTTTGTTTGTTCCGCTTTAACGCCGCAACTGCTGAACCAATTGCTTTTAAATTTTGCGGACGTAAAGTTAGAAGTCCGGATTAAATAACAGGGTAGTTTTTATCCCGCAAAAATTTGATATTCCCGAGGGAAATCTTAAAAGCGCGATATAACCAAATTCCACGCGGGCAAAGCCGCGGGCGGAAAACTATTCAAAACTAAATTTGATTTTTAATCGTTCAAGATCCAAAATAATAATAACAATGTACAGTCACCAAAAGTTATAAGTAACAAGGGTGGTCGAGTATAGTTGAAGTTCAGTAAGAAACTGATAAATCTTCTATTACTTATATCTAATTCGCCTGTCACAGTATTTGTCCTCGAACTCCTTCAAAACGGCTGAACCGATTTGAATGAAATTTCGTATATTATACATTCGTTAGGCATTTGAATAGGTTTTTATCTATTTTTAGGGTTCCGTACCTCAAAAGGAAAAAAACGGAACCCTTATAGGATCACTTTGTTGTCCGTCTGTCTGTCTGTCTGTCTGTCTGTCTGTCTGTCAAGACCCTTTATCTCAAGAACGCGTGGACGTATCAAGCTGATATTTACATGAAATACTCGGGTCTATTGTCCCTTTAAGCTGTGAAAATATCAAACTTCTAAGCCAAGCCAATCAAAAGATACAGTCGATTATGTCGATATTTTCAACAAATTTTCGACACTCGCAAAGGAATCAAAACCTACAGGATACTTCCCGTAAACTCAGAATCTTGAAAATTGGCATGAAGCATTGTCATATAATGCAAATATAGGAAAAATTGCGAAAATCACATTTTTTTAGTTATATAATATAATAAACATATTTTAATAAAATGGAACTTACTACCTTATTTCTCACGAACGAATAAAGTTATCAAATTGAAATTTATACCAAATACCTAGGTCTATTGTCCCTTTAAGCTGTGAAAATATCAAACTTCTAAGCCAAGCCAATCAAAAGATACAGCCGATTATGTCGATATTTTCACCAAATTTTCGACACTCGCAAAGGAATCAAAACCTACAGGATACTTCCCGTAAACTCAGAATCTTGAAAATTGGCATGAAGCATTGTCATATAATGCAAATATAGGAAAAATTGCGAAAATCATATTTTTTTAGTTATATAATATAATAAACATATTTTAATAAAATGGAACTTACTACCTTATTTCTCACGAACGAATAAAGTTATCAAATTGGAATTTATACCAAATACCTAGGTCTATTGTCCCTTTAAGCTGTGAAAATATCAAACTTCTAAGCCAAGCCAATCAAAAGATACAGCCGATATGTCGATATTTTCAACAAATTTTCGACACTCGCAAAGGAATCAAAACCTACAGGATACTTCCCGTAAACTCAGAATCTTCAAAATTGGCATGAAGCATTGCCATATAATGCAAATATAGGAAAAATTGCGAAAATCACAATTTTTTTAGTTATATAATATAATAAACATATTTTAATAAAATGGAACTTACTACCTTATTTCTCACGAACGAATAAAGTTATCAAATTGGAATTTATACCAAATACCTAGGTCTATTGTCCCTTTAAGCTGTGAAAATATCAAACTTCTAAGCCAAGCCAATCAAAAGATACAGCCGATATGTCGATATTTTCAACAAATTTTCGACACTCGCAAAGGAATCAAAACCTACAGGATACTTCCCGTAAACTCAGAATCTTCAAAATTGGCATGAAGCATTGCCATATAATGCAAATATAGGAAAAATTGCGAAAATCACAATTTTTTTAGTTATATAATATAATAAACATGTTTTAATAAAATGGAACTTACTACCTTATTTCTCGCGAACGAATAAAGTTATCAAATTGAAATTTATACCAAATACCTAGGTCTATTGTCCCTTTAAGCTGTGAAAATATCAAACTTCTAAGCCAAGCCAATCAAAAGATACAGCCGATATGTCGATATTTTCAACAAATTTTCGACACTCGCAAAGGAATCAAAACCTACAGGATACTTCCCGTAAACTCAGAATCTTGAAAATTGGCATGAAGGATTGTCATATAATGCAAATATAGGAAAAATTGCGAAAATCACATTTTTTTAGTTATATAATATAATAAATATATTTTAATAAAATAAAACTTACTACCTTATTTCTCACGAACTAATAAAGGTATCAAATTGAAATTTATACCAAATACCTAGGTCTATTGTCCCTTTAAGCAGTGAAAAAATCAAACTTCTAAGTAAAAGTGATCAAAAGATACAGCAGTTTATACCGACACCTTAGACGAATTTCCGTCACACGCTAGGGAATCAAAACCTACAAGCAAAGAAATTAAAATTATATTTACAATAGACAGGACATCACGAACAAAATCGTAAGCCAATACTTTTATCGACTTGGTTAAAAGTCGCTCAGTCTAGTCTGCGCGTCAGGACGTAATTTTTGTCCACCAAGAATAAACATTTTCTAAGGAAATATGCCATGTTGCGCTTTGTGTTACTGTACATCTCGTTATAGTAAAACGACTGGACCTAACTTCGGAATGTTTTTCTATGAATTATTTATATTTCGTCTGCAATTCAATTTTTAAAAAAATCTTAAATAGTTCTAGAAAATTTTCCATTATTGTAATAAGCGCCCTCTATTGTTGAGTAGTTTTACTATTTTCTTGTAGAGATGTAGTAATGTTGTTTATCGATTTAGTCATCGATAATACTTATTAAGATGAATAAATAAATTTTGTTGTATTTTATTGACATTTAAAATATAGGTAAATAAACTTAAAATATTACTTTATTTCAAGTTTATTTATTACTAGCTTTCCGCCCGCGGCTTCGCCCGCGTGGAGTTCGGTTATATCGCGCTTTTTAGATTTCCCTCGGGAACATCAACTTTTTCCGGGATAAAAGGTAGCATATGTTCTTTCTCAGGGTCTAAAGATTGTCTGTGCCAAATTTCATCAAAATCAGTTGAGAGGATTAGGCGGGAAAGCGTAACAGACAGACAGACAGACAGACAGACAGATAGACAGACAGACAGACAGAGTTACTTTCGCATTTATAATATTAGTATGGATTAACTCTATTTAAACATAATCATATCATATTAATAAACAAAATTGAATGAACAATTGCTATTCATTTATCTAGGTTTTTGTTATTTTTGGTTTCCGAATAAAAATAATGTTGTAGGGAAAAAGTGGATACGATTTGTCCAGATAGACCGTAGAGAAGAAAACTGGCTTCCGTCTCATTCGTCGAAATTATGCTCAATGCATTTTAAAAGAGAAGTTATCTACTTTGGAAAGACTTGTCGATCAAATTTAAAAAAAAAGAATCGGTACCTTGTATTAGAAATGAAATAGTAAGTTATTAATTTCAGTACTTTTCTACTTAACCGTAAAAATTGGGATAAAATTTACGGTTAAGTGGATAAGTACATAGATTACATAACTTATTTATAATGAAATATATTCATAAAATATGTAGGTACGTATATATAGTACAATGATTGCGAGCTACTTTGTGATTTTGAGGATTCCGTACCTAAAAGGTAAAACGAACCCTATCCATGAGACTTCTCTGTTCGTCTGTCCGTCTGTCACCAGGCTGTATCTCATAAACCGTAATAGCGAGGCAGTTGTAATTTCCGGAGATTGTGTTAGTATTTCTGTTGCCGCTATAACAACAAGTACTAAGAATAAAAATAATAAAATATTTAAGGGGGCTCCCATACAACAAACGTGAATTTTTGCCGTTTTTTGCTCCATATTAATAACGGAAACAGATAAACGCTTAAAATGTTCACAAAATATTTGGTTATATATTCAAATTACAAATAAATAATTAAAATAAAATAAATACTGAAGGCGGGCTCCCATACAATAACCGTGATGTTTTTGCCGTTTTTAAAGATAATGGCGTACGTATCTGGTAAAGGTCTTGCTCCAGCAGACTACCATTTTTGTCGTGATTTGGACAATTATCTACGTGACAAGAAGTTTTCTTCCCAGGAGGCAGTTCTGATTTCACACAGTTTGTGCAGTCTAGATCCTCAGAGTTCTATCACAAAGGCATAAACGACCTTCCTATATATCCATACTAATATTATAAATGTAATATGTATAAATAACTCTGTCTGTCTGTCTGTCTATCTGTCTGTCTGCCTGTCTGTCTGTCTGTCTGTTACGCTTTCCCGCTTAAACCCCTCAACCGATTTTGATGAAATTTAGCACAGACAATCTTTAGACCCTGAGAAAGAACATAGGCTACCTTTTATCCCGGAAAAATTTGATGTTCCCGTGGGAAATCTAAAAAGCGCGATATAACCGAACTCCACGCGGGCGAAGCCGCGGGCGGAAAGCTAGTTGATTATAAATGAATTATTTAAAAATTAAAAAATAAGCAATTATTTAGATTTTCAGTACTAATCGGCAATTTAAAACTTTAACGCCTATTATATTAAAAGAATTATATAAATAAGAAACTTGTAAACTTGAAATTACCCATAATTATTCTGCTTCCTAATTTTTTGTTTCAAGCTATCATAATGCGACAAAACATCGTCGTAGTAACTTTCTTGAATATTATCGATAACTTTATATCGAAATGATACAAACCCTACCACAGATTTTTGCATTGCCATTTAAAAATATTTGCAAACAAACGTATAAAAAGAATAATTTTGCTAAAAACGAAATGCAAACGAAAATTGCAAAACAAAATGCGCTTTATGGCCTAAAAGGTCTATTTCACTCAAAAATCGCAATAAACTGAGCGTTAAAATAATTCGTAAGCATAAAACATCTAAAATGCCAATAGACGGTGTCACGGTAAATGAATAGTAGCGAATAAAATTCTAAAACAGTTTTTGTTTGTACAAGACAAGTTTCACTTAATTTGTTTACTTTTCAATATTTATTTACCCGATTTGAACTATACTAGGGTATTAAATCGGATCTGGCAATATAGACCACACTGGCCACCTACCGGGCAATAGCTGAATATATTTTATATAAACTTATTTCATTTTTACTATTTGATGTCTCCAATTGTCGATCTAATAATTATAGATGGCGGAACTTGGGACACAGTTTTTCTATGCCTTTTGACACATGCCCGTCTTATTCTTAAATCTCTTTGCCTACACGTGAACTCAGAATCTTGAAATTCGACGAAGCAACGTATATTAAAGTTGAAATTCATATCAAACACTTCTTAAATCTAATTGCCTCTAAACTATGAAAAAAAAATTCTAAATCAATGCTAGTATTATAAATGCGAAAGTAACACTGTCTGTCTGTTACGTTTTCCCGCCTAAACCTCTCAACCGATTTTGATGAAGTTTGGCACAGGACAATCTTTAGACCCTGAGAAAGAACATAGGCTACCTTTTATCCCGGAAAAATTTGATGTTCCCGAGGGGAATTTAAACAGAGCGATATAACCAAATTCCACGCGGGCGAAGCCTCTGGCGGAAAGCTAGTACGTCATAAATTGTAAACCGCTACGTTTGTACGGCGGAACCCTCGGTGTGCGAGTCCGACTCGCATTTGGCCGGTTTTTTTTTTTTATATTACTACTACTTACGGGGGTGAATCAGCTAGTTTATTTTTTTTTTTATATAAAATGAACTGTTCCATTAATTATATTGGAATACTTCCATCGGTTTCTTAATAAACTTCAACGGTGTCCAGCGACCCTGTTTGCTTATCAGCTTTGGTGACTAAAAATGATGACACATTGACCGTAATTGGCGGTCAGGTCACGGTTGGCGCGATGGTTAAGCGATCGACTGCTACGCTGCGTGTCTCAGGTTCTATTTCCCGCACGGAACAAATATTTGTATGATCTACAAGTTGGTGTTCCGGGTCTGACTGTTTGTGTATGTGCATTTAAATGTTTGTAACTGCATTCACGATACTGGAGGAATTCCTAGTGCGAGACAAGATATTTTTTTGAAATATTTCTGCCGGATTATATAAATGTATTATCCACTAAGACTAAACAAATATTTTAGTTTCTGACATAAATATTAGCCCCCTTATTAATAAACATTGCTTAAAGTTAACATACATTTCTGAACTTTTAAAGTTTTAAGGTCACTTAACTATAATCATCGTTTATGAATAAACACCACTGTGTTCAAGGGGTTTATTCATAAACGATTATTAAAGTTAAGTACGTGCAAACGTCTAAAATGTACGGTTAAGCCGTTAAACAATTGCTAATCACTAACTAAGTTTAAGCAACGTTTATGAATAAGGGGGCTAATATTAGATATTCCATGTACATTTTAAACGCGATCAAAACCGTGGCTACTAAAAATATGGCAATGTGTGACTAATTTGACAGGACGAAATTAATTTTTAATTTCTGTCCTTTTCTAAAATAGAAAGGAGATGCATTAAATATAAACTTCAACATTATGTGTATGGCATTGAGGCATGGCCTGTGTTAGAGCGACACAAGCAGGAGCTGCGTGTCATGGAGATGAATATGCTGCGGTGGATGTGTGGAGTTACGTGGTAGAACCGCATCAGGAAATCCCGCATCCGTGGCATTCTCCATTTCCGTGACATAGCGAACAAACTGCAGGAAGGTCGCCTACGTTGGTACCAAAGAAGTGCTGGCTTGACGTTGTAAGAGATGACACGCGTGCCAACAATCTCTCACACCATAGGATGCTAAAGATCGCGCGAAATGGAGGAAATTGAGCAAGAAAGCGGACCCCGTGCAACACGAAAGCCGCGAATGCAACCGAGATAAAGGCTAAGCAGATGATGATGCACTAAACCTAAGCGTTTAGTTTGTGAACATGACAATCAGCGCAATTATCATAAATTAAATACATACCTACTGGTTTTTAAAAACAGTGAAGAATATTATGTATTATAATGAAGGGCGTCAGGTCAACAAGTGACTTGACTTTACTCCAAGGTTTCAATTATATGTAGTATATTATTCATTCGAATGAATAAACAAAAATACACAATATACTATAAATAAATAGCATATAAAAGTTTTTGTATGTATTTACGTATCGAATCTATTTGTGGTTATTTTGTGTAGGCGCCCACTTTGACCGACTGACGAGTTTTACAAATTATTACAATGCATAAAATTGGATCAAAATACCGACAGATTCAGCCGAGGTATGCACAAGAGACTTTTTTTTTAAATATAAACTAGTTCTTGATCGCAATCCCGCCTGATGGTAAGCAGTAATGCAATCGTTGATGGTAAAGCGCGCTAGTTTATTACGAGCCTATTCACTCTAGTCTTGCCAGTTGCTGTCTTACTCATATTGTAGTGCGACGGAAATACCGCCGCTGGCAAATTGTTCCAGTCCCTCGATGTATGCGGTATAAAAGAGGAGGCGAAACTAATTAATGCAACTATTTTTTATCGCGCACTTTTAACTATTGGCGTCGGTATGTGCACATTGAAAAATAATACCTAATGGATATATAACTCTCGGCGCTACCACGTCATAGCTACATAGATTTATGCCTGTTTGCTGGCCATAATCTAATGGGTGCAAAGTTCTCATCAATATAAATGAATTAAGTCCAAACACCAAGTAGCTACAGTAACCCGTTAAGGAGTTTCCGGAACTGGCCTTTGTCATCGTCATCAAAGCCCCAATGACAGTCACAATCCATCTAGGTGTAAAGTTCTTATCAATACAAATTAAACAAGTTTTAAGTTTATTCCGTGGAGCTTAGCAATCTGGGCTTCTCCCAGTTGCAATAATGTCCCTTTATGCCGATTGGCCTAGTTCTGTTCTGTCTCCTGCTTGTTATGGAGGGAAGTGGAACAAATATCTTTTTTCTTACTCCTCCGCTATTCTTTTCTGATTAATTTCGTTGCGGGACCCAAGACAGTAGAAACATTTTCCGGGACTCGTCGAGCTTCATTGCTCAGCGTTATTCTGGCGGTCTCCGCTGTTAATTCTGGCTTTCAGGAGTTGCAGTGGGTGGGATTATGTGGGGCGGGTTTTGTCCCATAAAAAAAAGCACAAACACAAGGTGGCTGCTGTGAATCATCGAGTTTCCTCAACCGTCTCCCGGCTCCATCAGCAGATCTACTCCAGACCTTTACCCAATTGTAGTGCTTTAAAATACTTAATGAAAATACTTAGAAATGTACTAGTCGCCATAAGCTCGCTCGCTGTTACATAATTATGATAAATAGACGAAATGTGTGTCATACTATAGGTACATTGGTATGTTATTGTTATCTGCATTTTCATTGAACAATACTCAGACACATTGTTATTTATGGCCTCGGGTCTGTGACAGTTTGTTAATATTACGTGGACACATACAAGTAGGTACATTGGTGGGTGTAACTCTGATATTAAATCTTACCTTTTTCGTGTTTGGTGCGGCATTGACTAAGTAAGAACCGTGTGCCATATTAGACCAATCCAATAATACAACGTTTGTGTCCGGCCTTGCTTCCAAGTATGAGCTCACAACGACCTGAAGAAAGAAAAGAAAAACAATTAAGATACATAATTTTAAATATGTTAAACTAGTTTCTACCGGTGGTATTGACTGTGAGAATTTCGGAATCGGAATTCTCACTCTACCTCAGAATAACATCTAACTCCTTGTCAAATCAGTTCAGTGGTTTAAGGGTGAAAATATCACAGAATCACTGTCGTATTTATATTATTTTTAAAAATGGATGGTTCTCTGGACTTAGGTACGTCCGGCAATATTTCTACTCTTTTCCTGGGGTATTCAAAATCATTGCTTCTACGATCTTGTTATTCATCAAAAAGTAATAAAAAATAAATTGCCATAGCTAATTCTTCGTCGTAATGTCCTCCATTGACGGGATAAAAAATTTAAGAAATTGTATTTTTGAGTTATTTATAACATTTATAGTTTATTAACTATGTTATTGATTGATGAATCGATCCTATTTAATGGCACTCACAATACCCTGGTTGTAGTCTTAACACACTTAGAGAAAAGGCTCAAAAGTTTTATGGTGGTAGTTCATATACAACGTGAGGGTTTCTCTAAATTGACTTTAATATCAACATTAGCAGTATTTCGTGGAGATAGCACAATGGAAGACAGATGTCTTCCTGTTGAAGGGTTAATGGCAAGATAACACAGATGCGTCTAGGAAACAAAGATTTAGGACGTTATAGCAAATATTCTTTGACATAATGGATATAGTGCCCGAAAAATGTACGAAAAAAAAAACAACAACATATAAACAAAAAAAAAAGAAAACGACTTCAAAAGGACACTTAAAAGCAAAAAATATTTTTACTTTATTCATGGCTCTAGAAGTCAGTGTCGAGCTAAACAAAAGAAACCTCGAGACGATAACTTCTTTTTATTGAAGTCGGTTAATAAAAAAGCAAGTTGAGATTGAGATTAAGTTCCTATCGATATACAATTTAGGTGGCAGTTATGCCAGTGTGTATGATAAATGTGTGCCTGATACGCTTTTCATCAAAATTTAGAGAATTTGCTCCCGAAGGTATGTTAAAGTAACAAACAAAAAATAAATATTGATGTTTTGTCATGTCGCCAACTTGAAAACAGCTTTAAAGGTCTATAGTCTCAGGTCAAGGCTAAAGTCGAAATTGATATTCAGTTTAAATTAATCCGTTAAACTGAAACTGGTTTGTTAAGTGATACTAAACTGTGTTAAAACTAGAGCATAAGGATTATGATCCTTCCAAGGATTATGATTGTTCCAGTTGCATGAAAATATGAATGAATCGTTTCGTTAAATATTAATCATTCATGAGTTAGCATGCGATTCATAAAGTGCGGCTTTTGCACATCACCGAATGCAAAGTAATTCATAACATAGTTTTTTTTTTAATTTTTCACTATTGCACTAAGCAATGTCAATCACTTAAATATGTTTGTTCCGATTTAGTAAAAATATCCAAATAAAAACTTTATTAATCTATATATATAAAAGAAACCCGTGTTAGTTACATTATTTATAACTCAAGAACGGCTGAACCGATTTAATTGAAAATTGGTAGGGAGATAGTTAATAACTGGGAGTGGGACATAGAATACTTTTTATCTCGTTTCCGTCGTTCCCGTGTGACGTGACATAGAACGTGGTATAACAAAATGCATATGACATGTAATAACAAAATAACTCAGTCAAAATATAAGTCAGCGGCTCATTTGTTAAAAATGGTGTAACAAAACGCAACTGACAGCTGAACATACTCGTATTTAAAAAAAAGTCTTACCGGTCGAATGTTGAAACATCCGTTTAAAGCAAGGAATATAAATACTCGCTGCCGGTTTGAAGTTTCTAATAAAACGGCACAAAAAAAAACTTCAACTTCAAAATTTCCAATATTATATTGCTGTGCCATTTATCATCAATAAAAATACCATGCCGTGACCAAGACGATCAAATCTTTGTCGACAAAGCCGTAATGCAACAGTAAATCGAAACATTGCGAATGAAAACACTGACGATGGGGACTCGAGGTCGCTCGGCACAAGTCCGAGGCCATGTGTTTTCATAGTCCTCGGAACGCGCCACCGAGGGGCTCCCACATTATGGTAGGAGGGGTTCACATCGGTGTCGGGTCGACGATGAAGTACCTAAGACTCGTCCTCGACAGCCGATGGAACTTCGAGGAGCACTTCCGAGGTTTGGCTCCCTGACTGGAACGGAGCCTTGCATACTTCTGCATGACCCTTTACGGGGCATTGGTGTGGCCGCGCTCGCTAAGGAAGCGCACTAGCCCGATGCCTTACCACATCCCAGAGGGTCATGGCCGTTCGGCTGATCTGGGGATACCACATGATTTTCGCTGAGGCAAAAGCCTCCTTGCAGGATTGCCGCCATGGGATCTGAAGGCCCAAGCCCTCGCCCTTACGTGAGAGTGGCGAGAGGAGGCGAAATTCTGCTGCCGCAAGAAATCGTGACAGACATTCGGCGGACAGAGCTCCGGCGGGATCTTATGGCGACATGGAGAGTGCGATTGTCGCAACCCAGTGCTGGGCACGCCATAATAGCGGCGGTAAGGCCCTGTTATATCGGATTAACTATTACTTAGAATATAAAATAAAAATGCTGAGTTTCCCATTGCATTTACGTGAATGCAATAGGAAACCGTTGTTATTCTCGTAAGCGATTCTAACCGTTTTTCCCATCAGTTTGGATTGGACTTCCGTCGGGCATAGTAACTTGTAATACGTGTTTGATAATTGAATATATCTTTCTTTTAGCTAATTAAATAGTTTTTTTTTAAAAACCATCTTCCGACCCGCTCCGTAACAGTGGTGTCAGAAGTGGGATACCAGTGTTGATATCGCCGTAACCGTTCCGCTGGTATTCCCTATCGGGTCGTGGTTATCCTAAAAACTATGAGTGATCATATGTGAATTGTGAACTTTACGTTACCGACAAGCTAATCCATCTCCGGGGTGTTCTTATTTTCGCTAAGTGAAAACACACCTCGACAAACTCAGTGTCACCTCCTTAAGACGAGTCGCGACAGTAAGCCTTACGAGTATCTTGCGTAAGCCTGCCGGCCGTCCAGAACTCTCACTTCTTCTACATCCAGAGGGCTCACAATACGCGAGCCCTGTTATCGTGATATCGCCGCAAGGAGCAGGTGATTGCCCTTGCAGCCCTGACACGCGGTGCTGCCGCGTGGTGCTGCCACGTGTAAGCGTTGATCACGCTCGGGCGACGTGCGCCGCCACCCCGCTGTCCCTGATGTCCCCGCTGCTGCTGGCCGCGAATTATCGCGCCGCTGTACTCCTGCTCCAGTAATCGTGCTAATTCAGTGCCAAGAAATGCGTATCGAATACTTCGTGTTCCTGTGTCTGTGAGTAAAACATCAGTTTACTGTTATCGCTACAATATTTTAAATTACGAGTAGGCATTCCTATAACCTAGGGTATCACATATCGTAAACTCTATCCATACTTGTATCATACATTTACCTTGTCAATTTTCTATCAAGTTCATAATGTCTACAGAAACTAATGAAACTACTATGAGTACTTCTAAGAAAACGGCAAAAATCGTGTTGAGCGAACAGTTTCCTATCAATGTGCTCTGTGATTTTATTAGCCCTTATAAAGGAGAACGTGAAACTCTTACCGCTTTTATCACCAATTGCCAGAACGCCTTAGATCTAGCATCACCAAGTCAAACGGTTTTATTAACAAAATATATTTTATCGCGCCTAGAAGGCAAAGCTCAGATCGCATGCTCTACTAAAATATTTGAGGATTTCGACCAATTGAAATGTTTCCTTAAACAAAACTTCGGTCAGAGAAAACATTATCATCATTTGTTGCTAGATTTACAGTCGTGCAGGCAATCGGCAAATGAAACTGTTGCGCAATTCGCACTTCGTGTAGAAAGTTGCCTTACCGATATTCAATCGGAAATTTATAATTCTGAATCCCTAAAAAGGGATATACCCGGTCGTATAGCTATGACCGAAGATTTGGCCTTATTTACTTTTACTTTAGGGTTACATCCCCGACTTAGTAATAATGTCAGATGCAGAAGCCCAAAATCACTTAATGATGCGATTAACGTGGCTCTCGGGGAAGAAAAGATACAAAACCTCCTATATAAAACATCTATGAAACCTAAATGTAGGGTCTGTGGTAAGCCCGGGCACTCGGATTCTGAATGCCGGGAGAGACAAAAGCGCACGGGGCCACCACACTCTCCGTCGGACCCTCAACCATCAACATCATTTAATAACTCAAGGTCATCATCTAATAATCAACTTTTCTGTAAATATTGTAAAAATAAGGGTCATGATATTACTCAATGTCGTAAAAGAAAATATAATAATGAACGGCGTAATATATCTAATTCCGACAATCGCGACAGACCGGCTGCAACGAATCATATTACATTCGAGTCGCCGATATCACCGACGCCTTATTATATTCCGTGTGAAAATGATGACGACCATAATAATTCTTTAAACTAACTCCACGGATTACGAAAGCGTGCCGACGTTATCCGGATAAATTAGGCACTCGTACCTTTATACATAAATCGCATAAAAATGACATTTCATCTCAACACGCTCTTCCAAGAGTCCCTGAATCGTTGAGTCAAAACAATATTTCATCTCAGCATGCTCCAAAGAGAGTCCCTGTTGCGCTGAGTCATCCCTCTGTTTCACCTCAACACGCTCTTCCAAGAGTCCCTGAATCGTTGAGTCAAAAACATATTTCATCTCAGCATGCTCCAAAGAGAGTCCCTGTTTCGCTGAGTCGTCCCTCTGTTTCATCTCGACATACTCCTCCGAGAATCTCTGTCTCGTCGAGTCCAAATCCTGTTGCACCTCAACACACTCTTTCAAGAGCCTCTGAATCGTTGAGTCAAAAGTCCGCTTCACCTCAGCATGCTCCAAAGGGAGTCCCTGTTTCGCTGAGTCAAACCTCTGTCTCATGTCGCCACACTCCACAGATAACCGCTGTTCCGTCGAGTCAAAATACTATTTTACCTCAACGCGCTTCTAATAGAGCCGCTGTATCGCTGAGTCTAAATCTTCCCTCTCACAATGAATCTGCTGTTCCGCAGCCTAAAGAGGAAATTAAAACTAATCTTGAAATCCCTGTTTATGAGATATCTTCATACTCGAAAAAAGTGTCACTGCCTCACATATATATAACTACTTCGCTTTCTGTTCATCCGTTGTGTCTTCTTATCGATACGGTAGCGAGTATTAGTTTGGTCAAACTGTCAAGTTTAACCAAAGCGCCTGAATTATCTCGCGAAATAGTTAAGATAAAAGGCTTTAATAACATTGGCACTTATTCAGAAACTTTAGGTACATGTCAATTAGACTTTACTTCGGAAAATAATTGCCACGAATATAAATTTCACGTAGTTGACGATAATATTAATTTAGAGTATGATGGTATCATGGGTAGCGACTTTTTAAATCATTTCAAAGCCAATATAGACTATAACTCACAATCGGTTCATATATGCGGACAGAGTCTGGACATTAACTATATTCAACCGACTTACGTCATCCCCGCTCGCTCTGAAGCGGTCATCGAATGCGCAGTATCTAATTACTCGCGTGAACATTATGATAACAATGAGGGTCTATTATTAGATCACTCTATAAGCGAAGGTATTTATTTCGCAAATTGTCTTGTTACTATAAAACCTAATAAAAGAATTAACGTAACCGTCTTAAATACTACTGATTCTGATGTCCAAGTTCAAAACTTTAAGGTCCAGTTAACACCTCTTGAACGAAATATTACCTCAGATTCAGACGAATCCGTGAACGCTTTATCCTATTCTGAATCTGACAGACCGCAAAGGGTATTAAATCTCATACGCTGTTCTCATCTAAACTCTGAAGAAAAAGAAGCTTTGCTAGAATGTTGTTCTGAGTACACAGATATTTTTCACTTTGAAGGTGAACCTTTATCATTCACAAACGCGATCGAGCATACTATAGATTCGGGTGATGCGCCCCCTATTCACGTAAAATCTTACCGTTTCCCTGAGTGCCACAAGGAAGAAGTGGACTCACAAATTCGCAAGATGCTTGATCAAAATATTATACGTCCGTCAACATCACCTTGGAGCGCCCCCGTTTGGGTAGCCCCTAAGAAGATGGACGCTTCTGGGAAAAAGAAATGGCGTGTAGTAATAGACTACCGCCGTCTGAATGACGTCACTGTCTCTGAGAGTTATCCTTTGCCGCTTATCACTGATATCTTAGATCAGTTAGGTCACTCAAAATATTTTAGCACATTAGACCTGTCAAGTGGCTTCCATCAGACCAAGCTCAATCCCCTAGATGCACACAAAACGGGGTTCTCAATAAACACAAATTCTAGCACTGCAGGGCACTACGAATTCCTGCGGATGCCTTTTGGTATTAAAAATGCTCCATCAACCTTCCAGAAGTTGATGAACACTGTCCTTTCTGGTCTCCAAGACCTCCATGCATATGTGTATCTTGATGGCATCATAATCTACAGTAGTAACTTGTTATCTCATATGGAAAAAATCAGGTTAATCTTCGACCGCATCCGAAAATTTAATTTAAAAATTCAACCAGACAAATGCGAGTTCTTGCGATGCGAGGTCGCTTACCTTGGTCATATAATCACAGATAAAGGTGTCTGTCCAAATCCCGAGAAGGTCAAAGCCGTCTCTCAATTCCCTACTCCCAAGAATCCGAAGGATATAAAATCATTTCTAGGGCTAGTCGGCTACTATCGTCGTTTTATTAATAACTTCTCCCAAATCACTAAACCACTGACTGCCCTTCTGAAAAAGGATGCTATATTTCAATGGTCGAATAGTCAAGAACAAGCGTTCACCACCCTCAAGGATAAACTAACTTCAGCGCCTCTGCTTCAATATCCTGATTTTACACAACCATTCCTTTTAACAACCGATGCTTCCAATTATGCGATAGGAGCCGTAATCTCTCAAGGCGCAATCGGTTCTGACAAACCCGTCTCATATGCATCGCGTACCCTAAATAAAGCCGAGGGCAACTATTCAACTATTGAAAAAGAGCTCCTAGCGATTTTATTCGGCGTAAAAACATTTCGCCCTTACTTGTTTGGTCGTAAATTCAAAATAATTACAGACCACAATCCTCTGGCATGGCTTTTCAATGTCAAGGACCCAGGATCTAGACTCATTAGATGGCGTTTGAAACTTGAGGAGTACGACTACGAAATCGTTTATAAGAAAGGTAAATTAAACGCAAACGCCGACGCTTTATCTCGGTTCCCTGTAAATGTATTACAGGATAATGAAGGTTCTAACTCGATTATCTGCAACCCGGCAGAAACATCTAATAACGAAGAAGACTCACATAATTCAGCATCCATATCAGAAACTTACGAGCAGTTTCTTAAAATTATAAAACAATTCGATGTGTCATTCGACACCATCATCCAAGAACACAACGAGTCGTTAATGAGAGCAAAGTGTAAACTTATTGCCTATCCGACATCCATTGACTTAGACGAATCTGCCCCTTATTGCAAGGATATTATGGATGCCTGCACTAGCGAACCTAATATTTGCGACGTAGAACGCGAATTAAACACTTACTATTCTACCTCTAATAATGATCATTTATTCACTCATTTATTTCTAAAAATAAATCATTATGACGAAATGACATATAAGGACATATTTAACCTCCTTCGTGATTATAGAGACATGATAAAGTATTGGTACATAGAAGAAAAAGAATTCGCGATATCAGACTTTACAGATCCTTACACAAAATTATCTTACACAAAAATTTATAATATCTTATCATTTCTATTTCACAACACGAACATTAAAGTCAACATCTACCGTAACTCTATCCGATATCCGACCCCTGACGAGGTCAAACGCATTCTTAGAGATAATCATGATTCTCCTCTAGCTGGTCACCCAGGTATATCACGCATGTTTGAAAGAATCAAAACTCAATTCTGGTGGAAAAACATGAGGCAAGATATCGAGGATTATGTGAAAAATTGCCGCTCTTGCCAAATAAATAAACCTCTAAGACAAACAAATAAGGCCCCTATGATTATCACGTCAACGGCATCTCGGCCTAATGAAAAACTCTATCTTGATTTAGTCGGCCCACTCCCTGAAACACATGAATACAAATATAAGTTCTTGCTTACTCTACAAGATGACTTAACTAAATTTTCTCAGGCCTATCCTATGCAATCCTGTTCTGCCGAAGAAACAGCGAAGTCTTTAGTCCTATTCATATCTCATATGGGAATTCCTAAACTAATAATATCCGATCAAGGCACCAACTTCTGCTCTGATGTCTTCAAACAACTTGAGAAGCTGTTTAACATTAAACACGTGTTCGCATCTCCTTACCACCCTCAGACATGCGGTGCCCTTGAACGCAGCCATTCTACTCTAAAAGAGTATCTCAGATCATATATAGGGGAGAATCAACACACTTGGGACCTCTATATTCCCAGTGCTATGATAGCATATAATTCAAATATACATAGCACCACAGGTTACTCACCCCTGGAATTGCTTTTCGGGTTCAAACCCTACTTACCTTCAAGTATCGATACTCTCGATACTAATACCTATACGGATTACATCCGGGCGCTTAATCACCGACTATACTATAGTCGTCAGAAAGCTCTCCAAAATATTCAATCCTCTAAAGAGAAATCAAAAACTTATTATGATTCCCGCACGAAGCCATTATCCTACAAAACAGGAGATATGGTATATGTCCGTTGTCACCATAAGCAGAATAAGGCGCTATCTCCAGTATGGAAAGGCCCATACAAAATAATAAAGTTGAATGGCAACCATTCTGTTACACTACTAATTAATCGTAAACATGTACGTCACCATTACGATGAAATCAAGCCGGCCGGTGACGTAACAGTCACAAGTATAATATTAGCGACGTAATGAATGATACACGAGTGCTTCATTGCTATCTCAGATCGACGCTGCCACCGCCGATCATATGCGAATATGTTTCTTCTATCGTCAGCAGTCCCGGCCTCTACTTTGATAAGCTCTTAGATATTAAGTTTACTAATAATGATTGGAATGTTATAGCATACGTAGATATAAGTCATGTACAACCTAACCTAGATAAGGTCGAATTTTTATTTGAAAACTTAACGTATTTTGTAACTCACTAACTTCTTCTAAAATACAGTCCGACTGTATTAATTCGTTATCCGCTTTAAAAAATCGTCATATTCTTAACGTAAGCAAATTCTCTTCTATATCATACTTCAATAACACTATAATGTAAGGTGAATGAAACCGAAAATCATATTACGGAATATGGAAACAATCTATAAAATATTAGAAATGGTTATAAATAGTAACGATAAATTAGAAATTAAATCTGAATTAAGTTCTTTAATACATTCATTAGAGTCCATCATAATGATTTTGTCTTTCGATATTGAAGATATTAATAATGCAATCCTTTCCGCGAAACTCAACGTTTTGTATCCTACTGTACTCAGTCCGCATCAGTTGTATAGTGAATTATAGTGAATTAGATAAGCATAGGAATAATCTTCCTAATCATTATGAACTTCCTGTACCTTTAACGTTACAGAATATACACGCTCTAATCGATATTTCACAACTTGCGTGTTTTTTCCATTTAAATAGAGTTATTATTGTCGTTAAGATCCCTCTAATATTACCACAAGCCTATGACCTATATAGGATAATTCCACTACCTGTTCCTTACGATATGTCGAAACCCGATACCTACCTACGTTCTTATCGAGCCAACTAGCTCATATGTAGCGATTACAGCCGACCGAATGTTTTATTCACTCTTATCAGACATAGACAAGTGCAAAATATTAAGTGATAAGTGTTATGTGTGCGTATTAACTAATGTGTTTTCAGCGATTACCAGCCCTACGTGTGAAACGACTCTCTTAAGTTACGTAATTAGCAAACTTCCTGATATATGTGTAACAAAACTTATTCATGGCTCAATCGATCTATTTCATATGTTAACTTTATACCGCTGGATTTTTGTACAATCCGAACCTGGCAAGTGTCATGTAACTTGTAATGATAAAGACACAAACTCTGACGTTATTTTGTTTGGTACTGGTGTCTTGACCTTGCCCAGGAGCTGCAAGGCTTTTAATAAGACGTTGCAATTCGCCGCTGTAGGCGAAACATTCATCGGAAATATAACTAATAAAATATCAAACTCCAACATCTTACAAGATGATTGTTGTGAGCGATCTAAGTTGAATAAAACCTTACAGCGATTACCTTTCTCAAAATTAAATAACTTAGATAACCTTGATTCTCTACTACAAGCCAGCATTCACTTAGATTATTTTGAGGAAGAGATTAGTAAGATAGAAAACCCATCTCATTTTCAAACTTATAGCACTCACTATTTGTCCTTTAGCCTGTGTGTCTCTGTTTTAACTTTGTTATTATATACAAGAGCCGTAAGTCTTTTTGTTCAACTAATGCTCCATGCTGCATTCAAATATTTAATCAATGCCATAATACCAAACATAATTCAGTCCCCGTTTCTCAAACCACATTTCATGGCGATAAGGTAGCAACAATCAATAAGGATGAGTCAGAGTCTGTAGAAGACATAAGGGTGACGCCAACCCTTAGTAAAAGAAACATCCTGTTTAGCAAAACTCACGATAATTAATTGTAATACTATTATTAATTATTATGTTAAAAGATAAACTTAAATAAATATTGTTTAAGCAATTTTTATTGTTAATTTTAATCTTAATTTTAATAACCTCGAATCAAAACTTGAATTATGATAAATCAATTGTAATAATTATAATTTTAGAGTAACTATTCTCTTTGTTTCCTACTAGTTATTTTCATGTCTTCCTATTTTAGATAAATCTTAAAAGTAGTCGTTATCTCGATGTTTTATTTTTATTATAACTGTTTCTTTTGTTTTTCACTGTCATAATATGTTGTAATGCTTCGACGTAAATCCAATTTAGCATCCAAGACTTAGCATAAATTAACCCTTACATCTCTCATCACTTTCAGATGTGATGATCGATCTTAACGGGGGGGTTGTTATATCGGATTAACTATTACTTAGAATATAAAATAAAAATGCTGAGTTTCCCATTGCATTTACGTGAATGCAATAGGAAACCGTTGTTATTCTCGTAAGCGATTCTAACCGTTTTTCCCATCAGTTTGGATTGGACTTCCGTCGGGCATAGTAACTTGTAATACGTGTTTGATAATTGAATATATCTTTCTTTTAGCTAATTAAATAGTTTTTTTTAAAAACCATCTTCCGACCCGCTCCGTAACAGCCCCTCTTTGAGGAGTGGCTAGAGAGGCGCCACGGTGCCCTCACCTTCCGCCTGACGCAGGTCCTCAGTGGACACGGCTGTTTCGGTAAGTTCCTATTCCGTATAAGGTGGGAGGAAACGGCAGGGTGTCACCACTGTATAGATCGAGCTGAGGATACGGTGGAGCATACGGTGGAGGTCTGCCCAGCTTGGGTAGAGCACCACAGTATCCTCGTGTTGGCGATCGGCGGTGATCTCTTGCGTCTGACTCTGGACCAGGCCATGGTCCGGAGCGAGAGTGCATGGTCACCTCCTTCTGAGAAGCAGTGATGCTGGCAAAGGAGGAGGTGGAGCGCGTGAGGCAGCGGGAATCCCAGCGCCCTCACGCCTCAAGCCGACGCAGGAGACGCCCTGTTCAGGATACAACATCAGACCCCCGGCCAGCGCAGGCGCGGGCTTGAGGGCGGCGAGCTGCCCATCGCTCGCCAGCAGCAGTAAGAACCAGGCCCGGGTCAACGGCGCGTTGTGTTTTACGCGCGCCTTAAAGAGATGTCAGCACACCGTGACGGGGTCCATTACGACCGATGCCTCCTGGGCCAGGGTTGCGGGTTGGTTAAAAAAGAAACCATGGCCCTGGCCGTCGCATAGGCAAGTGAAGAAACACAGATGGATTTTAGTCAGTAATAGTCTGACACGCCCTTCAGCTCCGCCCAGAGCGGAAGAGGTTTGGTGATGGATGGATGGATGGGTTGATGATTTATCATACAAAAAAAAAAAGCACTGAAGAATAGCAAAAAATTTTACACGAAGAGCGCCGCCTTAGTATGGCTCGACTTCGTGCTTTTCACTCACAAGAGCAAAGGGAGGCAGCCCGTGAAACGGCTCGGTTGTCAATGCGAAATCGTCGAGCAAATCTCAGAGATCAACAGCTAGATAATTTACGAAGCACAAGAAGAAATTAATTTAGTACCGATTTGAATCGGCAGCGTTTCAATACGATTGCAGCACTGATTACTGCTTGCAAACTAACGTTCGCAATGGGCCAATGGACGTTTGCGAGTATTGTGGCACGTTAAAGTTTTCCACAGAACCACCAGGATTGTGCTGACAAATAAGGAATCATGGAATACCTAATTATATGTTTTTTATTTCCAATTATCCTAATTTAAAAACTAACAAAATGTGATCTGTTTTTTTAATAGATCGACTGATTAAAGAGGAAGGATTATATTTATAACTAGCGGCCGCCAGCGACTTCGTTCGCGTGGAGTTAGTTATGATACGCTCCTATTGGTCGCAGCGTGATGTTATATAACCTAAAGCCTTCCTGGATTAATGGGCTATCGAACGCAAAAAGAATTTTTCAAATCGGACCAGTAGTTCCCGAGATTAGCGCGAACAAACAAACATACAAACAAACACTTCAGCTTTATATATTAGTATGGATAACATCCATTAAATTGTGGAGTACTAAATTGAAACTGATGAAACGACTAAACTGGTGATATCTGGCAAAATGCTGGTGACATTTTCCCTAAGAGTTATAACAGACGTGTTATTATTTGGTGTGCTTATGAAAAAAAATAATACTAAATAGATATATTTCTGATAGTAATCTAACCGGACTTTTCTAAAAATACCATGTATCATGATCAGTCATATGTCAGTAAAAGTTTTACTCCAACCAGTTCTAATATTAACATGCTATGCACGTGTATAGATCAAGCTTTTGACTATTACTATTACAAGACCTATATGAAGCGAGGTTAGCTAAAACTGGATTTTCATATTCTTTTTTGACAACCTACTCTTATTATGCATCTCTGAGTTTTAGATATAGAACTTACCTGGATACTTTCCTGCTGGGCGAGTTCAATGAAGCCATGGATGTAGAGGACGGTAGGGTTATCCTTGTTAAAGCCTTTAATATCGAATAAACGACTGGCTTGACTGAGAGGAATGTCCACGTAGTCGTCAACTGTTTGTCTGTAAAATATATAATTTAAAATTGGACCCAAGCACCCAATATAGTGAGTGGAAATGTGTACGAGAAGATACATCAAAAATTACATAGATGATTACAGCACGTGGAATGTTGATAGAATCAGCGGCAGCAAATATACGGCATCTTCATAACAATAGAAAGTAAAATGTATAGGAACGCGATTTTAAATCTTCCTCGATAACATTATGACGTGCACGTATTTCCATAGATCTTCTCGGATGTGAACGTCCACGATAATTACCGTCACGGTAGAAATTTTAGAGGCATACATGCGCTCGTGACTGTGATCACGACCAAGTAACATGGATCTATCCTGCCGCGAATAGTCGCGGAACTTCTTCATAAAAGTAATTAAGGCGGTTCCAGGGGAAAAACACACTCTTTATCCAAAATAAATATCAACTTTTAAAAATACATAAATTTTCTCCATAATCTTGGCTCCAAAATTGTAGATCTTTTTTTGTTTTACTAAGCATAATGTTTAAATAATTCCTTCACAACGAAACCTCTGACAAGAGAAATAATTATCAAAAGCGTGCAACCCCTCGAAAAGTAAGCATTATTTAGATTGCGTTCTTACACTAATGGATAGGCAATTTCATGACGAACATTATTGTAGAAAAATTTTTTTAAAACGACCAAAACAAAAATTTTATTCAACAATCTGAGCGTATTCCCCATTATTTCTCTTGCCCGAGCTATTGAGATTCAGTATGCCACAAGCTCTCGAAGGGGGAACCCGTGTCGTTCGTCATCGCGTGGTCCGCTAGCATAGCGGGCGGCGCGTGAGCGAGAAAGCATCTGCTTGCTTGCTCACGCACCACATGTCACATAGAGTATAATACTATCATAAAGTGTCTCTGTTATTGATGTTCATTTTGGTGTTTGTTTTTTTAACCGATTTCAAAAGGGAGGAGGTTATATGTTTTTTATGTTTGTTTGCGGATAACTTTACTATAATATAAATAATAGGGTATTTGACTAAAAAAAAACTAATTAATTCGTCATTCAGATTATAGAAAAATATTGGATAGGTTTATTATATACGTTTTACATTTCGTATATTTTGTTTTATCAAATCAATAAAAATTGACAAATATAATAGGCATCAAAGATCAGGAGTGATGGCTGGTGACGTCACTGGCCGCTAAAAAGTGTAGCGTGCAGTGACGTCACACGAGTTTTCAAAGCATTGTGTCGTCTTCATTTTTTTTGTTTATATGAAAAAAGAAAAAAATATGTGTCTAGTATGTTTTGGGTAGGCCCCCGACAAGGTGGACCGATGACCTGGTGAAGGTCGCGGGAAACCGCTGGATGCGGGAGGCGCAGGACCGGTCGTAGTGGAGAACCTTGGGGGAGGCCTATATCCAGCAGTGGACGTCTTTCGGCTGAAATGATGATGATGATGAGTAATTTTTGGAAATCTGACTGACGGACTAATTAGGTTTTTTTAGTCAAATACCCTATTGCATAAGTTGATAAAAAATGCTATGCAATAGCTTTACCGCGGCAGTTCCCGAGTGCCACATGTTTTTTTTTTAATTAGAAAAATTATATCTTCAAGGTAGTCTCATGTTAAGGAAATTAGGGTCTGATGATGGAAGACTAAGGAAACCTAGGAGAAATTTAAAAAGTCATAGGTGCGCCTAGGGCATTTCTATGTTTTTTTCATTAAGTGTTTTAACACACTACAATTCAGTAAAGTTTGGAGTTGATGATGGAGCCGGGAGACAGCCGAGGGATCTCCTTAACGATTCACATCAGCTGCCTCGTGTTTGTGCTTAATAAATTTATATTGATAAGAACTTTACACCTAAATGAGTTGTGATTGTCATTAAAGCTCTGATGATGAAGAAGAAGGCCAGTTAAGGGAACTCCTCAAAGGTTTACAATAGTAACCTTGTGTTTGGACTTAATTCATTTATATTGATGAAAACTTTACACCCATATAGGTTTAAATGAAGGTCTGCAATAGATCTGATGATGAAGACCATAGGCAGTCGAGGGAATTCCTCAACAATTTACAACACTGTACTCTAACATAGTACAAACACTACCTACTCGTCATGCTTATGCAAAAATCAATTAAAATCAAGAGACTGAATTTAAGTTGTGTTATCTCATTGCGTTATTTCTAGAAATGCTCATACTTTCATTGTGGTCTTATAGGAATTAAAGCAAACGAAATACGTCGTTTGCTTGCAGGCCTTTTCCAAATATGCTGCCGTCAGCGTCCAGTCTGACCGGATATTGTATTAGTCAGATGTTTATTATTTTTCTGCAAAAGGAAGCTCTGTGTAAATAATATTATAGTATATGTATTTGTTTTTTTTTTTATACGATTGTTTTATTTTTTTACAATTTACGTATTTGTTTTATTAAACGAGAATAATAATATAATTTTAGTCTTGCCTGAGCCCAAAAAAAAACATCAAATCTTTTTTTTATGTAGGTTTCCTATCTGCAAAAATTTATTTGACCCTGATTATGATTTACCCTTAATAAATAATGATAAATTAACCTTTATTATATTATTTTTCTATCCCTTTGACCATCTGACTTAGCTAACTTTCAATCTACAAAACTAACTTCCAACCCTGAAGTTACAGTCATAAGATATTTAGTTGTAAAGGTCTAATCAATACAAATTAAGTAAGCCCAAACACATGACAGTTGCTTCCGATGTAGATTCCCTTGATTCTCTGTCATCTGCATCATCAGGTCAGGCCCAAATCTTCACGGTTTTATAGTATCATCCGATATAAATACGAGTATCAAGTTCTTACCCGAAGCGTGCCTACAATTTTCGATAATTGGCCTTAATTTCTTAGAATTTCCATTATCGACACTGACGTTGTAACAATGAGATTACATAGGCAGCATACTCTTTGATATAAAAAAAGAATGGTCAAAATCGGTTCATTAACGATAAAGTTATCAGCGAGCACACATAAATCGAATTGAGAAACCACACTTTTGGGAAGTCGGTTAAAAAATAAAATACGCAAAATTTTTATTATGAAGTATCGTCAACATTTATTTCAGTCTATAATAACCAAAAGTATTTGGGCGCACCAATAAACAAAAAAAAAATGACATGTCTGTTACTTCTGTGGTCTATGAATTTAACTTGTATTTGTAAGTACTTCGTCCGCCAGACGGCGCTAGTAATATTTTGCGAAGTATTGTAGAGGTGGGGCGCGGTGAAGAGGGAGCAAATGCTCAAGGTCATTTGGTGAGGGTACGACCTTAATTAAAGATTCACCTTGATAGCATTTGTAAGTTCAGTTTAGTAATTTCTACTCAATTAAAATAAAGCAACAAAAAAAAAAAAACATTACAGAGCCTCTCATCTATTAAAAATAAATATGTAGGTACAGCAGTTACCAAGTTTAGGACAATAAAACTACAACTTCTTTCTTTCAGAGGGATAATTCACATTTTTTTTTTAATGTTCAGTGTGATCTCAGTTTCATTCTGTCAAAAATATTTCTAATTTAATTTAAAAGGTGTGTCTATTATACATTTTGAAAGTTTCAAATTACGACCTTCTGATAGAAATTAATTTTTATCGTCGAGATATTTGAACAACATGGATGGAGGGAAAAGATTTTTTTATAAAATACAGGGTGGCCTACTTATATCCACGCGAATAGTATAACCACGAATTTAGCATATAATTGTAGACGTAGGGTATCGCATATTTTTCTCGTAGGTAAGAATCCTAATCTAACTAGCAACTGTGATGTAAAGTTTTACTCACCCATTATAATATCTTACATATACATCTTCTATTCGGTTTGTCCTATCTGGCAAGATTCCTGAAACAAAATTGAAAATGTTTGAATTGTCTGGAAAAAAATATAGCGATACTTATTTTATGATTTTTATACAGTTCAACCAAAGACATTAAAATTACTTAAATCTCTTTGAGTTCAACCATCGTAAGCGTGTTTTCCACAAGCACGTCTTTTCGAGCTTTATAAAATTTCACGATTGATATAAATACTTTTGTCCAAAATAAAAACTATTATTCTCGTAATCAAATCTATCCGAAAGCTGTAAACCAATGCGATGTTTCTTGAAAAGCCAAAAATGTAGCCTTTGTAATATACGCAATGTCAATCAATCAACCTACTAAGCCTTTTCCTCACTTTCTTGGGGTTGGCTTCTAGTGTAAATGTAAAATCAGATGAACACCACAAATTCACTATGTCAAAGGTAAGTTTTAATATTGGAAAGTTGTCATTCAAAAGTCTAAACCCATCGTTGGGAAAATGCCATCTAGACTGAAAATTAAGATGCTGGTGATTTAGACGTGTAAAAATTCAATAAAATAGTTTATGAAAATTAATACAAATTATAAAACGTATACTATATGTAAAATCACCGACATAATAGTGTATATTAAATCAAAGACATTACCATCGCCAGTAATAGGATTGACTGAATTATTCGTCACTAAACCGGCGGCTATTTCAGTTACACAGTACGATATTAAAAATAAAAAAACTATATTCTTAGAAAACATTGTGAGCGGCCTTCGGATTTCGGCTTATTTCTTTTTAATGCAAAATAGAGCAACGTGAAGACTTTATTACAGAAAAACTTTTACTGAGAATACTTTTCCTTGTATGAAAAAATGAACTTGTTTTTTATTGCGATGTCGTGAAAAGACTGAAAATATAATGTCACGAGTCTACTGTTATATGTAAGAAGGAAAAATTTGAATAAAATAGCAAGTTTTTTCCACTTAATGCTGGATGATTTTGCAGTTTTAACAGTTGTAGACGCAGTTGTTGAGAAAATGATGGATGTGTATACTTAAACAAATGTTCAACAAATATGAGTATTACGTTTTGATTACACAACTGAAAATGAGATAAACAGCGTGGCTATTACAATTCTGAAGTTATTACTAATAAAATTATTTGTCTACGATCTAAATTGGATGATAGGAATATGCTGCAGTGTTCAATCAATCAATAAATGTAAACAAATAAGTATGAAAGAATGGAAATTTAGCTTTAATTCAAACACAATATAGTTAAACATTTTAAGGTCGTACCCTCACCAAATGACCTCGAGCATTTGCTCCCTCTTCACCGCGCTTCACCTCTACAATACTTCGCAAAATATTACTAGCGCCGTCTGGCGGACGAAGTACTTACAAATACAAGTTAAATTCATAGACCACAGAAGTAACAGACATGGCACTTTTATTTTTGTTTATTAGTGCGCCCAAATACTTTTGGTTATTATAGACTGAAACAAATGTTGACGATACTTCATAATAAAAATTTTACGTATTTTATTTTTTAACCGACTTCCCAAAAGTGTGGTTCTCAATTCGATTTATGTGTGCTCGCTGATAACTTTATCGTTATTGAACCGATTTTGACCATTCTTTTTTTATATGAAAGAGTATGCTGCCTATGTAATCTCAATGTTACCACGTCAGTGTCGATAATGGAAATTCTAAGAAATTAAGGCCAATTATCTAAAATTGTAGGCACGCTTCGGGTGAAAACTTGATACTCGTATTTATATCAAATCAAATCAAAATTGTTTATTTCAAATTAATCAATAGTTGGTGCTTTTGAATAGTCAATGTCAGTCAGTCCAAGAAAAGTGAAGCTAAATTGCACGTTCCAAAGCGTAGGTCTCTATGGAGAAGAACGTGCAAGAAACTCCATGGACACTCTTTTAAAATCATAATATATCTTACATGCCTTCGTTACATATTTCTGTTGCTTCTATCATGTGAGCACAATGTATAATTATAAAAAATAGCGAAAAGATAGAAAATTAATCAAGCCCACTGGCAGCTAAGAGATGAGCAGTCTCCACTGACGGCCCCCGTTCACGAGCATGACGCGCGCATCAGCCCCACTTAGCTCAACCATTTTGAAGGGAATCAAATGACCCAACAACACGCGCCACCATCAGCAACACATGTGAGTGAGCATGACAAACTCTCAACTGCCATGCTCGTAATGTCAAACAAGCTATATATATATAAAAAAAAAACAAACCATAGTCCATGGTGTCTCACATTCACAAACTTGGAAAGTACTTTTACATTAAACAATACTATATTATTTGCAAAATCATGGCAGCAAAATCCCGTGCACAATTGAAATAAACAAATAAAAATAAAAAAGGAATATTTGGAAAACAACAAAAAGGGGGAATGGTATCTCTTCCAAACCTACAAAATTGTCCGTGGCTGTAGAGCAGGACTGGCATTTAGCCAAGCATTTTTATCAAGAATATAATCTTCCAGTTTAATAATAATAATAATAGTATAATATGCTTGTTTACACAGCGTGCGTTTAATGCATGTTTTAAATTTAGACTCATTGAGTTGTTGAATCGCTAGCGGTATTTTATTATAAAATTTTACACAGTATCCCATAAAAGAACTATTTACTTTAGCCAGTCTGAAGCGAGGTTGATCTAAGTTTCCCGTTGCCTCACGTGCAGAGCCTCCTCCTTTGCCAGCATCACTGCTTCGCAGAAGGAGGTGACGGCCTGCCATGCACTCTCGCTCCGGACCATGGCCTGGACCAGGGTCGGACGCGAGAGATCGCCGCCTATCGCCGCTACGAGGACACGGTGGTGCTTTACCCAAGCCGGGCAGACCTCCATCGTGTGCTCCACCGTGTCCTCAGGGCGATCCACACTATGGTGACACCCTGGCGTTTCCTCCCGCCTTATACGGAACAGGAACCTCCTGAAACAACCGTGTCCGGTGAGGACCTGCGTCAGGCGGAAGGTGAGGGCGCCGTGGCGCTTCTCTAGCCACTCCTCAAAGAGGAGCCGCTATTTTGGCGTGCCCAGCACTGGGTTGCGACAATCGCACTCTCCATGTCGCCATGAGATCTCGCCGGAGCTCTGTCCGCCGTACCGCGATTTCTCGCGGCAGCGGAGTTATACCCCGGCGTTTTGCCTCCTCTCGCCACTCTCACATGTGGGCGAGGACTTTGGCCTCCAGATCCCATGGCGGTAATCCGGCAAGGAGGCTCGCCGCCTCAGCGGAGACCGTGCGGTATCCCCGGATCAGCCGAACGGCCATGACCCTCTGGGACGCGGTCAGGCATCGGGCTGGTCGCTTCCTTAACGACTGCGCCCACACCGGTGCCCCGTAAAGGGCCATGGACCGCACGGCCCCCGCGTAGAGCCTCCGGCAGGAGGCGTTTGGTCCTCCTAGATTGGGGAGGAGCCGCCTTAGGGCAGCCCCGGCCCGTTCCAGCCTGGGAGCCAAACGTCGGAAGTGCTCCTCGAAGTTCCACCGGCTGTCGAGGACAAGTCCCAGGTACTTTATCGTCGACCCGACGCCGATGTGAACCCCTCCTACCGTTACGTGGGAACCCGACGGTGGCGCATTCCGAGGACCATGAAAGCACATGGCCTCGGACTTCTGCAGGGCCACCTCAAGTCCCAATTGCCGGATCCTGTTGACGATTGTCGCAACCCCGAGGGTCGCTGCGTCAGCCGCCGCCTGGTGCGACCTCCCTTCTGCCAGGACTAGCGTATCGTCAGCGTAACAGACTACACTGACGCCGATAGGGAGGTCAGCGCGCAGCACCCAGTCGTACCCGATGTTCCACAGATGCGGTCCCAAGATGATCCCGACGCCCTGGTCCCTGGTCGGGAGATGACACCAAACTCCCAGCCACCGTAGGCGCGGGCCTGCGGGCGGTGAGCAGTGGGCAGCTCGCCGCTCGGTAAGGACCAGGCCCGAGTCGACGGCGCGTCGTGTTTCACGCGCGCCTCAAAGAGATGTCAGCATATCGTGACGGGGTCCACGAAGACCGATGCCACCTGGGTCAGGGTTGTGGGTTGGTTAAAAAAGAAACCGTGGCCCTGGCCGTTGCACAGGCAAGTAAAGAAACACGGGTGGGTTTTAGTCAGTAAAAGTCTGACACGCCCTTCCGCTCTGCCCAGAGCGGGAGAAGTCATTTGATGATTTCCCATCCCAACAAAAAAAAAAAAAAAGGTTGATCTAAGTTGTCTCTATTCCTAGTATTAAAATTGTGCCTGTCACTTATCTTATTAAAAAGATCAATATTTTTCCGAACATACATAATGTTTTCGTAAATGTATTGACAAGGGACCGTAAGGATGTTTATTTCTTTAAATAGTCCCTTATAGCTCTTTTCTGTAGAATAAAAATAGACTCTATGTCTGCAGCCCGTCCCCAAAGCAAAATACCGTATGACGTGATACTATGAAAGTAGCTAAAATAGACTAGTCTCGCAGTATCTACATCAGTAAATTGACGGATTTTTCTGACAGCATATGCTGCTGAACTAAGCCGTCCTGCCAGAGATGTTAAATGAGGACCCCAAGCGTGAACCCCAGAAAAACCGTGTTCCCGACGAATTCGAGTTTCTCCTTGTTCAATACTACACACATCAAAAGTGTCTAGGGATCAAGCATTTTTATGCGGATTTCTTGAGATTGAGATGTGGCTTTGTAATAAATTTATGATTTTATAAATTTATATGGATCCTTTTTGGTGCATTTCATAATTTGAATCAGGAACTGTGAATCAAATTCGAGTAAAAGATGAAAATCAGCTGTCAATATTTTCCCTATAAAACATACAACGCATTGAAGACATTATTAGTGCTACTGTTTCCCTACTACTGATTAAAACCAACGTTATTATGGAGCGGCGACGTCATTTAAGCAGGGAAGAAATGCTCAGAGCCGTGGGAATGATAGAAGCTGGTTCCCGGCAACGTACTGTGGTTTTAGCTCTGAATACAAGTCAGAGTGTTATCAGTCGACTTTGGACACGTTACCGAAGCACTGGTACCGTGGCTGAGCGCCATGGAGGACGGTATCGCTGCACCACACGGAGACAAGACCGATACATTCAAATCTTAACTCGAAGAGCTCCAACAATAACCGCCATGATGTTAGCCGTGAGGCTTCATCACTCTTCAGGGAACTTAATTAGCGACCAAACAGTCAGAAACCGCTTGCATGAAGTGAACCTTCATTCTCGAAGACCGCTACGGGTACCACCTATAGCAATGCACAATCGTAGGATTCGATATCAATGGGCTCTTGAACACAGAAATTGGGCAGAAGAACAATGGCGTTTCGTGTGTTTTTCTGATGAGTCTCGTTTTGGTATGAGACCGGATACAAGACGTATACGACACTGGAGAACCCCTGGACGCCAACAGCGATTAAAATCCTGCCAGGAAGTCCATCCTTATAGTGGTGGAACCATCATGGTATGGGCGGGTATTTGGATCGGTGGAAGAACTGAGTTGATTTGGATCAGAGGCAACCTCAACGCTCAAATTTATGCTGAAACGATTGTATCAGACGTCATCGTTCCTCTACAAGTGCAAATCGGTCCCTTATTTCAGTTAATGCATGATAATGCACGACCGCACACCGCAAGAGTTGTAAGACAGACTCTCGCCGCAGCTAACATCAATGTCCTGCCCTGGCCTGCCCAGTCGCCAGACTTGAACCCGATTGAGCATGCATGGGATATGCTACAGAGAAGAGCTCTGCTGAATATGGAGGGTATCCAGTCGCAAGAAGACCTTTTTTTGTTGTTGCAACGAACATGGGCGGCCATTCCACAGCGTGATTTGGATGAACTCATTTTGAGTATGCCAAACCGATGTTCTTGTGTTGTTAGTGTTCGCGGTAGAAACACGGATTATTAATTGTTTAAGTTACCCAATAAAATTTTAGAGAAAACTGTTATTTCAGTCTTTTTTTCGAACTTTTGTGTTAGTGGTTCAAATGTCAAATATCCCTTTATTAGAAAAATGGCAAATTTCTTTATTAATGCAAAGGTGACTTGGTTTATCGTTACTGTGACAAACGAAAACACTTTATTTGATGAATCCTTAAAGAAAATTTTAATTAATATCAATCAGGAGAAAAGTTATTGCAAAAATATATGTTGATCCCTAGACACTTTTGATGTGTGTATATCGGAGTAAGTACTTGTAACATTTGGTAACGCAAAAAAGACTAAGTGTATAAACACTTAGTCTTTTTTGCATTTAGTACTAAATTATTAACAGTAAACCAATTTTGGACTTGCTGTAAAGCATTGTTTACGTCCTCAAGGTTTGAGCAACGCCTATTGATTTTAAAAATAAACGAAGTATCATCAGCAAACAATACAATATGTGGTTGTTTTTTCAAGAGATGCGGTAGATCATTTATATATACTAAAAAGAGGAACGGACCCAAAATTGAGCCTTGCGGTACACCCATTTTGACTTTCAAACCAGGAGAATTGACACCATTTATCTGAACTTGCTGTTGTCTATCAATTAAATAAGATTTTATCAAGCTGAGTGCAAGTTTACCCAGCCCATAATGTTCCAGCTTTAAAAGTAAGGTTTCATGATTGACACAATCAAAAGCCTTTGAGAGGTCACAAAAAATCCCTATCGCATCTTGGGCTTCTTTCCACGCTGCAAATATATGTTTTAATAAAGTGACACCAGCGTCAGTCGTACAACGTCCTCTGGTGAAACCATACTGTTGATCGTGGAAGATTGTATTGATGTTAAAATGATAAAGCATTTGATTAAGCATAACTTTTTCAAACACCTTACTGAAAACAGGCAATACCGATACGGGTCTGTAATTATTGGTCTCCTTATGGTCACCGGATTTAAAAAGTGGTATTACCTTACTGTATTTCATTTTATCTGGAAAAACGCCTTGATCCACACACAAATTAAATATGAAAGCTAAGTATGGTGCTATGGTCTCAATTATAGATGTGTATACTTTAACAAACATTCCCCATAGGTCTTCGGTTATTTTGACCTTTATTTGCCGGAAAGCCTTTATGACTGTCATATGGTTTATATGTTTGAATTGAAACTCAACCGGATAGCCTGGCATGTTTGCTTTTAATAAATCAATCGAAGCTTCTGGGGAGGAATTTAGAGCTTCCGTTGTCCTAAGAGGTATATTGGTGAAATAATTCACAAACTCTTGAGCTACCTCTACGTTAGAGCTTTTGGGACCATGTGGAGTCTCCAATAAATATTCTGTACTGCGTAATTTATTCCTACCAGTTTCACTATTAATAACTTTCCACACAGTCTTTATTTTGTTGTCTGCCGATTTGATCTTGTCGCTAATGTACAGGGCCTTCGCCACCTTGCAAATATTTCTAAATAGTTTGGAATATCTATTTACATATTTATTAAAAGTTTCAGTATTGAAGAATGGCTTAAGGCTGTATAGCTCATACAGTCTTTCCCTACTGACCCTAATACCTTTAGTTGCCCACTCACTAAAAACAAACTTAGGGAATATGTTTTTTGACATCTTTTCAAAAACTGTATTAAATTCATTAAGTACCTACCAATGAAAAAAAATTGTCATAAAATTTATTAGCATCATTAGTATCATGTCCCAGAACATTTAACTTATTTTGTACATTACTATTAAATTTTGCTAATTTGCCTATTGTAATTGGCCTGAATTGTATCTGAGTTCTTTCCAGAGATGCTTGAGACATAAAAGTTACAGTTTGTCCACAATGATCTGAGGGAAGATAATTTACCACAGCTTTATCCAAATAGTCACAATCACAGAAAACATTGTCAATACAAGTTGCAGAGGTTGGAGTTATTCTAGTTGGTTCTGTAAAAACGTTAAATAAATTAAATGATTTAAAAAGGCTTAAAAATCTGTTGCTATTTGAATTATTTTCCAAGATATTAATGTTAAAATCTCCACAAATAATTACTGATTTGTTACCATCTGCAAGTTTGGCTAAAATATCCTCCATTGTTGATTCAAAAAGACTAAAGTTTTGAGGGTTCGGGGGTCTGTACACGCACACAATAACATGCCTATCCAGCTCAACCCAAGACAATTCTATACAATGTTCCATTGACAAATTAACTATGTCTTTGCGTTGCTTAAATTTTAAGCGTTTTTTATTAAGATAAGGGAACCACCACGCAACATAGATTTGCGGTTGAAACAACTACCCACACTATAATTTTCATAACTAAGTAACACCTGGTAATCTTTCAACCAGTGTTCGCTAATACATACAACATCGAACATTCTTTTTTCTAATAACATTTCAATTTCTAATAATTTAGAAGAGACACCTTGAATATTTTGATGAAACCATTTCAATTCATGCTTTGACCCTTTTTGTTGTATAACTATTTGAGAGCAAGAAGATACCTTATTGACGGTTGGTGTAACTATTAATTTATTGGTACCCTCTGTTGTCTTATTTATTAGTTAAAATGATCCGGAGTTCGCCCCAAATCTACAATATCACCTGGTAGTGAGTTGCTACTAATTGTAGGTACTAAGTTAAATACAAAATTATCTAATGGGACATCCCTTGTACAATTTAAAAAGTATTCATAGCAATTGAGCTACCGTTAGTCTGGTCTACCACATAATTGTTAGTATTATTACTAAGCACTGTGGTGTCAATTACACAAGACTTCGACATACTACTTATATCTGAGTTAATATAATAAGTCAATAGCTTAGCTATTGTGTGTCTATAACTAGTTGGCAGATACGTGATACCCCTGGTCGACTTTAAATGATCAACAAAATTGTTGGTGTCAAAAAATACAAATTTGTCACTATAGTGACTAACTAAAAAGTACATATGTTTATTAAGCATATGAATATAATTATTTTGTCTGCTAGATAACTGCTGAAAATACGGAAAAGCACACAAAATAATTTTTTTACATTTAATTTTAACATCTGAGTTAAATAATTAGTGATATTTTCCTTGCTTACGTTTAAACTATTACCCATAATCACTGTTAAATTAGTGTCATAATTATAAGTTTTGTTAATTAATAATTCCATAATATGGTTATATGTTGACCCAGGTATACACAAATTGGGGGACACCCCACAGCGCTGACTTCCTCGTAGTTTTCCCCGGGCAACGCCGTGTCTGACCACCGTAACGGAGTGGCAGACCGGTGGCTAACGAGCGCTGTGACTTACGCGATCTTGCGATTTTATTCTGAGGGTGATGGCGTACATTGTGGATATTTTATTGTGGTTTTTTATTCTTGTGGGTTTTTATTGTTATTGTGGGTTGTATTTTATTGTGGGTTTTATTGGATTTTATTGTGGTTTTTATTGTTGTGGGATTTTAATTTGTAGTGGGTTTTATTTATATTGTCGTTTTCTCTTGTGGTTGACGCCGAAATGCCGAGATCCTTGAGAAGCGCTTCCGGGCGTTTCGCCCCAAAAGGCCCTTCTCAGGGCCAACCAGACGGCTCTACTCAGGGCCAACTAAAAGGCCCTTCTCAGGGCCACTCCGAGATGTCGGCGTCAGAGGTCAGCCGCGCACCGTCTGTGGCGAGCCTCTGTACGAGTGTTGCGGACGAGTACTCGGACTCGGATGTCGAGTCCGTAGTCTTGGACTCGTCCGTTTGTGGGGTGGCTGCGGAGAGCAGCCTAAAGAGGGCTTATCTGAAGTTCGGGTCCGAGGGTTCCTCGGACTCGGGCAAGAGTAAGCCCAAGAGGAAGTCAAAGGCGAAGACTGCTTCGCCTTCGACTTCTTCACAGGCCGGCACCCACGATGTGGGTCTGGTAGACGCCCAGCTCCGGCTCGGCTTGGCCAAACGGGCCGATCTCCAGCTGGAGCTGGAGGAGAAGGTTGCCGCGCAGGGGAGACAGGCGCGCGCAACCAAGGCGAGGGCCGGATACGGTTCGGCCTTCGTCAGTTTCGACGACCTATCCGTGGCCGAGTTGGCCCGCTTAGCGGAGGAGGACAGGGAGAAGATCATCGAGGTCGCCACCAAGTCCTCCAACCTAAAGGGGACCTTCCAGATACGGCTGGTTCTCCCGGACGGAGGCCAACTCACCGTCGGTTACGGGAGGCCCATCGGTCCACACCTCCAGAATGGATGAGCTGGAGGTGGGCATCCTGGGGGGCGTGAAGGGTCCCGGGTCCGGAAACAGAGTTTCCAGGACCCTTCTCAATAGGGCTGGCTCCATACAGGAGATGGGGGGTGCCGCTCCCTGCAGCTTCCCCCTCACCATCCTGTACGGCCTCCCCCAGGGGTCGCTGTCGAGGAGTGCCAGAAACTCCTCAGCAGCAGCGACCTTTGCCCTGCATATGGCGGTACGCAGGGCTCGATGGGCCTCTCTGTACGCCCGGCGAAGACCGTCCTCTTCGCCGGGCCCCCTTACGGCGCGCCTCCTGCACCTCAGGTAAGCGCGCCGTGCAGCCATACTGGCGGCACGCAGGTGAGCGAGTTCCTGCGTCCACCAGTATGTCTGCTTCCTCCGGCGGTAGCCCCGGGCCCTCGGCATGGCGGCGCTGCAGACCACTTCCAGGTCCTCAGCGAGGAGGTCCGCCATACCGTCCGCGTCCCCAGTGAGGTGGGCCGGCGGTTCAGCCCACGCTCGGAACACCGCCGCCTCCTCGGCGACGTCCCTGCGGAGGTGCGCAAGCGCCCACCTCGGGAATGAGGAGGCGCCTGCCGCGGGGCCCAGGTGGAGGGGGGCCGCAGGACCCGCCGTGGAGATCTCGAACCGGACGTACCTGTGATCCGAGATCTCCACCGCCGTCTCTACCCGCCAGTTCCGGATCCGGTTGGCCAGGGTCGAGGTGGCCAGGGTGACATCCACTATTGATTCACCCTGCCACCTCACGCACGTCGGGGTATTGCCCCGGTTGAGGACCTGGAGACCCAAGCAGTGGGCCCATTCCACCAGGTCCTCACTGAAAACGTTGGTGACGGGAGACCCCCAAGCACCATGCTTGGCATTAAAGTCTCCCGCCACCAACACAGGGCGTGGAGCCGCCCTCTGGACCGCCACTTCGACGGCGGCCAAGAGGCGCTCAAACTCGGCCCGGCTGCGATTGGGGGAGAAGTACGTGGAGATGACCACTAATCCCCCCCACTGCGCCGCAACAAACCCCGGACCCCTCTCCCTAAGAACGATAGGGGGACCGGTGCTCGCGGCTGGTCTTGCGATCGCAGCCAGGCCATCCGATGACCCCAGCCAACCGGCCGACGCCGGAATAAAATAAGGCTCTGACACCACCGCCAAATCCGCCCCCCACTCCGCCATGTTTTGGCACAACAGGTCCTGCGACCTGGCGCAGTGGTTGGCGTTGACTTGTAATATGACACCGATGGACCTACTGGGCATTAGCAGTGTCCATCGGTGTCCCTTCCGTAGCGGTGGTAGCAGAGCCGGCCGCTGTCGGCCCCATTACGGAGCGGCCCCGAACTGGAGGCGGGTTGCAGGCCCTACCCGCCATCTTGTGGCCACTGGGTAGGCCCCCATTCATGCACAGCATCTGATGCCAAATATCCGATCAAACTTTTTTTTTTTAATAAGTAGGTTGAAGTTTAATACTCCACAGGATGGAAAATAACTTTCTTAAAATTTACCAGATTATCAGAATGGTTTATGAAAGTTACTAAAAGGTGTTTTCACATGTGCAGTTTAAAAATAAAAGAGTTTTATGTCCCAGAAAACACAAACTTCGTGGTTTCTAAAGGAATGTAAAATACTAGTCCATAATTAAGTTTTTGTTGGAGGAAATAAAATAATTTCAAAGGTTTGCAATGCTTTTATTACACCCATATTAACGTTTTTAAACATATTATAATTAAAAAGTTTCATTCTTGGAAAAGGCGGTATATATTGCGCGTGCATGTTTTCAAGAGGAATTTATTTATACATTGTATTATGAACTGTAACAACAGACTTATATGTAAGCTGAGGCGAATCCAGCTCGAAACGCGTCATTTCTTTGTCTAAAGCTTTGTTTTGGAAGCATGCCGCTGCACAGAGTTCCTATCTCCATACTCATTCGAAATACTGAAGAGAGTGCTCACACGTGTTTCCATTATAATGTAAGAAACTCACTGCGTCATTGTGTATCAGTGTCAAACAGAAACGAGACTTTTTGACGCTGTTTCTTACATTTTCGTGTGCTAGTGGACATAAATTAACATGAGCAGCATTCGCCGTGCGACTGACACTCCTACTTCTCGGAAGCGCAGGTTTGTCATAAGCTTTACTTGTCACCATCGACGCGAGCAACTTCCGTCCCGCATACCGCGCGGGATTAGTTTTAATTTGGCGAAAGCATAAACGACGTCAGGCCAGCCCTTTTTCTTGGGACTGCTTCTTCAAACAAATTATTATTCAAGGCAAACAAAATATCTGCCTTTCTTGGAAATAATGGAGCAGCAATATGGGACGTATATATTATGACATTTAATACTTACTAAAAGTATTAATGAGCTTAAAATTATCTCTTAATACATTAAATACTAGTTTTTTTAATTGTAGCAGTACCTACAAACGCCAAAAATAAACAACCCGTCATACTGACGTCACACGAATTCTACATCTCGCAATCAGAGTTTACCGTGCAACTAGCATACATACAACTTCCCAATTTATAAAAAAATCTTTCTATGTTTAAGGTTTTAGGTAACCTCTTAAAAATCTTCCAGTAATCTTTAAATATTTCATGTTTTTTTTCCTCATACAAGAAAGAATTTGTGGCATGAACTACACAGCGCTGAATCTTGAAAAGGATTTACCAGACACTGTTTGCCGCCGAATACGTGATGTTCGAATCAAGTTGGTTATTGATGACGAAAGAAGAACGCACTGTTAACAACCTTATTGTTCAACTGTGTTCACATGAAAAAGTTCTTCTAAAAGTCAAAGAAACACAAGATGGAGGCAGCCGAAGCCTTGTGTTAATGGGAATGGAATTCAAGCTATAGGAAATTGGCACCATTAGAGGAGAAACACAAATGGGAAATGGTGAAGTAAGACAAATTTTAAGGATGTATGGTATGTATCCACCATTTCCAAAAATCTTTTTTCGGTACTTGCGGCACATGGTGCTATTGAGAACAGTACATTTGAATCAACTCCAACGACTTGCATTTAAGTTGACGGTGATAAGCAACTGATTGGTACGCGAGATACGCATGGTGATACGCATTATTTTCAAAACACGTTTTGAATTAATTTTCTCGATAGAAAAAAATCCTAAAGTAACCCCTAAAATTGAATTTATAACAGTTGTAACTGTATTATTAATCATCAAATCTTGATAAAATTGAGAAGAGCGATGTAAAATATAATAGTAAATGAAACCATTAATTTTGTTTATCGATTTAACTAAGATGTTCTAAAATAAATAATGTATTTAATGCTAAATAACGTGAACGAAACGTCGCTCCATCGGCGTCCATTGCCTTCTCTTTCACTTCTATGCTTAGCGACAGTGACCGCTGAGGCGCGCTGCTTGATGGACCTATGCCAATTATTGCTTTACCCCGCACAGAAAATAATTATATTTACGTGTCTGTTTGTTGATGAATAATCACATTTCGTTTTTGCCCGGGTTCAAACCCCAGGTTTACATTATATGCTTTTTGTAGATTTTAATTGAAATAAATGCTTTTTAATTTACTGTTGTATTTTTGCCGATTTTTTATTTGATTTTTTTCTGTAATTATTCTTTCTTTTTACTTTTTCGCGGCAAATTTTTCTTCACCTGTATGTGTTCGGGTTCAAACCCCAACTTTACGTTGTATGCTTTTTGTTGGATTTCTTATTTGCAATTGTTTTTTTTTTTTTAATTATTATTAATTTAGCCGATTTTCTGTATTTTTTGTAGTAATTGTTCCATCTTTTTAAATATATTCTTTTTGTAACAATTCTAATGCAAACTAATATTTAAAATCAATTCGTTATAATTTTCTTTCTACAAATTTCTAGAAATTAATAATAAATAATAATAATAAGCCTTTATTTAACCATGAATTTCTTAGTTCATAATATAATTTAACAAAAGAAAAACAATAAAAATAACAGTTAATTTGAAACAACAGACTTATCGCGTCATTTCTTTGTCTAAAGCTTTGTTTTGGAAGCATGCCGCTGCACAGAGTTCCTATCTCCATACTCATTCGAAATACTGTCCACACTGAAGAGAGTGCTCACACGTGTTTCCATTATAATGTAAGAAACTCACTGCGTCATTGTGTATCAGTGTCAAACAGAAACGAGACTTTTTGATGCTGTTTCTTACATTTTCGTGTGCTAGTGGACATAAATTAACATGAGCAGCATTCGCCGTGCGACTGACACTCCTACTTCTCGGAAGCAGTGGCGTAGCTGGGGGGGGGGGCGGTGGGGGCGGTCCGCCCCAGGTGTCACTTTTTTTGGGGTGACACCCATCCAGTCTCTAACAATACCTAAATCGTTAGCACATTTTTTTCCAACGATTCCTCCACTGGCACTATCTCAGCTTTATTTATAAATCGGGGATTCCCGCAAAAGAGCCTGCGACACTGTCGTGGGAGATTCCCCGTGGACCATACTCGCGATTGTGAAGTATGTTGTGTTTGGTTGTCATAAATTGTTAAACGTAATTTATTCGATAATGATAGATAGTAAAAAGAAGAAAATATATTTTCTAATATCATATTTTTTAACATGGGCTGCCGGCAGAAGTTACCACCCACCAGATAAAGTCTTGTCGCCAAGCAATTCGTTATGTTTCGGCATAATGTCTGGTGAAGCCGTATGGACGATGGGTCAAAGCAGTTTTGTTGCGTTGTGTGCCGTGTACAATTAGCCAATTGTTGTTGTGTTGGGAGTTTGGTCGTGGAGGGTAGCGAGATCCGAAACACAGTGTTCCGCTGGGCGACCGCAGGAATTTGGGGGCCCAATTACGAAGGACGATTCGAATATTTGACCACCTGAGTGAGGCTGCTGACAATGTGCTGCACCGGCACCCTGACGCACAGTTCGTCGCTCTGGGGGACTTCAATGCCTGCCACCAAGACTGGCTTTTTCCATACACAGAGGATCGACTATGCTGGTTGAGAAGCGCGAAACTTTGCGCTATCAATGGGTCTTTCCCAGCTGGTAGGACAAGCGACTAGGGTACCTGATGTAGTTGGTTATACCGCCAATTTTTTGGACCTTCTGCTAACCACTAATCCGGAGAGATGTGTTGTAACAGTTCCCTCACCGTTAGGAACTTCAAACCACTGTCTGGTGAAATCTGTATCACCCTTCGCCCCATTAGATTGCGACTCACGTGGTGAACGGCGAATGTAGCGATACAACTCGGCAGATTGGGATGAGATGCGCCACTTCTTTGCGTCTTATCCCTGCTAATTGGTCCGCTTCTCTTTTGCAATCCATCGAGCTGTACGGATGCTATATCCGATGTGGTGCGTCAAGCTATGAAGTATTTTATTAGGACCCTTCAGTGATGTTCCCGTCGGTGGCTCGGCTCGCCTATGGTTCAACGCCAATGGTATTCAAGCGGAACAACGTAAGCACACGGCATTTTTCACCTGGGTTAAAGGTCGGGACCACAGAGTTCCTGGCCGTAGGGCCTTTGATCGTGCTGCCAAGTCCTACAAAAAGTCGCTTAAGAAGGCTCGCTTCGACCGCATTACTCATATTGGTAAGCTCTCTGCACAGCCATCCGGTAGCAGATCTTTCTGGTCCCTTGCCAAATCGGTCGAGGCGAACTTCTGTTGGCCCACACTGCCTCCGCTGGTTAAACCTGATGGAGCACTGGCTCATACGTCGAGAGAGAAAGCAGTTCTCTGCATTATTGCCACAATTCGCGTCTTGAAACTAGCAGTGCTACTCCACCTAATTTTCCTCATTGCGGAACTTCAATGCCGGAGGTTTGCATTAGGAACAAGGAGGTTCTGAGAGTACTATGTCGTCTGGACGTGAATAAGGCTAGTGGCCCAGATGGTATACCAGCGATTGTAGGCATGTGCTGCGCCCGAGTTGTCTCCTGTATTGAAGCGCTTGTATCGCCTCTCATTTAGAACAGGTATAGTGCCCAAGTCTTGGAAGCTTGCCAACGTGCAGCCTGTGCCTAAAAAGGGTAGTCGTGCCGATCCTGCCAGTCGTAACGATCTCCCCAGTGACTGACAGTACGGGTTTCGCCGCAATCTGTCAACTGGGGACCTACTTAACTAATTTATGCCACTCACTTGTGGGGCGAGGCCCTCGAGAGAAATGGTGAAGCCATTGCTGTCTCCCTTGATGTCTCGAAGGCTATCGACCAGGTATGGCACGCTGGCCTTTTGAGTAAGCTTCCAGCGTACAGCATTTCCCCTTGCCTGACTGGCTGGGTTCTTCCAAGACTTCCTGACTGAACGGTCCCTCCAAATTGTTGTCGACAGATGCTCATCTGAGCCCATATCGACTAATGCCGGTATTCCTCCGGGGTCTTTTCTCTTTGCAACTCTGTTCCTGCTGCATATTAACGATCTGTTGATGCCCGGTATCTTTGGGTACACCGTATGCCCATTTTTTTTACATTTTTTTTTGGGTATACAGATGATAGCACAGTTGTGGAGAGATACCTGCCAATTTTTTACTTTCCATGGGGTGACACTACCAACTTCCGCCCCGGGTGCCACCCAAGCTAGCTACGCCACTGCTCGGAAGCGCAGGTTTGTTCTAAGCTTTACTTGTCACCATCGACGCGAGCAACTTCCGTCCCGCATACCGCGCGGGATTCGTTTTAATTTGGCGAAAGCATAAACGACGTCAGGCCAGCCCTTTTTCTTGGGACTGCTTCTTCAAACAAATTATTATTCAAGGCAAACAAAATATCTGCCTTTCTTGGAAATAATGGAGCAGCAATATGGGACGTATACATTATGACATTTAATACTTACTAAAAGTATTGAGCTTAAAATTATCTCTTAATACATTAAACACTAGTTTTTTTAATTGTAGCAGTACCTACAAACGCCAAAAATAAACAACCCGTCATACTGACGTCACACGAATTCTACATCTCGCAATCAGAGTTTACCGTGCAACTAGCATACATACAACTTCCCAATTTATAAAAAAATCTTTCTATATTTAAGGTTTTAGGTAACCTCTTAAAACATTAAATATTGAAAGATTTATGTAAAAAAATTTTAATCTTCCAGTAATCTTTAAATATTTCATGTTTTTTTTCCTCATACAAGAAAGAATTTGTGGCATGAACTACACAGTGCTGAATCTTGAAAAGGATTTACCACTGTTTGCCGCCGAATACATGATGTTCGAATCAAGTTGGTTATTGATGACGAAAGAAGAACGCACTGTTAACAACCTTATTGTTCAACTGTGTTCACATGAAAAAGTTCTTCTAAAAGTCAAAGAAACACAAGATGGAGGCAGCCGAAGCCTTGTGTTAATGGGAATGGAATTCAAGCTATAGGAATTGGCACCATTAGAGGAGAAACACAAATGGGAAATGGTGAAGTAAGACAAATTTTACTTAAGGATGTATGGTATGTACCCACCATTTCCAAAAATCTTTTTTCGGTACTTGCGGCACATGGTGCTATTGAGAACAGTACATTTGAATCAACTCCAACGACTTGCATTTAAGTTGACGGTGATAAGCAACTGATTGGTACGCGAGATACGCATGGTGATCTGTATCGGGTGGAAATGAGATGTTTAAAGCCTGCTGAAGTAAATCAGTTATCCACGCCAAACCTGATTCAACTCTACCAGAATGTTTCTTATACTCCACAGCAAAATCCTACTGAGCGAGAGAACAGGTCTGCAGGACTGTTGTAGAAATGGCCCGGTCCATTTCTGATATATATATCTTTATATGATATATCTTATGCTATCAGTGTTGTCTCAAGGAAGTTAGACAATCCCAGTCTTGAGGTGGCGAGAGTGAAAAGGATTCTACGCTAAATTAAGGGATCCATCAATCATGGTATTACATACCATCTTCCACTGTGACAAACTATACAAAGCTACAGTGATGCAGATCATGGAGGAGATCCTACTACGGGACAATAGACATCAGGAATGATCTGCCTATATTCGAAAGGAGCGATCTCCCGGCAGAGTAAATGGCAGAGAACAGTTGTGATTTCCTCAACAGAAGCTGAGGTAGTGGCTGCAAGTGCAATATTGCAGTTCATGGTAACTGGAGAAGTTCTTGCAGAGCTCTACTTAGACAGTGAGTCTGCGATATGCTTGGCTCATGACCCACCTTTTGAATGTCATCAAAGGACGAAACACATTCAGATTAGTCATTTCTTCATTCGTGAATGTGTAACCACGGGAAGATTAACTATTCTAAGGTGTGTATTACAGTAGGAAACTCAAGCATTGATCTCTGTTTAAGCATTACTTAAAACTAGTTTCAACCAATCAAATGGCTTGAAACGAGACTTAAGTAGAGCTTGAGTTTTGAGTGACGTTCTGTAATACAGACCTAAGAGTGGAAGCAGCAAAGCAACTAGCAGATTTTCTTACCCAAGCCATTGTTTAAGCTGCAAATAAAAGAGTTGAGTGCTCTTGGAGGCTTAACATAGCTACAAAAACAAGACAGGATGTTATGAAGTATTGCTACGCACCTTCTGTTAAGGTTTTACTAGATGCTGGCCTCTATGATTATATATCATTATGGTTGCTATGTGAGCCTGTCACTTTGTTATTTATACATTATAATTTGTTTTTTTTTTTATTTGTGCTTATAAATAATAACTCTTATTAATTTTCTTAAGCAATTCTTATTTATTCCTTAAAATAGAAGATAAGGATTTGTCAATATCCTTATCTTCTCTTCCTGCCGGATCCCGCCTTTTTACTAGGATTCCTCTCCCCTTTGCCTGCTTTAGGTTTCTTAGCTGAGAAGTTGGTGGGGTTGTTACCCTTCTTCTTAGATTTAAAGTTTTGCTTGCCTTTTGCAGACTTCATGTTTTGCTTTTCTTCTGATCGACTGCAAGATGAAGGTAAAATGAGTTTTGCTAGTAGAAAGCTGTTTTAAATAATTAAACACTGGTTTGCTGCTGCACTATTAATATCAATATTACATATATGAAGCCGTATGAAAGCGTCGGATTTGTCGCTCTAATAGGGCTAAGTTCTAACCAACGCGACCGTCACGGACTCGCGGTTAAAACGCTTTATTGAGTAATAAGTAATGCGTGGTTGCGCTGACAGAGCACTAACGCTATAACTTCTAAACAAAACATGACATGAATGCAACAATGGTTTTTGGTTTAGTTATTGTATTAGATTCTTTAGATGATGAATCTAAATGTAATTATCTTCCCTGAAAAGGCATTGCAGACAATGAATCGTTTTGGTTGGTTCCGTCTAATCATCAGATTGAGCGGCGAAAGTTAGGGTATTAATCAATTTATTAAATACTTTTTCTTTCTAGATCTCTCATCTGTAGGGCCCTTGTAATGTATATAGAATAGTAAAAATAAAAAAAAAAAAAACAATATCAATACTTACTTCACTTGCTCTTCATGTATGTGCTTGGCTACTGCCTTATCCATATCAATCTTAGGCCTCTTATTCAGAATGTTATCAAGCAAACTCAAATTATTTTCTCTCTCTTGTGCTGGTGTAGGTATTGGCAGTTTGCGTTTCCTTTCTTTGCCTGGGATGAGCTCATGAATGCCTTTGCCTCTGGCTTCCTTCTCTTTGGGCAGTTTGTCTTGGAACTTGCCAAGTGATGCTGTTGAGGCCTTGGCTACAGTTGCTGCAGTACCCAACTGTAATTAAACAAATATATATAAGTTAATAGCTGTTGTAACATTCATTTGCATGAAGATGTAAATGTAAGGAAAGTAGCGGTGGCCCAGTATATCACCCACAACTTAAAAGTTGTAGGTATGTACCTCATCAGGTGTTTTACTTTGTGTAAATTGGGTGAAGGAAAACATTGTGAGGAAACCAGCATGTCCTAGAGGCAAAACTTTGAAGATGTGACATCAACCAACCCGCAATGGGACCATGTAGTAGATTACGGCCCACTCTCATTGAGAGGCGGCCTGTGTACCAGGATTGGGAATATTATAGGCCGATTATGAAAATGTAAACATTACATATTAACATTTTCAACAATATTGAATACATTGTATTTATTTCTATTGTTGTATTTATAGTATATGTTGTATTTATGTACCTGTGTAGCCGATGCTTTATCAGAAGTGACAGGTAGTCCAACCCTGGGTATCTTGACTTTCTTAGCCCTTGCAATATTCTTGAGCCTCTGCAACTCATTCTTGGCAACTTTCTCGGATTTCTCACTAGCCTTCTTCTCGTACATGTCAGTCATGGGATCTAAGTTCTGTGGCACTTCTATCAACCAGTTCTTCTCTTTTTCTGCGGCGGCTTTTTTGAAACTGCAAAGAAGAAAAATCGGAATTAGGAAAACAAACAAAGGCAACACCAGAGGAGGACAACACAGGGATAATTTTTTTTTTTTACACACTATAAACCAGCGCTTGACCGCAATCCTGCCTGATGGTAAGCAGTGACGCAATCGTTGATGGTAAAGCGCACTAGTTTATTTTTAAATGTAAGTGAACCACTGCTGTAGACAAACAAAATTATAGAAACTTACATTTCCCAAATTAATCAGTAATGGGAAGCATATGATGTGCTGCTGGGGTAATTGTTGCACCACTTCTTCCCAGCGAAAGCACTTTAAAATGCTGAAGTGCTAAATCTCACTCTAATTTAATTAAATGAATTTTTATTTCAAACAAGCAAAACTGTTGTGAGAAGTAGATGTTCTCCCTCTTTTTACTGCAGTCACTTTTCAAGAATTAAATTTTGAAATACGACTTACCCATATAAAGGTACCCATTTCTGCAGTTGTTCATCCCATTGTAATTTATCTTTCTTCTTCTTTGTAATGCCCTTACTTCTGGCAAATTCTTGCCATTTTGTGAGAGCCTTCGGCGTAGGACAGGGCTTGGCCCTTGGGAGCACTGTTTTGGGTTCAGGCAAACGGACAACAATAGCCTCGTCAGCCCGCTCTGTGGGAAGCTCCCATATTTTGTTCAGGAGTAACTGTGTGTTGTCACGGGTTAAAGACGTTAAATAATCGTCTTTGTTGGCCCTGGAAAATGAGAAAATGGGTGGTTATTTAATGACGCAGTAAATTAATGTTATCATTTCTGGGACAAGTATTTAAATTACAAAAATAAATACGATAGAAATAGTAATGAAATAATAGTGATACTGTAAAAACCAACTTACTGTAATAATTTTGCATCCAAGTCGTTAGTGTCCGACACAAGTAAAGTGCCTATATCAAGATCTACATCTAAATGCTTTTCTACTGTGATAGGTTTATACTTCTCAGATTTCTTCTGTTCCTTTTGTAATATTTCATTTACTATATCCATATTTACTTAATTTTGTAAACTATCTATCACATTCCCTTGAACACAAGTTTAACCTCAAAGTTATTTTGACGTTTTGACACGTGCGACAAACTTTTTTTTTTTTTTGTTCTCTTCTTTCCGTACTACCATAGAATAAAGACTCTTTATTCTATGGTACTACTTCTGAACGGAAAAGGCAAAGGCATGATTCGCCATACAGCCTGGACTTAGTAAATTTATCCTTTTCTATTTTTCTTGAAAAAGTTTATCCTTTTCTATTTCTCTTCTTTCCCTTTATATATCTTCTACAGTGTTTTTGATGTAGTTAAACAGAGCAAAGAAACATTGTGAATTTTTAAGTAGATCTGGTAAGGAGCGCGGGACGTTTTCAGTGGTTTTATAAATTTTTAGCAAGTTGTTAATGAAAATTAAACGTTGAAGTGAGAAATGGGTACACTCAAAAAATATATGATGTAGGGATTGACTTGAAGCGTTGCAGAACGTACATGAAGGGGAGGAGATCATGTTCATTCTGTGTAGATGTTCATTAAACCGTCCGTGTCCAATACGCAATCTGCACATCACAGTGTAGAATTTTCGATGTATGAAGCTGTCTTTAACAAACCACGGCTTTTTAATAGTTGTGTTAATATTGTGATACCAGGAACCTTTTGTTTCTAAAGATTCGTCCCAATGCTGCATCCATTTATTTGTCAAATTTTCCTTAAGAATGTCTACACAGTCTGTATCTGGGATTTTCAGTTTTTTAACAGGTACATTATCAGAAGTGTTAGAAATGAGTTTTGCAAAAGCATCTACTTCTTCGTTGCCGCAAACTCCAATATGAGAGGGAGTCCAAAATAAAATTATATTTTTCCCGTCATCGACCAGTTCATTGTATTTTTCTCTTATGCTATAAATGATGTAATTAGTCTTGGCAGAAAAAGAAGGATTAGATAAAGCTTGCAGTACACTCATGCTATCAGTAACCACAATCCAATTACTATCATTAGATTTTCCAATATAATATAAAGCAGCTAATATAGCACTTGCCTCTGCTGAATATACACTAGCTTGTTTTGGTAGCTTCGAACCATGACCAATTTTAGTTTGAGTGTCATAAAAAGCCATAGATACATTTTTATCGTTTTTTGCTCCATCTGTGTACAGCTGTTTGTAATTAGCCCATGTCTTCAGCTCATTATAAACATCATATTTACAAGAAAGTTTACTTTTTATAACTATATTCATTTCCAGAAATTTACTCCTATATACACCTTTATAGCATGGCAACTTATCACTAGTATATACGTCATTATCTACAACTATTTTTAAAATATTCTCTTTGTAATTACACAAATAAGAAGCAAAATTAAAATTTATTAACTTTTTTTTAAGTAAACTGTTATCTAAAGAAAATAGTTTTAATAAAAACTTACAATTAAGAAATTCAAGACGTATATACAAGGGGGGTAGATTGCATTCTACCTGCATAGAATTAATTGGCGATGTATTTATAGCGCCTAGAATAATACGCATATTTTTGTTTTGTACTTTTTCAAGTTTTTCAACATACTTTTTATCAAATGCAAAACAGAAGAATGCGTATTCGAAATGACTCCGAACCAAAGCTTTGTAAAGCATAAGTAATATTTTGGGGTCGGCACCCCACTGAGTTCCAACAAGAGATTTCAAAACGTTAGTAGCTCTTAAAGACCGTTCTATTAAGCAATCAACATAAGCTTTCCAAGATAAGTTTTGTTGAAAAAGGACTCCTAGAAACTTAGCAGAAGAATCTAAAGGAAGACTTTGTTCGTTATAAAGTATATTAAAATTTGAAGTATTTATGTATCTTTTCCTAAATATAACTACTTTTGATTTGCTGGGACTTACATCTAAATTTAAGTAATTAAAGTGGATTTGCAATTTTGTAAGAACTGAATTTAACTTACATTCTAAAGATTGAAGGCTGGTTCCTTTTGAATATATAACTAAATCATCAGCAAACTGCAAATTAACAATGGTAGGATCTGGTCCCAATATTTGATTCAATCTATAAATATACAAAATATACAATAACGGACTTAAAATTCCTCCTTGGCAAACACCTTTGTGAGAAAGTCGAGGACCATACAATTTGTTACTATCTTTCACATATACCTGTCTACCATTCAGAAAAGTGTAAATCCAATGCACAATTTTACATGGGATACCCAAAGATGATAATGTAGTTGCTAGGATGGATAAGTTAACGTTGTTAAATGCTCCGACTATGTCGAAAAACACACACACCAGTAAGCTATTTTCATTTAATGATGTTTGTATGTCAGTATGAAGGCACCCTATACTTTCGCGTGCAGAACGGCCGCGTCTAAATCCGAACTGATTATGAGGTAGTAGAAAATTACTTTCAATGTAGAACTCTAAACGTTGTTTTAGTAATTGTTCAAATATTTTACTTACACATGAGGTCAGAGTTATTGGACGGTATGAATCAGAACAGTCCTTGGTTTTATTTGGTTTTAAAACAGGAATCAAACAGTCAACCTTCCAGCTATCTGGGATAGTGTTATTTTTCCAGACGTCGTTAAGTATTGTGAGAAGAATGTTTATGCTAGACTGATTTAGAGTTTTTAGCATTCTATAGGATATAAAGTCTAATCCGCATGCTGTATCTTTTCTGGATTTTATAGCTGCAACCAATTCAGATAAAGAAAAGGGAGATGTCAGATAAAGATTGTTTCTACTATCTAACTCGTTGGAATTGAAAATAGAAGATGTATCTGAGGGCAATGGTGGAGCATCTACAAAGTCAGGTGTGTACTTTCTTAAAAAATCGTTAATCCAAGTTGGAATTTCAGAGTCTTGACTATTTCGAGTGACATAACTTTTATTAAATTTACGCATGGTTTCCCATATTTTGGATATAGGTGACAATCTATTAATATCAGAACAATATTCTTTCCAACTAATGCTTCTCTCATTTTTTATAACCAACTTCTTTAAAGCTTGAAGTTTTTTAAAATTTACGTAGTTTTCAAGGGAAGGATTAGATTTAAATTGAATGAAAGCTTTTTTGCTGTTTTCTACGGCATTTGAGCAACGCTCATTCCACCAAGGGACCGAAATTCGATTATTTCGTTTTTTGTTCGAAGAAGAGACTAAAACGGAACGCGTATCATTACTATCGACAGCTGATGCTACGTCAACAGAAATGTTACATTGATTGTTAATGATATTGGTATTTAATCTGTGATGTTTTTGTTTACATTGTTTACTAGGAACTGATAAATCAATAGCTGATTTAAGTAACTTACAAAACTCGAAATAAGAGTTAAGAGGGTCATCTGAATCCACAACAAAATTTCTCAAGTTATCATTTACTAATTTAGTGTAATATTCCCAATTCACTAAACGAAAGTTGACATGTACTGGTAAGTTAGACGCGTCGAATGCGTAATGTGATGATTGTGAAGAAAGCGGTGAATGTTGATGAAAAAATTGAATCGAGGTTATCGTAGGAAGATGGTAACTTCCCAACGGGTCATCGTTTACAAACCAATCACAGTTCAAAGCAATACTGGGACTGACCAAGGTTAGATCTAAGCCGTTCGGTTTCCAAGAGTTAGTACCAACAGTTGTCGGTTGAGCGTCGTTTAATAAAACCAAGTCGCATTCTTCCAGACAATCCAATATCTCTCTACCTCGGGCATCCACTGAATGGCAGCCCCAAATAGTGTGATGTGCATTGAAGTCACCAGCAGCATAGACTGGTTTTGGTAAGCTACAAATAAGATCTTTAAATTTTTTAATATGAAATCTAGGAGTGCTATTATTCGGACAATAAATAGAAACTATAGATAATAATTTATTATTAATTTTAACCTGTACAGCCAAATTTTGTAAAGAGTCATCAAAATTTGTATTTATGGAGTTATAATTAATTCTTTTGCTAATGATGATGGCAACTCCATTATGGACATTGCCACAATCATTACGTATAATATCATAACCTTTTATTTTTAAACTCATATGAGGTTTCAACCAAGTTTCTGATATAACTGCAATATCAATATCATTATCATAAATAAACTTAGTAAGCAAATGTCGATTACTCAATAAACTTTGAGCATTCCACTGCATTACTTTCAATTGAGTGAATTTTGATTAGATTTATTTTTGTCACAGAGAGTCTCAGTCAATACTTCTAATATATTTTTTGAACTAATTGCAGTGTTGTTAGTTTTATTGAGTGTTATTAATTTAATAATTGATTCCAATAGTATGTCCATAGATAAAGAGTCGGTGTTTAAAATAGACAACAAATTTTGGGGGTCTTTATTTTTTGAAGTGGTATGTTTAGGTTTAATTTCTGGAAAATCATTTTGGTTAAACAAACTAGCAAATTTAGGAGGCTGATATCTATTCCGGATTTCTTTAATCTTTTGCTGTTTCATAGGGCATTGTGCTGAAATGCTAATATGATTACCATTACAGTGAACACATACTGCCTTTTCTTTCGGAACTGTACAACTTTTAAAATTATGATTATTGCTGCAGATGGAGCACCTCTCTGCGTTCTTACAGAATTTGGAAATGTGGCCATACCTCAGACACTTGAAACATTGTTTTACTGGAGGCACATACGGAGAGATGGTATGCCTCCAACCATCCAAGTCGACGAAATCTGGCAGTTGTGTTGCTGCAAATGTTATGGCGACTGTCTGCGTCGGCTGCCGGGACACACCGGATCCTTCCATGAAAACTTTTCTGAAAAATCGTCGAATACTTATAATTTTTTTTGTACTTGACAGCATTGTAAAAATTTTCTTATTGCTATATCTGATTGGAACATTTCTTATTATGCCTGTAATTTCCGTGCATGATGCAGGAATGCTTGCTTTAAGATTGTTCTCTTGAAGAAAAGTTTTATTTTGCAATAAAGCATTGGCTAAGTTTGGTTTTTCAAAATAAACTCCTATTTTGAATTTATTTAACGATCGCAAATATTTTACTCCCTTGATGAAGCGTCGAAGACAGTTGGATAGTGATGCTAAATCACGTGTTCCTATGGGACGTTGGGGGTCAGCAGACTCCGCAAAGACTACATATTCATTATACAAACGGTCCTCCTGGTACAGCCGGGTGTAATCAGTGACATAATAAGGACGAAAAGAGTTCTCCTCCCCGTCTTCGTCGGTATCTGAGGATGAGGTCGAATCAGGTAATGCACAATCAGCTTCTTCTTTGTCAGGATCTGGTTTTTTTCGTTTCTTCCCTGCCTTACTCCTCCCCATTTTCAATAATTATTTAATCACTGAAAGAACAATTTTAAGTGCTCTGTCTTAAATAAAAATAACGCAGAACGTAATTAATTAAAATAAAATTTAAATAAAGCGCCCTTGAAATTTGAGCGTTCCCGCGCTTTTACTGACCATAATGTTTTTTTTTTTTGGTTCTTTTCTTTCCGTTCGGGCGAATGGAAAAGGCAAAGGCATAGTACGCCATACAGCCAAGTCTTCAGTATTTTTTTTTTCTTCATTAAATATCTATCCTAACTTATCCTAATTTATCCTAACTTATCCTAGCATAACTTAACCTAAACTAACTCCTTTCGTTTTACGCGTTTGGACGATAAGGAGCGGTTTAGCGTAAAGACATGATGAGGCCACTATGCTACAATATTTCACTGTTCTTGTTGAATTATTCACTGAATGCACTTTTTACTACATATATCACGCGTTTTTATTTAGTAAACGACACTAACAAACCAAACCTCCCACAGAGTACTATAAATTAAAATCAAAGAGTCAAAGAGTATATGACACTAGTACACTACACGTTTAAGGAATATAGTAAGTCTTGTACCCTTTGGGTTTGACACATCGAACGGTGGTTTCACAGTTTGACACAACAAACGTTGGTTGACAGCTGCTTTTTTTTTTTTATTAGGGTACTCTTTGGACGTAAATAGAATAGATTTGTTGATTTAATTTCATCTTGCAGATTAAATCGTAATTTCACGTTGTAAACTAAAGGAATACTGAAAACCTGCTACTGTTTATTCTTGAAAATAATCGACACGTCATGACTGGAGATTCAGAGAAAACATATTGTTTTAAAAGTGAAAATAAATTTATCGTCAAAAGTGGATGTAAAAAACGTATGTGGAGATCTCTGAAACAAATTTTAACGGCTGAAAGGGCACTACCCTGGCATAACGAAGCAGTTTTATGTAAGAACGAATTATATTGTTTCAGTTCTATGCCCAATATTGCAATGTTTGTTTTTTAATAACCTCACTTTTCATTTCAGATTACTCCATCAATGCCCCACCAACTTTCAAACCAACTAAGAAGTATTCAGACATATCTGGGCTGCCAGCTCCCTACATAGACCGTCACTCCAAACTATTTTACAGCAATGCTGAAGAGTTTGCAACTGTTAGAAGTCTGCCAATGGACATCACAGCAGGATACCTTCAACTAAGAGGGGCTAACACAATAGTGGGATGAGAAATTAATGAACTGACCAAAAAATATTGTTGTACTGATCTACATACAATGTTACCTCTGTTAGTAGTCCTTTATTGGGCCTTGCGATGTTGTATTGACTTACTTCATATTACAAAATACTGAGCTTGCGGAACAAACAGCGTAAATATTGGTGTTTATGCCATCGGATCGCTTTAAAGAATATGCAACATATGCACCAAGCAATTTAGCCATATCTTGTTCAAAACATATGAAAAAACCTCAATAATGATTTTCCTATCTCAGTTTTACCCCAAATCACTAAGGGTATAAGAAGTATATCAATATTACATAGGCAAACAGCTGTATACTTGAATACCCCCAAATAATTTCATTAAAAGGCAATATCATACATTTTGGTAATATAATGATATGAAAAGCACCTGCTACTAATCTCTTCACCACCTATGGTTGACTGGTAGAGAACGCTTAAGGCATTATCTCCGCCTCTGTACATTTTTATTTGTGCTAAAGAATAAATAAATAAAAGGAGAAAAAATAGAATTTAAAAAATGTTTTTTGATGAAAATAGAATTGTTCTTTTGAAGAGAACTCCCTGCTTTTGGCTTAATTTAAATTTAAAAAATGTTTAATTTTTAATTAAGTTTTATGCCATTATAAACTGAAATAATAAAACACTTCATAAATATAATTTGTTTGTTTTTATCTACGGATTTACACATAATTTTATTCAAAAGAAAATTCATATTATATACAGACATGGAGGAGAAAAGCTTCTTCCTTCAGGTTGTGGAGGTCAGACGGCAGTCGCTGCACGAAAAATATCAAAGTTTAGCCAAAATCAACAGTTAGACTGGTAAAGCGGACCCCAGACTCCAAAGCTGAAAAAGCTTCGGATGCAACTGGGATTAACGCTGAGATGATGATGTAGGAAAAAAGCGGTAACTCTAATTTCATTCTTCTATTTAGTAAGCGGTGTAGATATCTCATGAATTAGGCATATCCACATATAATTTTGATATTTTTAATTATTGTAATAATAAATAGATCCAACATAATATAATATGTCTAATTGAAAGCAAAAAAGTTAACATATAAAGTGACAAATAACGAATTTTACCAAACTTCAATTATCTCGAAACTCGCTTTCATTGAGTTAACGCTTTTGCACTAAGTGTGGCAGTATAAGGGTGTCAAGATTTTTAAAAGATTTGTTGACCTTTTTGGCTGGCACATTATGATTTAGATAGGTGTCACATTATGTATTTGATACGGTTGGCGCAGTGTCTGTTTGTGTGGCGATCGATTGCTGCGCTGCGTGTCGCGTGTTCGATTCTCGTACGAAATGAATATTTGTATTACCTACAAGTAGTTGTTTTGGTCTGGCTGTTAGTGTGTGTGAGTTTAAATGTTTGTAAACGCACTCCTGATATAGGAGTATAATTTCCAGTGTGGGACAACTTGAAAGAAAAAAGGATTTCAATTGTAACTAAAAAAGTTTTCCGTAAAAATTGCATTCAAAATGAAAACTGTGTCTTCTCAAGTCCATAAAACATTATAGGTAAGTAGTCTCCTTTTTTTTTTGTTTTGTTCTGAATGGGAAATCATCAAATGGTCTCTCCCGCTCTGGGCGACCAACCCTCAACCCTGACCCAGGTGACATCGGTCTTCGTGAACCCCTTCAGGATATGCTGACAGCTCTTTGAGGGGCGCGTGAAAGGCAATGCGACGTCGACCAGGGCCTGGTCCTTACCGGGCGGCGAGCTGTCCACTGCTCGCCATGACCTTCTATACTTACAGATTCCGTTTCCTTGTTCCTATAGAACACCGCCTGTGCTCCAGGCTTTAGAGACCGTTTTGAGTTAAATCTGGGTCGCCAATCGCACTGCATCTTCGCACGCCTCTCCACTGAATCCAAAGTAGGCAGCTGACATTTTGCAGCACCAGCCCAAATGTGGCTGCAGTACTCCACACTCTAACGGACATGTGCTTTGTACAACGTTAGAAGCTGCCTTGGTGTGAAGCACGGAATAGAGAAGTAAGGCGTTCTGTGGTGTGAATTACCGTACCTTTGCGATAACGCCAAGTTTCCTAGCAGCCACCTTGGCGTTGAACCCAAAGAAACCGCCCAAAGTTAAGGTTCGGGAAATCTCAACTCCGACCGGTGCACTCTAAGGATACATTCCGAAAAGTAGGAGCCAAGGTGAACGGGCTTCTTTCGGCGGTGAATAGACACGCCTGTGTTTTGGCGGCATTAAATGCTACAAGATTGACTTGCCCCATTCGGAGACTGCCTGTAGTGCAACATTCGTATGCTCTACCATAGCCTCTCTTTCAGACTGGATTGATTCCCTGCTAGCGCGAGCATCCGGCAGGTATCTCTCCACAACTGTGCTGTCATCTGCATACTCATAGATATCGGGCATCAGCAGATCGTTAATATGCAGCAGGAACAGAGTTGCAGAGAAAACAGACCCCTGAGGAACACCGGCATTAGTGGACATGGGCTCAGATGAGCACCCGTCGACATTAAGGCTTTATTTATTACCCCTAATAATTTGAAAATATAATTAACTAGCTGTGCTCCGCGGTTTCACCCGCGTAAGCCTCGAACCGAAAGAGCTCAGTTGATATGACATAAGCGCCTGTTAAAACAATGGGAGCAATACGTACGTCCGCGTTTGCTCCTGTTTTCGCAACATTTTTTGTTCCTGCTCTGCTCCTATTGGTCATAGCGGGATGTATTATAGCCTATGTCCTTTCTCAGGCTCTAGACTATCTGTGTACCAAATTTCATTACAATCGGTTCAGTAGTTTTGGCGTGAAAGCCGGACAGACAGACAGACATACTTTCGCATTTATAATTAGTATGGATTGATATGCGCTATATTTTTATGTACGGACACAGATTACAGAATAGGTACGGTCGGTACGGACGACAGCAGGTCAAGCTACCCCGAACTGTCAGATATTCCCGATATGCTCTAGAGATAAAGTTGAAAATCTAATACGGAAATCTGACAGATTGTAGTAGCTTGTTAGGCTGTCATCCGTACGTGTGGTGCCAAAACTAAAAAAAAGTGAAAACATTCGTCATTCGCCCGTCTTTATCTAAAGGTCTTGGTTACCAGGTCATAAAATTATTAAAAAAAACCTTCGCCCGTTTTGTTTTGACATTTCGATGTCAAGTTATCGTTATCGCCTTGTCAGTGCCAAATCAAAAGGCCAACGTGCGTTGCATGCCTTTTCCGAACTTATTTTACTATTTACTTAAATTAGTTTTTTGAAATAAATCAATTGTGTTATTAGAAAGAATGTCTTCGTCATTCTTTTTAAAAGGAAAGTCTAGGCAAGTTCAAAAAAGAAAAGGCGAGAAAGTAAAGAAAAAGAATCCTAAAAAACAAAACGCGCCTAACCTAGAAAATGGTGAAGAATCTTCGGATAGTGAACTAGATTTACGAAAGTTTTCTGACGCGGAAGAATCTGAAAGTGACCATGAAACGGCAGAGCAAAAGAAGCTGCGGCTAGCTAAGAAATATCTAGAAGAAATCGAGAAAGAGGAGGCGAAACGAGCAGAGCTCAAAGAAGTCGATGATGCTGTTGAAAATCGACTGAAAAAGGATTATTTGGAACAGAAGGGTAAATTAAAGATTGAAATTGCCGAAAAGTATGTAGAACCAAGTGATAATGACCTCCGACTTATTCGTGCTAGGGAACACCGGCTTACACTAACATGTGTGTGTATCAGCAGTGACAATAACTTCGTGTTTACTGGCAGTAAATGTGGATCCATAATTAAATGGGGCATTAAAGAGAAAAAAAAACTCGGTACTTTAACTTATAAAACTCATTCCAATTTTATAAAAGGTGATGTAAAATCTCTAGCCATATCTACAGATGGCAAATATTTAGTGTCGTCTGATGCCTCCCCATACATTGCAGTATGGGATCCATTCACACTCAGACACCTACACACATTCAAAGGCCATAAAGACATAGTGACTGGGCTGGTTTTTAGAAAGAACACCCATGATTTATATTCGTCGAGTAAAGACAGATCAGTGAAAATATGGTCATTAGATGAAATGGCCTATGTTGAGACTTTGTTTGGTCACCAATCACCTATCACATCCATTGATGCTTTAACAAGAGAAAGAGCAATAACAGCTGGAGGGAGAGACAGTACAGTCCGAATATGGAAAATAGCGGAAGAATCACAGTTGATATACAATGGACCAGTTGGAAGTCTTGATGAAGTAAAGCTTTTGGATGAAGAGCATTTTGTGTCGGGCAGTGACAATGGATCATTATGCATATGGAGTGTGCTAAAAAAGAAGCCTCTCTGCATAGTTACAGAAGCCCATGGCTCTGAAAATGAGGTACCGAGATGGATAACTAGTCTGGCAACTTTATTGAACTCTGATGTTTTCGCATCAGGTTCCTATGATCTTAGTATTAGGCTATGGAGAGTCTGTGAGCAGTATAGGAAAGTACTACCTATGTTTAGTATACAAGTGTGCGGTTTCGTAAACTCTATGCAGTTTACAAGTGATGGTAAACAGTTATATGTGGCCCTCGGCCAAGAACACAAAGCTGGCAGATGGTTCAAGCTAGGAGGTGCCAAAAATGGACTTTTAGTTGTTAATTTTACTATTATGACATAATATATTCTAATAAACAATTTAATTTTTTTATCTGGTTTTACTCTTTTCCCATGTTGACAGGTTTATAGTTTTATATTCAATATGCGATGGATGATGATGAGGTCTTTAAAGACAATGCTCAATAAACTCTTTTAAAAAAAAAAATGTTTTTCGGAGTAAGAGTTCATTGATCTATTCAAGTAAGCAAAAATCGTTGTGACCCCATATGATTTTCTGTTCCTGTCCCTCTATAATCACAAGGGTGTATGTTTTGTAAGGGTTGATAATCATAATTCAATCATTTTATTTGCGGAAATTGGAAAATATCAAAGTATGTCACAAATGCTAACAACGAAAAACTGCCTGTTTTGACCACATTTGGGCCCCAGGGTGCGAGAACCAGTCGGCACAGATTTTTTTGGTGACAATAAAAACATTAGTCCGATGCTCATGTGCCACCTATTTAGTTAAGACTCACACAATAATGGCAAAAGTAGTATTATACATACTCCATCGCTTTAGGACTAGGTAATTAAAAATAACTAAAGGTAAAGAAAAAAACCACGTCATTTAGTTAATCGCCTAAACGTAATAATAATACCCATACCTGGAAGAGCAAAGAGCTTCACGGACGCTTCTTCCGAGCCCTACACGGGCCCGATGTAGATTTTCGAGCGTCCGTAGCCTGGCTACGTTTCGGTGACCTCTTTGGAGAAACCGAAGGTTTTGTCTTTGCAATTATGGACGAAGTTATGATGACGAACAATTACCGGAGATTCATTGTGAAAGACGGCACAGTTGACATCTGTCGGGCATGTCACCGGCCGGGAGAATCAATTAGACACATTATTTCCGGGTGTTCTCGTCTAGCTAACGGAGAGTACTTGCATAGACACAACCTTGTAGCCAGGATAATTCATCAGCAACTTGCTCTTAAATACAACCTTGTGGAATCGGAGGTGCCGTACTACAGGTATATGCCCGACCCAGTTCTCGAAAATGGCCATATTACATTGTACTGGGATCGATCCATCATCACTGACAGGACTATTGTTGCCAATAAGCCTGATATAGTGCTGGTGGATCGATCAGAGCGGCGTGCAATGATTGTTGACATAACCATCCCACATGATGAGAACCTCGTGAAAGCTGAGAAAGATAAACAAATCAAGTATCTTGACTTGGCTCACGAGGTTGTCGACATGTGGGAAGTGGATTCAGCAATCATTGTACCGATAGTCGTGACTGCCAATGGCTTAATAGCCAAGAGCCTCGACCAACACCTCAGGAGACTCTCGTTAGGCAGCTGGATCAAGGGCTTGATTCAGAAAGCGGTACTGCTGGACACGGCTCGCATCGTCAGGAAGTTCCTCTCCCTGGAGCCCTGACCGCCGGTAGCTTGGACCCTGTTCCCGATACCGGTGGGCTACTATTTTGTATATTTTTAAATGTTTTTATGTGTTTATATAAATATTTAAAAATATAAATTATATGTATGTTAAATGAATAAACGAAATACCCATACCTACATAGACGGACCCGGGGGGGCACCTCCCCCAAATATGGTAGAACATGTATGAACTCCCCTAATTACTGAACAAAGTATAAACGAGGACTTATCTCTCAACTTTTAAATAAACCACGCAGTAGGCACTGACAAAATGTACGGTGTAATTGCAAACAAACCGCGTGCGATCACTCTAAAAATTTGACTTACCCTATTATTATCATACTCTTTGTGCCCCCCTCTAGGCCAGAAGCTGGGTACGCCTATGTATCTCATCATCAATCCCAGTCGCATCCGAAGCTTTGGAGTCTGGGGTCCGCTTTACCAGTCTAACTGCTGATTTTGGCTAAACTTCTATATTTTTCGTGAAGCGACTGCCGTCTGACCCTTCGAGCAACACAGGGAAGGGAGTGGGCATACGCAGCGTTTCCCCTCTGTCGAAGTACAAGCCCAAGTAAGCTACCACAAGTAAAGCCGCGATCAGACGGCACGATTAATCGGGTCGATGAGCAGGGCTCGATAGATTGGGCGTCCTGATTACACTACACGATTTCGCCACCCTAACTCACTTGGCAGCCGAACGTCGAGCGGTGAAGATGGCGCCTACGCTTTCGAAGTATCAGAAACTTGGAATCGCTCTCGCAGCAACAGCAGGTGTAGTAAAAAAAAAGAAGAAAAGAAGATGTTGGATGAAGGACTATTTACTCTTGAGAAATAAATTGTGTAACATGAACATTTTGTGTGTGTTAGAGCCGGAGGACTTTAGAAATTATGTCCGAATGAATTCTGGACAATTTGATCATCTTTTGTTTTGGGTTTTATTCCACAAATAAGTTAAGTCTTTATAAACATCCAATACGTTGAGTATTATTTCTCTCTCACGTTGCGTAGCCATTTTCACTTCAATGACGTCTTTTCATGACGAACGCCGCGCGGCCACTGAAGTCTCTAACTGCGATCACACGACACGATTCATCGGGACTTAGGGTGTTAGGGCGGTCGGGCACTCTCGATCGCCCGATTTAGGGACACTAACAGCCTAACAGCGATCATACCATCCAATCCATCGGGACTTAGGGGCTTAGGGCACGATGGATCGTATCGTCTGATCGCGGCTTAACAAAACTAGTTGCGCTTTGACTTCAAACTAGACCGAGTCGAGTCGCGCGAGTGAACGCTGCTGTCATCAAAATGCCGAATTGCTCTGTTTTCTGCTGTAAAAAGAGGTCTGGTATTTCAAATTTACAAATAGATGGTGTTACATTTCACATGTAAGTAAATCTTTACATATTATTGTGACTCATTATCATTTAAACACCAAAATCTGATATTTTGTGCAATCGTAATCGTCGGATTTGTTTATCAACTTCAAGTCCGCAAGCTCTAGCTCTCTCGGTACAAATTTCGGATCAGTTGAGCAACAAATCCGACTTCTCGTCGCCGTTAGACAACGTAGTGATGTTACCTCATACACATAATAATGTGTCGATAATTTTAATGCGATACATACGGCTTAACAAAATGTTATCATGTTTTTATATGAAATATTTTATTGTTATTATGTATCATGTTACAAGATCAAAGTGGCGGTATAAAATACAACCTAGGATTATAATTGGATTAATAAAAAAAATGTATTTGACAGAAACTTGTTTGTAACATTTTGATTTTTTTGGGAGCCGTGTATTGGAAATGATAAGAATTATAAGTGTAGGATAAACAGCTTCAAAATCTGTGTTTATTAAGGTATCATAATAATCAAACGGTTACCGATATCTTTGATGGGTATTGCGATAATATTTTAATGTTCATAATGTAATTTCTAGTCAAAACTATTTGTGTTTACAGCTTTCTTAAAAATCCTGAATTGAAGAATGTATGGAAATTTTTTTGCAATAATAAGCAAACCTGGGATCCCAAGAGGACAAGTGTAATTTGCTCCACTCATTTCTGGCTATCTGATTTTAAAGTACTTGCAAATAACAGGAGAAGATTAGTGGAGGATGCAGTACCAAGATTAATACCAAACTGCACTTGTGCCGTAAGTCTGTTGAGTGCAATACGTCCCATTTAATACTTTAATTAACTGATATTAATTCATCTTACTGTTATGTTGACTTTTCAGAGCTATCATTTACCCACTGAACCGTTTTGTATCACTGTCAAGATTAACAGTTCAGCCGCGCCTAACTTATTGACATCTCTGGATGAATCATCATTTCAAGAACAGCAAGTAAGTTACATAGTACATAATATATAGTAAACATACAATAAAATTCTATGTATTTCGAGAAATTGGGGTACAAAAGCTTGATTTTTTCCTAGTAATACGTGGAAATGCACGGATGTCACACAAAAGTAATTATTATATGTACTAAATTGTTCCCAGGTTCAGTCGACAGTTGATGTTGAAAAAAAGGCACAAAATGAATGTCTAACCCCGCGAAAAAGAAAGATGCAAAACCAGATAGATTTACAGAAGAAGAAAATCAAGCGAGTTCAAGCGAAAAACCTTTTTTTGAAAAAAAAAGTTGCTAGTTTGAAAGAAATTCTTCAAACACTTTATCAGAAATCATTAATCGATAAAGAAGAGAGGATGATTTTGGAGACAATCGGCGTTGAAGAAAAGGAGCTAATTAAGCGACAGGTAAAACATACTGAAAACAAACTAACTAGGACTAAATATTCCTCAGAACTGAGATGTTTTGCTCTCACCCTTAATTTTTACTCGCCAAAGGCATACAAATATGTGCGTAAAACTTTTGGGACATGTTTGCCACACCCGCGTACTTTGACAAAGTGGTACAGTAACATTGATGGGCGACCAGGTTTTACCAAGGAAGCATTGGCAGCTTTAAAGCATAAAGATGAGGTCAACCCAGAAAAAAAAATATACTGCACTCTGGTTTTCGATGAAATGAAAATTATGTCTGAAACAGAAAGCCCCCCTAATAGTGATAGACAATTCGGTTATGTCGATTATGGGTTCGACTTAATAACCGACAATTCAGAGGAAGCCTCAGATGTCCTGGTGTTTTTATTAGTAGGCATAAATACTTCATGGAAGGTTCCGATTGGCTTCTTTTTTGTAAAGGGCACAAATGCAAAATTGATGGTTCAGCTGGTCACTAAAGCATTTGAATTAGTCCATGAAACTGGAATTCAGATTAAAGCGTTAACTTGTGATGGCACAAGAGTTAACCTAGCTATGGCAACCGAGTTAGGTTGCTGCTTGGATGCAAGCAAATTACAAACAACCATTTTGAATCCTACTACAGGGCAGCGAGTCTATTTTTTTTTTGGATCCCAGTCATATGCTAAAGTTGATCCGTAATGCTTTTGGCGATTATAAGTGTTTTTATGACAATGATGGAAATAAAATTGAATGGCAGTATATAGAGACTTTACAAAAACTTCAGGACAAGGAGTTATTTTTTATGGCAAATAAATTGAGAGCAAACCACATTTATTTTAAAACAAAAATTATGAATGTTAGCCTTGCAGCACAATTGTTTAGTGCAAGTGTTGCTGACGCACTTGTATTTTGCGAAACAAAATTAGATTTACCAGAATTCTGCGGTTCTTCAGCAACTGCGAATTTTATTTCGCTGATAAATGATGTTTTTGATATATTAGATTCCCGGTCTCGTCAACATCGATTCAAAAGAGCACTGAATTGTGAAAATTTTGGTAAGGCGTTTCAAAGATTGGACGAAGCTCAAAAACTTTTGTTAAATCTGTCAGCATATGTTAAAAAGCGCAATGGAGACACAGCTAAAATGAATTTGCTAGATTCTTTACGGTATACAGGCTTTCTTGGGTTTTTGATTTCTGTTGAGTGCCAAATCCATGTTTCAAGACCTGGTAACTGAAAACGGCCTTCAGTACATGCCCCTCCATAGAATAAGCCAAGATCATATCGAACTTTTTTTTTTCAAATGTGAGAAGTCATGGTGGTCACAGCGATAATCCCACTCCTTACCAGTTTGAAGCTATATATAAAAAACTTCTTGCCAATACACAGTTGATGCAAACTGGTAATGGAACTAATTGTTTCCTTTTAGAAAAAATAACTATACTGAACTGCACATCCGCCATTCAAAGAATTAATAATTCATCCGTACGGGAATGTATCAATGACGCTGAAGATCACAATATCCAAAATGTTGTTGACGATTTAATAGAAGATATCGAGATGCAAACATTTTTGTCTCCTTTTGGCGAAAAAGTTGTAGAGTACATAGCAGGCTTTGTCGTTTTTTCTACATCCAAAAAAATCAGATGTGATACTTGCATCAAAGGTTTGCTCGGACCGCTGGATAAAAATAGTTTAATACATCAAAAGAGCAGAGGCAACTTACAACATGCCTCAAAAGAAGTAATAAGCTTATGCAGAGTTTGCGAAAAGGAGATAAGGCAACGATTAGGGGAAGATAACAAACCTACCCGAACATGTACCACAACTCAAATTATGCACAAAGTATTAAAGAAATTTATTGGTAAAGATTTATTTCCGTTTATTTCTTATCATTCATATGAAAATGATTTCACAGACCACAATTTGGAGCTTGCAAGAATAATAATTAAAAATTACACCGACACTAGAATTTCTTTTTTGATGAAAAAATCGAACCCGGAAAAACGTATACGTCAAATATACACAAAATTAATTCATTTTAAAAACCAATAAGATTTTCAGAACGCAGAACTCGCGTTCTGAAAATCCTATTCATTTTTAAAATACATTTTAGCTGTGTCTCCGTTGCGCTTTGTAACACATGCTGACATTCTTTATCGATTAATGATTTCTGATCAAGTGTTGGAAGAATTTAAGAGAAGGGTAATAAATCTTTTGCAATAATTTTTTTATCTCGATTACGCAATTCATGTTTAATCGTGTTTATTTTTTTAATAGTAAGTGGTAAGTATTTAATATTCAAGCGTTTCATTGATGCCCTCTAATTATTTCCATTCCTACTTTATAGACTTGTACATAAATAATATTATTTTTAAACTCCTTAAATTATGTAAATATTAACCATGTAATTGGTATTGTACCGTAACTGACTGTAAATAAATCCTGTTTTAATTTGTTATTAGCCACTAACTCTATCGTTCATCTCGCTAATAAAGAAATTTAATACTAGTCTAATGTTTCAGTTCCTTACCTTTTATTCCTTGCGCCTCATTTAGTAATGTATCGATATTGCTGTATCGACATTTGGCCTACACTAAAAAAGCAATAAAATCGGTCATTAAAAAAGTGTCAATGTGTAGGTAGTGCCTCATCTGTACAAAGAAACAGATGGTGGTGTCCAGATTTTGTTGATGTGTTGTTTTATTTTCCATGTTTGTGTGTCGTCATGACAAGCGTGCTTTTGTGTGCAGATGTAGTAGTAACTGCACTTGTGTGCTCGACTCCCCCCGCAAAATATGCCAGAAAAATTTGTACGGAGAACAGACGGTAAGGCTACTCCCTTCCCTGTGTTGCTCGAAGCGTCTGACCTCCACAACCCGAAGGCAATATCTAAGCATTGCAGCTAGACCAATAGGGTATTTGACAAAAAAAAAAAAAATTAGTCTGTCAGTCAGATTTCCAAAAAATACGTACACGTATTTTTTCTTTTTTCATATAAACAAAAAATGAAGACGACACAGTGCGTTGAAAACTCGTGTGACGTCACTGCACGCTACACTTTTTAGCGGCCAGTGACGTCACCAGCCACCACTCCTGATCTTTGATGCCTTTTATATTTGTCAATTTTTATTGATTTGATAAAACAAAATATACCTACGTATCCAATATTTTTCTATAATCTGAATGACGGACTAAATAGAATATTTTTTTTTTACCCGGGAAACATCCCTATTCTTGGACTTTTAAGGGCTCCAACCTTCGAGCAACACAGGGTACCTGTGGCTGAAGGCTCCAACCCGTAACGACTGCCATTAGATGTTCGTATGGCAACCGGGACCAACGGCTTAACGTGCTTTCCGATGCAGGACCAGACCAGTGCAAATATTCATGTTCAATATATTCTCATGCATACAAATATTTGCTCTGCGCGTTACGCCTATACTTACATAAATCTGTTGTTTTTTTTATAGCCTACATTTCGTGCCACTCCTGGGCAAAGGTCTCCCAGCTTTTTTTCCAAACCTTCATCTTATGCTGTCTCTCGCCATGCATACGTTACTGGATCGTCGCACCACCTTCACCTCCCTCAGGCATCCAATTAAGTGACGATTTTTGTCCATCTCTCGAGACATGTCAAGCCAACTCTCACTTCAGTCCGACTGTTTTTTCCCAAACATCCCCATACTTGAGTTAGGTAGGGTCAACCGGGGCAATTGCGTCTAATCGAAATAATTTTAAATCTGTTTGAAAACCTACTCTCCTGCCATCTATACGTTATAGTATTTTATTCAAAGTAAACAAAACAAGATGGCAGGAGAGTGGGTTTTCAAATAGATTTAAGATAACTTCGATTAGACGCAATTGCCCCGGTTGACCTTATAGAGCGCAGCTTGGTGTTTTTCTGCACCGTATGTTAGAACATACAGTTAGGTTCTTATTACAGGACGTCACTCAAAACCCCAAGCTCTACTTCAAGCCATTTGATTGGTTGAAACTAGTTTTAAGTAATGCTTAAGCAGAGATCAATGCTTGAGTTTCCTTTTGGAATACGCACCTTAGTTACAAAAATAAAGCACAACTGATGAATAGCCAACCTGTCCATCTACTATCATTTTCAGGATACTCTTCAAAGAGTATAGTAATACATTAATGTTGGTGCTACTTATTTTTCTGCATAATTGCATAAAAGTCGTTTATTACCAATCACTTCTCATTATACATCAAAGTAATTGTACCCCTCTATTTTGAAACGTTATAGGTAATTAGATTTGTTTTTACCTTTAGTTAATACCTAGGTACCTACCTAAAGCGATGGAGTGTAGTAGCAAAGGGAGCTCTCCTTTTTCCGCTTGGGCTTCAAGGACCCACCGGTGGGTCCCTGAACACTGATATGTCTCCAAAGACCCACTAGTGGGTCCTCTAAAATTTTATTATCTTCGAAGACCCACTACTGAGATATTTTCTTTTGAGATGTTTAATTTGTCTCCTAATACCCAAGTTCAATGTAATAAAAAACGGTTACGGTCTCGTGTCTCCCCTGACGGCTCCCGTCGGGAAGACATCAGGATTTTTAAATCTTATTGTCTCCCCTAGGCGGGGAGACATCAGAACTTGCTAATATCGGTCTCGTGTCTCCCCTCGCAGAGACATCAGGAGTTTTAAAACGTATTGTCTCCCCTAAGCGGGGGACCAGTGTGACCAAATGTGGCAGGATCCTGCCTTTTTGGCAGTTTTAGCCCTTTATTTTACTCTCTGGCATTTTTGTTTGACGTTTTAGAAATCTGGCAGGATTTGGCACTTTTGGCAGTATTAACAATATAGTATAGCCGCTAGCCGCTACAGCCCACAAAAAGAGTAGGATGCAGTATCCAATTCAAATTCAAATAATACTTTATTCAAGTAGGCTTAGATACAAGCACTTTCGAATCATGAGTTACAACTTGCAACCAGAGAACAGAGTAATTTGTTGTTAGGAACAATACAAAATAAATAAAATAATAAAAATCCTAAAAAAAAATGTCAAAAGAAAATAATGTTGAATGTATCTAGAACAAAATTCTTATGTCAAATTAAATAAAAAATAATTTAGAATGTTTAGAAGGAAATTCTAATGACGAAATGTAAAAAATTAAATTATGGTTAAAAAATTAATACCTTAAGAGATAATGGTTCAAAAACAAGTCGAAAGCTGCTTGTGAAAGGATATTCTCGAAAATCAATCTGATAAAAGAAAAACGCGGAACAGATTTATTAATAAACATGTCGCCTCGATTTTAGTTGTTAGACAGGGTGAATATGGTGACTACCCTATATATATAATGTACTCTGTGATGGTGACTGCGTTTCATTCCAGCCAACTAAAGAAATGACAAAAGCGATGTATAAAGAAAGTGATCCAGTAGAATACGATGCTAATAGGAATGTGTAATATAATTCAGTTCACTTTTAGACTTTAAGATCTATTATCTATCCTACTAATATACATATAAAGCTGAAGAGTTTGTTTGTTTGTTTGAACGTGCTAATCTCAGGAACTACTGGTCCGATTTGAAAAATTCTTTTTTCGTTTGATAGCCCATTCTTTGAGGAAGGCTTTTGGCCATAAAGCATCACGTTGCAAGGTGCAACCAATAGGAGCATAGCATTTTAAAAAAAAACGCGTGTGAATCCGTGTGGCGCAGCTAGTTTTAAATAAAACTTCAAAAGTTTATTTATTTTAAACTTTTAGATTATATTGGCATTTTGTGCTTTTGATTGTGGCAGGATTTGTCAGTTTTCTTGTCTAAGTGGGGCAGGATCTCTAATTTAAGGTTGGTCACACTGCGGGGGACAGATTCGCTTTATAGCAAAAGTACAGTCAACTGGTAGTTGTGAAATTTTTCACACCTCATAATCGTCAGGAGGCAAAATACTTTAGGACATTTTTTCACAAATTCACAAAAAAGTCTAAGCTATTTTATCTCTTTTTTATTACTGCTACCCTAGTAACTTTCTGAAATAACATACATATGTTTTTATTGGAATTTGTGAAAAAAAGTTTATTTTCCTCTAAAAATCCTGATGTCTTCCCGACGGGACCCGTCAGGGGAGACAAGAGACCGTAACCGTTTTTTCTTACATTGAACTTAGGTATTAGGAGACAAATTAAACATCTCAAAAGAAAATATCTCAGTAGTGGGTCTTCGAAGACAATAAAATTTCAGAGGATCCACTAGTGGGTCTTTGGAGACATATCAGTGTTCAGGGACCCACCGGTGGGTCCTTGAAGCCTAAGCGCCTTTTTCTTGTAGCAAGAGATTCTTGGACATCACAAAGCAAATATGCCGAGCGCTGCAGATAACATAAAAATATAGGCAATAATATACCTAATTCATTATCATCTTCAACCTTTTTTATCGTCCTACTGCTGGGCACAGGTCTCCTCCCATACAGAGGATTGAGCGTAATCACTAGGTACGCTTGCTCATTGCGGGTTGGCGATTTCAGAAAGTCCAGGTTTCCTCAAGATGTTTTCCTTCACCTTCAGTCATTGGTGTCCAAGGAAAGTACATATAACTTTAGAAAAGTAGGATTATAATAGCGTATATTTACAAATGTACCTACCTACGCAATGAACTATTAGCGCACATTTACTAATGTCCTCCATTAGGAGCTGGCGTAACATAACGAATATTTGTTCAGTAATTTTTGAAACTGGTTATGATTACATGATGGTACCGTTACGTAGATAAGACTAAGATTTACTACCAATTGGAACAACTTTGAAGCATATCGCTAATCCATTGTTTTAGGTGTTCGAAAACATGTCTGCTCAACACCGAAAGTAGCGCAATTAATGATGTTGACTAAGGTTAACTCTGAAACTAAAGTTAGATTTCGATTTGTAATAAAGGTGTTGTTACTATCGACTCTGCGTTTTAATAAGCACTGATGAGGAGTCTTCTCTGCCTTAAAAAAGCAGCGGTACCTCTGTACACGCCATATGCAAAAGAGCCTTTAGTTTTAAATAGAAAGTAAGCAGTGTAACAGACGAGAAAGGGAATGTTAAAAAAAAAACTTGGTATATTCTTAATTAATTTATTTCCGACAAACCTACTTAAATCCAGAGCCAGATGATGCCTTCATCTGCGACGATCTTCATCAATCTTCCAAGTTATTAGAAGGTACAATAAACCATTCCTTTAGAACGAGTGATCCTAGTGCTAAATAAAATAAAAAATATTAAGCCGCATCATGTACTTAGATCGCTCGTTAATCGGAGAGGCAGGGAGGGCGTTCCATTTTTACCGATAAACCTAGCCGCATACGAATCTGCAAATCAGCACAGGATACTGCCACAGCAAACAGGCCAGCGTGCAGCACCGGCCTGCCAAACAAACGAGTATATTAGTTCGTAGTCTGCTGGTCTGTCGGCCGCCACCTACGGCCCGTATAAGTGTTGGTGGTTGCTTGTGACGCAACTATGTCGAAACCCCTAACCAGATTTGAGATGTTTTATTGAGCGATGTGCTTGGAGATGGCACTAACAAATTATGGACAGTGGAATTACGTTAATTTAATTATGTGCACGATAATCACCCCTTTATGCCGATTTTAAAATTACGACATAATGTTGGTGTTGCGTAAAAGACGACAAGTTTACCTACTTTATGCATGTCTCTGTTTGTCAATAAATATAAAAGTTTACTCATAACTTATGTACGGCAACAACAGCAATTCAGCAGTTGTCAGCAAACAGCAACCCCCCCCTTCCCCGCATACAGCCTCGCTCCCCGCGTACTCCACGCCCTGAGCATACCAACATTTCGATTAATATTACAGAATTAGTTATATTTATAATATTTGCAACAAATGCTGTACTTAAAAGTAAGTCGTAAGTAATAGGCCGAATGTTCTACTGATGAACAACTTATTAGCTTATAATCACTTCTAGGCCCCCAAATAAACCAATTCTGAGTGTGAAGTAAACTTATACAAAAATTGCAAATTTCGAATGTTATTGTTTCGCATATGATGACTTGGTGATTTCAAGGTTCAGCAGAAAAGCAAAGGCCTACTACTTAAGATAATATTGACAATGTTAAAAATAATACATAAAGGTATATTTTAAAGAAACTAGGAGTCCAGGCATCACATTCTTAAGAGTTATTTACCAAGAATCATGAATGATGATGTCCCACATTAATGCCCAATTTAGCCCAATAATCACTTGTGGTGGGTGGTACTGATCTTCCAGTTATTTTGTTATATTAAACCTGAAATAATATTCAAGACCACATTGGTCTTACACCTAATGCTGATTAATTACATACATTTAATCTAGTACAATATGAACATGAAGACTCAAATACAAGTGACTGAATATACAGAATTGTTGAAGAAATCCCTAAACTAGGTAAAAGAAAACGATAGACCTATACTAAGTATTTCCACAAATGAAATAAAATCAATTCAGTATATTGTATTCAGCATTTCAGAGAGTTTCATGAAAGTTCTATATAAAAAAAAGTATGAAAATCTCTAGAGACAATTCTTACATTATGCAATTAACCTATGTTAAAAGTTAGGGGAACTTAAAATATAATTTGTTACATTGCATTTTTTGCCACTATGTTGATCATAGTTAGGTCTGTGGATGGCTTATGAGTTACTGATGAGTTTTAGTACCTTGGCTGAAGGCTGCTCAGAGAGACATGTAGTACAGCACTTCAGCTCACAGCTGGTACTTTCAACCTGATTGAGGAAAAAAAAATACTAATTAGTTGAATTACCCTATAAAAATAGTTGGAAGAGAAATGGTTTAAATTATCCAACACATTTTCTACAGTTCAGGCAATATTTTTTCTCAAACACTACAAGATCCTTTAAAATTATTTCAATATTATACAAATAATTACTATTTGAAGCATTAAGCCATCTTACTTCACAATGAGGAATGTGTTTACATAAAGTCGAGCCCTTATTAGCTTCATATACATAAGTATGTATGTATATGGATTTATTGTCATAATTTCTGATATAGATAAGCCAGTATTCTAGGTTTGCCAATAGAACTAGTATTTCAATAGATCAATTGTTATTTATACTAAAATTAGTGAAAGTAAATGTTCTAATTAGTCTAAAAGAATTTAGACAATGCTGAAACTAAAATAAAGAATACTTACTCAGCACTTCAATGCCTAGAGCGTGATCGTGAGCGGGAACGGCTTCGGGTGCGCCCCCGGGAGCTTTTAGAGTCAGAACGGCTGCGAGAGCGGGAACGGCTGCGGCTGTATGAGCGCGACCTCCTTCGGGAACGGGAACGAGACCTGGATCGACGACGTGAACGAGACCGTGAACGCGAGTTGCTAAAAGAATAACCATCACACAACACATATTGAATAAATCCTCTGTTCAAGCCAGTGACGCAAGCGCCCCGTCCTGGTGTGTTAAACGCAACTGGAGACATTGGAGCTACACAATTGCAACATGTACCACCTCCGTCTGTGCGAGCTGAACAATACAAAATGTTAAGTTTTGTTTACCAGCTGACCACAACATAATAGAAAAAAGAACATTTTAATTTTATCAATACTTCTGTTAACAAGCTATATTGCAGTTATCCATAATCATATTTTGAGTTACAGTAACATTAATACAATTTCATAGCTATAGCTATTGTGTGACAATTACTGGTGTATATATAGAATACCTATATCCATCAAGACAAATCAATAACATGTTTATTATTGTTTCTGAATCCATCAATAGTAGAAAAATAATGTTTTGTTTCAGATCATCTTGTTGAAATAAAAAAAATGCGAGATAACAGCATTGCAGCTTTTGGACAGCAGAGTACCTAGTAATAGTCACTCTGAAATAAACTTATGCCGTATTTCACTGCATTACTCCATGGGTATAGTAGTTTCCATAAAATGATAACAAAGGCATACTGGCGATACAAATCTGTTGCAATTTGCATTCTAATTTTTAGTAGAGAATCTTGGAATTTTATACAAGCAACAAGAAGCTATAACAGTGGTCAGCTAGCAGAGCGGAATGTGTCCCGATGAAAAAATCAATGCATCTAAGTTACCTGCGGCGGCGGTCGTAGCGGCTTCTGTACGGAGAAGAGGGGCGCCCGTAACGCGCCATCTGCACACGCAGCTCCCTGCCGTCCAACATTCGACCGTCTAGCGAGTCGAGAGCCTCCTCCGCATCACGACGATCGTAGAACCTATAATGATGTGTATAAAGGAATGATGGCTTTATTAGCGACATTGGGAAAACTCACTTGCGATGAAATGCAGCATCAGGAAGCATATCAGCACATTTGAAAGAAATACCATGCACTTCTAATTTAAGTTTAAATAGACTAATGATGATTCATGGTAATGATGGCGCTCGCTTGATTGGAGCCTGGAAATATTGTCCTGCTCTGGCAGGGCAGGTGGTATTTTACCGGTAACGGCTTATGACGTCATTGAAGTAGATTGGTAGGATAGTATGAAAGTAATTACCTGACGAAAGCGAATCCTCTGCTTTCTCTGGTGTACCGGTCTCTGGGTATATAAATATCACCGACTTCACCACATCTTTCGAATACACGACGCAAATCTTCAGGCGTTGTGCGGTATGTTAGATTGTCTACTTTCAACGATACCATGCCGTCAATTCGCGGCGGCGGCCTTCCGTAACTCATCTTGTATAATATTTGCAAAAACTACGCTGTTTAGAATGAATATCTATTTCACCGTTTGGTCACAACAATTATAATTAAAATGGCGTCACAAAACTTAGTAGGCCACGGACGACCTCAGCGTGCAAGCGTAAAATTTAATATGGCTACCGGATGACGAAAGATTTTTAACCAGTGTTACCAACTCTTAAAAATATTTATCCCTGAAGTTGGTGTCAAAAGCCCTTAAAATCGCCTTAATTCATTTGTTTCCCCCCTAAAAATGCATATAATTTCATATCGATTTAGAAATAATATAGGTACTGTAATATGTTTCAATGTGCGGTTGTATAACTCCCAGCATGATGATATGGTGGACGTCCACGTACGTATTATCGTACATTACATTATTATTATACATACATTTAATTTCATGACAGCCTCCGTGGCGTAGCGGCAGCGATCGCGGCCGTTGCGCAAGGACGCGCGGGTTCGTTCCCCGCACAGTGCAAATATTTGTATGCATGAATATGAATATTTTCAGTGGTCTGGTTGTGTCTCGGAAAGCACGTTAAGCCGTTGCCATAAGAGCATCTAGTAGCAGTCGTTACGGGTTGTTGGAGCCTTCAAACTCTTCACGGAAAATATCGAAGTTTAGCCAAAAATAGCAGTTAGGTCCGTATTACAAAACGTCACTCAAAACTCAAGCTCTACTTAAGAATCGTTTCAAGTCATTTGATTGGTTGAAACTAGTTTTAAGTAATGCTTAAGCAGAGATCAATGTTTGAGTTTCCTTCTGGAATACGGACCTTAGGTGCGTGCTTACCAACCAATCAAATGGCTTGAAACGATTCTTAAGTAGAGCTTGAGTTTTGAGTGACGTTCTGTTATACGGACCTTAGACTGCTAAAGCGGACCGCAGACTCCAAAGCTGAAAAAAGCTTCGGATGTGACTGACATTAACGCTGAGATGATGAAGACTGTAATATATTTCAAAATCTTTATTGTAGGTTATTTAATACATTAAATATTTCATCTTCATCTGAAGATTCAGATTTTTTAAAATCATACATATAGACATTGAATTATAACATTTTATTGGATGGATTAAATGTTACACAAGATCCATCATTTCGATTTAATATAAATCGGACCAGCAGTCACTAGGCAAGAAATAAATATTAATATAGTAAATTTCAAAAATAACAAAGAGTCAAAAAATCCCTGAAAATACCCCTAAAATAGTCCCATCTCACTTATTTACCCCCTAAATCTGGGGGGAAAACCCCTAAGTTGGGAACCCTGTTTTTAACAAGCCAGGCACAAAAGCGGAAGTACCTTTAATGTTGTCGTTTACAAAAATAATATTTTAGGTCTGGCAATGATGCATAATGATGATGATGCGTAATGTTGTAAAATAATTTTAATTTAATTAATGACTATGAGGAGACATCAGTTAAAATTATGGACAACAAATTAAATAAACAAATAACAATCAGGAAACAATAATGTTTCAATAAAATTTCCTAATTTTCATGGTGTTGCGTGGTTGTCATGGAGTTGTTTTGTATACATAATTTCAATTATTCCATTTAAATCATTAGACTTAATATTTTTAGAAATTCGTTTTTCCTTTTAGATTTGATTAAAACTTCGTTGTGTACCTTCCACAAATTTCATAAAAATGTGTGCAGTCAAACAAGTTAGAAATAAAACTCTTCTTCCTGATCTAAGGAAGGAGGGCGAACTTAGCAAGGATATTTTGCTTAAAACTCTTAATAAACATATTGGCTCCACTGGGTCTAGACTGTTCTCGCATCATACACTAGCAAGTGTGAGGCGACTAAGTTTTTATCATCCTTTCCAGTAAGTAGTACATACATGTATGTATAATATGTAGTTGTCGCGAAAACTAGTATTATTTTATCACTCCATTTTTTAAACTAATGGATTAGGGACACCGTCCTCAACTGGGGTTAAATCAGCGGAAGCTGCCGTAGTTTATAATTACATTACTAACTTGTATAAGAAATCTATTTAAATCTCTCTCTCTTACATAAAATTATAAATTTACAATTAGCAAACCATTAGTCATCATCATCCCAGCGTTAATCCCAGTCGCATCCGAAGCCTTTTCAGCTTTGGCAAACCATTAGTGAGCAATATTAATGTAACAATATAATTTAAAAGAGTGTCCATGGACATACCTATTTGCTTGTTCTTTTTTTGGTTGAAGTAAATTCTTTATTTATGAGTTTGCACTTTTGATTTTATGTATGAGTGGTACACTCTATACATAACTATGTATTGCTTGCATATGTAAGTTATTATAAATATCGAGGAGGAAAAAATCAAAAAAGTTCCTTTGTATTCCATTTTATCTGTGTTTGGCCCCCTGAGGAACTATTGTGTTTCCTATTAATTTAGTTCATTATTTTAGTTTGCCGAAAGATAGTCTGGATTTAGTCATGACTACGACCTACAATCAATCTACAGAGAGGTTTGCGGATAAGGAGGACCTGTACCTACAACCTGAAACTATTGGCTGCGATACCTGGCGGCGACTTCGGAACACCTTTGACAAGAAACCACCTACCTATATACCCCTAGTAAGTTTCTGCTAACTTCAACTTCAATTCTTGATCAATTCCCCTGTGGAATAGATACCACAAATTTGCCAATAACACCTGCAACAAATTATAGAAATTCTTCGAAAATTTTATTACACAATAATGGCGGATATCGTCAATAACGTCAATGACAGTCGAAAAAGACGGCCGCATGAACCATATACGAGGGAGGTTTGGGGCAAAGTCATGATGTCGCCACTATGCTGCGATATTTCAATGTTCTTTAAGAATTATTTACTGAATGCACTTTTTACTACATAAATCACGCGCTGTTATTTAGTAAACGACACTATAAATAATTCAAAAGTCCAATGAAAAATGAGCGTGACACTCATCTTAGCTATCCCGCCAAAACTCCAAGTTTCAGCTAGTTAGTATCATGTTTATTTCACATAATATTTATGCTCTACCTGTTAGCTTCATTCTAAATATACACGGAGATTTAACAAACCAAACATTCATACTGGCTTCCCAAGGTTCGGTTTTTATCGAAGCTCGATATTGTTCATAAAAAGTAATTAGAATTTCTTCGGAATAAAAGCCCATTTTGGTCTTCTACTTTTGATTTGACGTCTGCTTAAACGGCTCATATCACTTTCGACTAAGTACCTAGTTGATCAGACATAGTCGAACTGTGTGAACGCGTTATTACTGTCCACAGTACAGCGATCGACGCATAGGCTCTAAAAAGTTGAAGCTGTGAGCTGTCTATTTCTTTAAATGATTTGACCCATTTTGTTTTCCTATAATTTTAATGAACACCACATAATATAATGAATGCGCGCATAATATAATAATTTGGTAACTTTAAATACCTAATTCGTATGCCCGTGGCCTAAAAATACTAAATAGCCAACTGGGAACATGTTCGCGAATTTAACCGCTGCGTGTGTACCTAGTATTAGGTGCGTATTACAGAACGTCACTCAAGCATTGATCTCTGCTTTAACATTACTTAAAATTAGTTTCAACCAACCAAATGGCTTGAAACGAGACTTAGGTAGAGCTTGAGTTTTCAGTGACGTTCTGTAATACGCACCATAGAATGCTTTAAAAGAGTGCAAAGCGAGTCGCAGAAAGAGACAAAACAAAAATACGTCTTAAATTAAGGGTTACCACGTGAGGAAGAATTTACGCCACAATTTGTGATAGCGGACAACTAGAGAAAGCCTGTCTGTGTTGTAAGTGGCACGGATAATTCGATTACCATCGGTCATCATCATCTCAGCGTTAATCCCAGTCGCATCCGCAGCTTTTTCAGCTTCGGAGTCTGGGGTCCGCTTTACCAGTCCAACTACTGATTTTGGCTAAACTTCGATATTTTCCGTGAAGCGACTGCCGTCTGACCTCCACAACCCGAAGGCGATATCTAAGCATTGCAGTTAGACCAATTGTTAGACTTTTGAGGGCTCCAACAACCCGTAACGACTGCCACTGGATGTTCGTATGGCAACCGGGACCAACGGCTTAACGTGCTTTCCGAGGCACGACAAGACCAGTGCAAATATTCATATTCATTCGATTGCCATCGGTATGAGCATTTAATGTAATGAGGAAGACTTGTTCCTAAGCTCAAATAAATTGCGTTAAGAGCAATTGAGTTACGATGGATGTTGTGATTGACCTACTATTTCTTAGATATGTACAGACGACGTTTCTAAGTATATCTTGGACACCAATGACTGAAGGTGAAGGAAAACATCTTGAGGAAACCTGGACTTTAAGTCTGAAATCGCCAACCCGCATTCAGCAAGCGTGGTGATTACGCTCAATCCTTCTCTGTATGAGAGGAGACCTGTGCCCAGCAGTGGGACGATTTAAAAGAAAAAAAAAAAGGTTGATGATGATGATGACTGACGACGAGGTCAATCTACCCGAAACTGTCAAATATTCCCAATCAACCTTTAGCCTTAGCGCGTTTTAGATAAAGTTGAAATTCTAATAAAAAAATCTTACTGATTGTAGTTTGTTATGTTGTCGTCTGTACATACCTATCTTATATTTCTTTGAGTGTAGCAGTTATTCTTTTTAAGCTTTTCATGCTACCAACAGGGTTTGATGTAAAAACCAATAACAAAATATCTCTGTCGCAGAACTTTCGTTGTTGAGCCGAGCTTACAGAATGTAGTTCTGAAAAGAACTGATTTGATTTTCACTCTCGGCGCCAAGCAGCGGGTAGAAATCGCAGAATGAGAAAAAAAATGCGCGTGATTAAAAATAATCTAATTGTAACCTATCTATATTTCAGGGACATCCGATGAAGCGCGGAGGAATCAAGGAGCGCATTTCTCGATACAGTGTGAAGCTCATGAACTCTGGTATCCATTCGTCGCAAACCAACCCTGGATATAGCCGGCAGCCAGCTGGTGGCGCCATCTTCTTCTATTAATGTCGTTACACCGTGTAGTTACGATTCCGGTTTCTTTTTTTCAAGGTCATTCTAGGCATATCTTTGTTTTTTACAGATGATTATAATAAATGCTCTGACTATATACTTACTGATACCAACAATAGCAGTGCATTAGATTGACAAAAAGAAAAACTGAAATTAAATTCCTGATTAGTACAATCAACTACTTTTTTTATACAATATGTAAAGAAAACCCTGTCCGACCCGTAAGGATAATAAAGGTTAGGTAAACACATGGCCAAATAAAATATTAAATTTTACATAATCATCATAGTAACAATACTAATGAATTTTGAAATAATCTTTTTTTGTCGCGAATTAATTCCAACTTCCCCAAAATTTGTTAATTTTTAAAAAGTGACAACACCATTTCTGACGGAGCGAATAGCGATGCGACCATGTGCCGCGTGCCCTGCCCCCCGTCACCCGCGGATGTATGCCTAACGTGTTGTCTACCGGACATGCATTAAGTTACCTCGCTTTTTCGAAATAATATTTATTTTTTTAGGGGGATTTTTTTTTAAGTTTAGACCGAGTTTGTAGGCATTATTATAATCAGTTATCGATACCTAACAAAACCTTCACGGATCGGACAGGGTTTTCTTTACATATTCAATCAATACATAGTATAAAACAAAGTGGCTTTCGCTGTATGTCCGTATGTATGCTTAGATCTTTAAAACTACGCAACTGTAGATTTTGACGCGGTTTTTTTTAATAGATAGAGTGATTCTTAAGGAAGGTTTAGGGCGGGTTGTTTCACGTTCACTTAACGCATGCGTAAAAGTTAAAAATGGTGCTAACCATCGTCAAGTCAAAAAATGAGTTGTTTCACAATACGTAAACGTTAACGCACGCAAAAAAAGATACGATTACGATAAACTGACGGGTTGTTTCGCGTTCACTTAACGCATGCGTAAAAGTTAAAAATGGTGCTAACCATCGTCAAGTCAAAAAATGAGTTGTTTCACAATACGTAAACGTCAACGCACGCAAAAAAATACGATTACTTTAACCGATGCTCCCAGCACTGGTTAACGTAACTTATGTCAAGTTGTGTTTAGTCCGCCGTGGTGTCAATTAGTGAAAACAACATAAACTCCCTTTTGTATTCGCGAGTTTGGTCTCTAATTGACGATAGTAGGTAGTTCATCTGATGATGATACAAGTACCGTAGAAAGAAAAAGAAAGGAGTTTAGCAGCCCAAGTTGTTTGTTTTTTTTTTATATTACTGTTGTTGTCTGTTTCTTTACAGAACAACACATCTTTATATTTTTCAAGCGAAGATTGAAAGCGATCTTTCTCATTTTTTGTGAAGTTAGTTAAATGAAATGAAATCGTTTATTAAGCAAGTAGGATCACTGATCACTTTTACACGTCATGTTTTATTTTTTTTCCGTTCTCTAAAAAAAAAATATGTTTACATTATAGAATATACGTGTTTTGTTAGATTGCAATGTTTAACATATACCTACTTATTAAGGCCTTAAACATAGTAACTATGTTTAAGTGTATGTAGTAGTACGAGTGAGTGTAGTAATTTACTTACTTTGGTGTGTATGGTGGGGGATATATAAATAATAAATAAATATATACGGACAAATCACACAGATTGAGCTAGTCCCAAAGTAACATTGAGACTTGTGTTATGGGATACTAACTCAACGATACTATATTTATAATAGATACATATATAGATAAACATCCAAGGCCCAGGCCAATCAGGAAATGATCGTTTTCCATCATGACCTGGCCGGGGTTCGAACCCGGGGCCTCCACGTCGCAAGCAGGCGTGTTGACCGCTGCGCCACGGAGGACGACAATGTTTATGTTTGGTTACTATGTATTATACCTTAGCCGGCTATTAATATTGTAACATATAATTGGTTTTTGTCCCAAATATATAAAATAAAAATAAAATGTATCCATTTTTCGTCAAAGTATAGCTTTTCTATAGGTACACAGTTTTCTAGTATAAACGGACTTAATTTATAAAATGGCACGAAGTTATTTCCCACAACAATAAACAATAATACCAAGAAAGTTAGATAAACTACAGCACGTGACAGTCGCCTAGATAAAATTTGCTGGGGCGATGTATGTGGCCGGGTACATCGTTGCAACGCAATGTACCTATTCGTGCGCAGACGATGTAGCATCGGGGCGCTGCCGCTGTCGGTAAAGTGGCGCGCTTCAAAATCAAAGTACTTGTCGCGACAATATTCTCTGGAGTAGTCACACCTACGTCACTTCAGTGCAGTGTTGCCAACGTAGGCGATTTTTCGCCATTTAGGCTACTTAGAACGAGAATCGGCGACGAAAAAATCTGAAAGGCGACTGGTCGCAAATTAGGCTACTCAACTCTAGAGCTTCGTTTTATTTATTTTTTGTATATACTACCTACTATGCCAAGAGACATGCGGCCGTGCGTGTGTGTAATGTTGGTATAATTTGGTATTAAGATGGTCACGCTATTTGTTTATACTTAGTTTCCGGCCGGAGTACCCTAAATTTGTCTTAGCTAAATGTCAAATATTCCCAATCATTCTTGAGCCATAATGCTTGAAATATAAAGTTGAAAATCGAATAATGAAATTATCGTAGTATCTTGATGTGCTGTCGTCTGTACCTAACCAAATTTAGAGTTATACGTAGATATTCAACGTGCACGCAATTATCTATCTTGTACAGAAATTTCGGTTATTACTTTGCCTTTCTCTTTGAACGACTTCTCCTGTGTAATTGTTGTGATAATAGAAAGGATTTAAAAAAAAATTATTCTTTCGTTTATTCCCGAAGCTGTAATTTTTAATACATTGATATAATTCAATATTTTAATATATCTTTTCAGTTGTTATTACGACTCAACAAAGTTTTTATTCTTTAAAAAAATGAGAAAATGCTCCTGTAAATTTAAGTAAGTCTATGTGATAATGGCGCGTATTTCAATTCTCTTGATGAGTTTTTTTTTTTAATATATCTTTTAATTTATTCCCGGAGCTGCAATTAGAAATACAAATTTTCATTCGTTATTAAGACCAAAGTTTTTTTATTAATTAAAAAAAAAACGCTCCTGTTTTACGCTAAGTATATTAAAAAAAATGATTTTAAGTGAAATTGATAAACTGATATCGATAAAATGTTTAGATGAAAAATATTAAAATTTACAGCTACGGAAATAAATAAAAATAATATTTAAAAAAAATAATCATGAAGAGAATTGAAATACGCGCCATTATCACAAGCTAAATGTCAGAGTGAGTCGATTGTCAAGTCGGATGTCGACCAAATTCACACTCATTAAAAACTACATTTTATTTTATCGTTAATAATAAGTTCGTTTTATTTTATCGTTATTATAGATAAATATATAAAATACTTATCGTTATTTTGGTGTTTGGGCTACTACAACCAAAGAAATTATACTACAACTGAAATTGGGCGATATTAGGCTACTTCATGCATGATAAACGGCGACATTAGGGCCAGCACCGTTGGCAACACTGCTTCAGTGTCGTCCACACTTTGAAGTAGGACTGACGTTCTTTTTGCATATTTTTTACATTGTTTTTGTTTTATTTGTTGTGTAAACATGTAATAAATAATAATTTATTGACATATAATGCAAAGCCACTGCTTCCTCCATCGTCTCGGCCGCACAACTAAACAACGAATATTCGCCGTAGGCCGATTTCTGAATCTTCGCCCGCCAATGAGAAGAACATCGTGTATGACAAGGACAACAGATATTTTGCGCGCCAAAGCGACACGAATCTTCGCCTGCTAATGTAGCCCCGGCATTTAACGAACGTTAAACATCATCAAAGTTACGTTAACGGACGTAACTTTTTGACGTACGTATGTTACGATTACCAACCGTTTGAAACAACCCGCCCGACTACCTTTTATCCCGGAAAAAATTGATATTCCCGAGGGAAATCCAAAAAGCGCGATATAACCGAACTCTACGCGGGCGAAGCCGCGGGCGGAAAGCTAGTATTGTATAAATTATAAACTAGTGCTTGACCGGAATCCCGAATCTCCAATAGCAGTGATGGAATCGTTGGTGATAAAGCGTGCTAGTATAAAGTACGCGCGAGTGAATAGGCTCTTAATCATCATCAACCGACAACTTTACATAGTCGTGGTCGTGGTGGCCTAGTGGTTAAAATACCAGCCTCTCAAGTATGAGTGCGCGGGCTCGATTCCAGGTCAGACGAGTACCAATGCAACTTGCAGCCAACAAGCACCAATGACTGACGGTGAAGGAAAACATCTTGACGAAACCTGCCCCCTAATCGGTGAACACATTTTTGTCAAATGATTGCGACTAGTTGGGATCAGTTGGTATCGTTCGGGCCGCCTATTGGTCCGTTCGGTCCAAACGATCCCAACTAGTCTCAATCATTTGACAAAAATGTGTTCGCCGATTAGGGGGCTGAACTTTAAGTCTGAAATCGCCAACCCGCATTGAGCAAGCGTGGTGATTACGCTCAATCCTTCTCTGTATGAGAGGAGACCTGTGCCCAGCAGTGGGACGATGAAAGGCTTTTAATAATAAGAGCCTATTCGCTCAGCTTTCAAGACACTTAAATTGTAGTCCGACGGAAACATTGCAGCTGGCAAATTGTTTTTACTGAAAAACTTGTATTTGTCGATCCTTAGTATACATATTCAGCCCAGCAGTGGGACGATGAAAGGCTTTTAATAATAAGAGCCTATTCGCTCGAGCTTTCAAGACACTTAAATTGTAGTCCGACGGATACATTGCAGCTGGCAAATTGTTTTTACTGAAAAACTTGTATTTGTCGATCCTTAGTATACCTATTCACCACTAGTAATGTGATATAAGTTTGGAGTCATCGTCTTCGTCACCTGCGTGACAAGAAGTGTCTATCTACTTATTATAATATAACTTGAAAAGCCATGAAGTTACAGCCTGGGTATTATACTTCATTTTGTGTCTAAATTACTTGTGGGAGTTTTTGGCGGGAAAGTCAAGCTGAGTGTCACGCTCGTTTTTCATTGGAATTTTAAAATTATTTATAGTGCTGTTTACTAAATAAAAGTGCATGATTTATGGAGTAAAAACTGCATTTGGTAAATAATTTATAAAGAACAGTGAAATATCGCTGCATAGTGGCCACATCATGACTTTGCACAAAACCTCCCTCGTAAGACGGGTCACGCGGCCGTCTTTTTCGACATGAATAATTTACAATTACGTGACATTGGCTAAATGCACAAACCTTGTGAAGCCAAAAAATAAAGAAACAAGAAATTACTTGTGTCAAACGTACTTACATCCAAGAGCACGAACATAAAAATATTTTTTTTTTTGGTTGTATAAAAGTTAACTGTCTCGTGTGTGCTGTTTAATTCCGTGTGATTTATTAAATAAATATTCGTTTATTTTATTTTATTTTGTTTTTGATTGTATCGACATGCACCATACCGACTTACCTAATTTCTATAGTTCTTTGCCAATTCGAATAGCAAAGAACTAGGAGATTGATCGGATTGATAGACATAAGCGATAGTCATGAGGTGCAATCAAATTATCATCGCAAATCTCTCGCACGTGGAGATAGCAGCAAACTCCGTTGGTCTATTACTATCTCCCGACTTCGCCGTCCTCGGCATGCCCTCACAGACCCCGATGACCCCATTACCCTCCTCCAAGAGGCCAATAGGGCCACCAGCACAGTACACAAAAACAGACCGACCTACCGACCTCGCCGCCGAGGTCCATCGCGACGCGCTCCCCGTAGCAACCCCCTCCCCCGTCCCCTGTCCGAGGAAGGCCAGCCCGCGCCGTAGCTGAGCCAGTATTTATCATAATGTCCCAACAATGACCTCTGAGTTTGTTTCGGCGTTTCTTCTCAGAGCTAGTACTAGGAAACGCCGTGGTCATCAAACCATTAAGTATAACTTTCGATCCAGCCGCCCCTTGCTGTCCTCTCTAGCGACGCCCTAAGCCGAGGTTCGTACCCCACGGGGGTGCCCTTAGTGCGTAGTCGCCTAATTTTAATTTAGTTTTAAGTGCCCCTGGCTGGAGGCTTTAATTTTAATTAAAGCATCCACAGGAAAGTCCGATTAAGTAGTTACGGTCTCTTAGTAGCAACCTACGAGATGCCATATAAAAAAAAAAAAGAAAAAAAAATGGTCTATTATAAGCGCTACTGCTGAGTGCGGGTCTTTTGTTTCGATGCCCGTCGGGCTATGTTTCAGAGTTTTTCTTTCAAAAACTTAGCAAACGCTGCCTTTTATGACTACAACACCCTAATCGCGTAACACACTATTACTATCAATTGGAATCATTTTGAAGCATATTGCTAATGCCGCAGGATTGGATACTCGTTTTGTTTTTTTTAATCAAACAGTCTATCAGTGCCTGTAGGTACACGGCGATGTAATCAATAAAGTAGTCGCCTAAATCTCAATTTACAGACGACAGCACATCAAGCTACTACAATCTGTCAGATTTACTTATTAGATTTTCAACTTTATGTCTAAAGCATTAAGGCTTAAGTTTGATTGGGAATATTTGACAGTTTCGGGTAGTTTGATATGCTGTCGTCCGTACGTAGGCGGTCGCGCGGTAGGCGGTTAGAAGGCAATGAAACCAATATTATTTTTCAATATAATCACCATGAATAATAATATACTTCTGATATCGGCGAAACAACATCTCTAAACCTTTATAAAAATTATCACAATTTTTATCCTATAATGGGGAAGAAAATTCAAATCTATTTGCAGATGTCGCTGATGGCGTTTGACTCATAACAATATTAGCTGTCAGTCGTATCATGTTTTATGTTGAGTTTTTTTTGTGTTTGACGTGTTTTTTTTTTTAGGTAAAGCAGAGTAATGTATTGTACATGGACTGTTTCAAGTTAAAAAAGGAGTTAAAAGTCTAGAGAAGCTTCAGTAAAAGGACGAAAAGCTGATCTAATTACTAGGCAAATAACAATGCCCAGACTAGACTTGTTAGTTTTTTAAGTTACATTAATTGTGTATTAGGTTTAAAGTTTCTTTAGTTATATTTAAGTAAATAATGTAATTATTATTGCCACATTTTGAAAGTTTCAAAACTATTAAACTAAAGTTATTAGGTATCCAGACTTCAATTGTATGACCGAAATTTTAACTTCGAGGTTCCTCAAGAACAAGAAATTCAAGAGAAAAAATTGATTTACCGCCTTCAGAAAGCTATAGAGACATCAACATAATCTTTATTGAAATCTACACACATCAAAAGTGTCTAGGGATCAACATATATTTTTGCAATAACTTTTCTCCTGATTGATATTAATTAAAATTTTCTTTAAGGATTCATCAAATAAAGTGTTTTCGTTTGTCACAGTAACGATAAACCAAGTCACCTTTGCATTAATAAAGAAATTTGCCATTTTCCTAATAAAGGGATATTTGACATTTGAACCACTAACACAAAAGTTCGAAAAAAAGACTGAAATAACAGTTTTCTCTAAAATTTTATTGGGTAACTTTAACAATTAATAATCCGTGTTTCTACCGCGAACACTAACAACACAAGAACATCGGTTTGGCATACTCAAAATGAGTTCATCCAAATCACGCTGTGGAATGGCCGCCCATGTTCGTTGCAACAACAAAAAAAGGTCTTCTTGCGACTGGATACCCTCCATATTCGGCAGAGCTCTTCTCTGTAGCATATCCCATGCATGCTCAATCGGGTTCAAGTCTGGCGACTGAGCAGGCCAGGGCAGGACATTGATGTTAGCTGCGGCGAGAGTCTGTCTTACAACTCTTGCGGTGTGCGGTCGTGCATTATCATGCATTAACTGAAATAAGGGACCGATTTGCACTTGTAGAGGAACGATGACGTCTGATACAATCGTCTCAGCATAAATTTGAGCGTTGAGGTTGCCTCTGATCCAAATCAACTCAGTTCTTCCGCCGATCCAAATACCCGCCCATACCATGATGGTTCCACCACTATAAGGATGGACTTCCTGGCAGGATTTTAATCGCTGTTGGCGTCCAGGGGTTCTCCAGTGCCGTATACGTCTTGTATCCGGTCTCATACCAAAACGAGACTCATCAGAAAAGCACACGAAACGCCATTGTTCTTCTGCCCAATTTCTGTGTTCAAGAGCCCATTGATATCGAATCCTACGATTGTGCATTGCTATAGGTGGTACCCGTAGCGGTCTTCGGGAATGAAGGTTCACTTCATGCAAGCGGTTTCTGACTGTTTGGTCGCTAATTAAGTTCCCTGAAGAGTGATGAAGCCTCACGGCTAACATCATGGCGGTTATTGTTGGAGCTCTTCGAGTTAAGATTTGAATGTATCGGTCTTGTCTCCGTGTGGTGCAGCGATACCGTCCTCCATGGCGCTCAGCCACGGTACCAGTGCTTCGGTAACGTGTCCAAAGTCGACTGATAACACTCTGACTTGTATTCAGAGCTAAAGCCACAGTACGTTGCCGGGAACCAGCTTCTATCATTCCCACGGCTCTGAGCATTTCTTCCCTGCTTAAATGACGTCGCCGCTCCATAATAACGTTGGTTTTAATCAGTAGTAGGGAAACAGTAGCACTAATAATGTCTTCAATGCGTTGTATGTTTTTATAGGGAAAATATTGACAGCTGATTTTCATCTTTTACTCGAATTTGATTCACAGTTCCTGATTCAAATTATGAAATGCACCAAAAAGGATCCATATAAATTTATAAAATCATAAATTTATTACAAAGCCACATCTCAATCTCAAGAAATCCGCATAAAAATGCTTGATCCCTAGACACTTTTGATGTGTGTATTTATACATTCTGTTCTAAATTGAAATGCACATCTTTAGGGAAAGAGTGATTTCCATTATTATTGCAACAAATTGCTACACAACGCGACATATTTTTTACATTTTTATAAACAACGTAAACTCGAACTAATTACAATGGGTTTTGACAGTTTATTTGGGTCAAACGATATCAGCGCCTCTAGTGGCGAGATTTGTCATTTTTCTTCCCCATTGGAATAATTTTGAAGCATATTGCTAATGCCGCAGGATTGGATACTCGTTTTGTTTTTTTTTTAATCAAACAGTCTATCAGTGCCTGTAGGTACACGGCGATGTAATCAATAAAGTAGTCGCCTAAATCTCAATTTACAGGCGACAGCACATCAAGCTACTACAATCTGTCAGATTTACTTATTAGATTTTCAACTTTATGTCTAAAGCATTAAGGCTTAAGTTTGATTGGGAATATTTGACAGTTTCGGGTAGTTTGATATGCTGTCGTTCGTACGTAGGCGGTGGTCGCGCGGTAGGCGGTTAGAAGGCAATGAAACCAATATTATTTTTCAATATAATCACCATGAATAATAATATACTTCTGATATCGGTGAAACAACATCTCTAAACCTTTATAAAAATGATCACAATTTTTATCCTCTAATTGATCGAAGACGGCCGCTTGCAGGCGGCCGTTCCCTTCTTCGTTTGAAATTTTCTTCCTCCTAAGTTCCGGTTTAAATTTGGAATTAAATAATAGTCCGACGGGGCCATTTCTGGACTGTAACTGTAAGGTGGATGTTCCACTTCTGTGACCCAGCATTGACGAATTGCATCCTTAGAAACACCAGTGGTATGAACAGGGCCTTTGTCATGGAACAACATGACACCTTTAGACAACTTGCCTCTTCATTTTTCTTTTATCTTGTCTCGTAATTTATATATTAAGAAAGCATATTACTCGCCGTTTATGACTTTATTATGTTCTTTAAACCACAATCAAAATGCCTTGAAAATCCCAAAGGAATGTGCACATCAGTCAATTTTAGTCGATTGTTGCACCTTTACTAGGGTGCTTTTCCCCCTTTAACGCCATTCCATTAATTGACGATTGCTTTGTCGACCATAGTTTCATCACCAGTCACTAGCCGCTGTATCTTTAAATTTTCGCCACAAAGATCCAAATCCCGAAGCACGCGCACTCTTTCCTGTCTCTGTACCGCTGAAAGAAGTTTCGGTACCCACCTTTCACTCACTTTTTTATGTGAAGATGTTCATGGATCTCAAGATGACGGTATGTTTAGAGAGCCCAAGCCGAGCTGCAATTTCTGTAATCTTCAAACGGCAGTCTCTTAGAACCTCCTCTTCGATAAGCAATCGTATCTTTCCCGAGGCGAACCTCTTTCACTCAATTTTTCATTGTGTTATAGGAGGGAGCAGACGTCATCCAATCGTTCTTTTATTTGGACATAAACCAAGGGCGTAGCCAGGATTTTGTACATGGGGGGGCAGGTTGAGAAAATCCTAGACTGAATTAATTTTTTCATACATTAGGTATAAATGCGAAAGTTTGTGAGTGTGTGTGGATGGATGGATGTTTGTTACCTCTTTCTCGCAAAAGCTACTGAACAGATTACGATGAATTTTGGTAGGTATGTAGGTAGCTGAAGACCCAGAATAACGCATACATAGGGGTAGAGTAGGTTTAGTTTAGGGTAGGTGTAAAATACGAAAATTAAATAAATAACTTAATTTTAAAACAGCAGATTCAAACAACAACAGATAGCTCGTAATTAACTGACGTTGACATAATTTTACTTTTGACGTTGACGGTGACAAATCGCTTGTAAAGATGGCCGCGGTATTATACGGCTAAAACAAGAGAATCAGAGATGTCATAGCAACCATTTGAATGTGTACTGACCTCCCTACTTTGACAGGTTCTGCCGCCATTAAAATTTCCATGCGTTTCATACTTTAATTTTTTTTGTTCTAAGTTGCGCCAGCCTGGCTAAACTCAATTAAACTATAGATTAACACTAAACTTTGCTAGCGAGGCGAAAGATAACAATAATTACCACAATTAAGAGTATGACCTAGCTTAGCTCAATGAGTTTCTATAAAGAGGTGAAATAAAGTTCGCTCAGTTCGCTCAGTCCGCCAACCTGCCCGCCTGCGCGGGGGCAACTGCCACCCCCCCTGCCTCCCCCTCGCTACGCCCATGACATAAACCCTCATTAAACAGAAAATTGATGACATTTCAGTACTCAGTCTTCGACATTTTGAAAAAATACGCGGCCCTCGTTATTCAAATGCCTGCTAAATTAAGACTAAGCATTTCATTCGATGCGTGTTTCTTATAATTATGTGGTTACACGATAATTGATAAACGTACTATATAATGAAACCCAGCATGTAGCAACATGTCGCGTAGACCTATAACAGGTCAGTTCATTAAGGGACCGACTAAGTAGATCAAGCATAGCTCACCAACTGTGCAAAGAGAAGAGACAGCTATCATTTAACATTTACAGGATGAATAAAGCTATCCCTTTTTACAATGGCACAAATCACAATGATTCTGTTAACACGTCATAGTTTGGCCCTTTATGGTAGGTATGTACTTTCGGCGGTGAATAAATTTGTCGGTATTCCGCGAGCGCGACGGATGTACGGGATATTTGTTACAGAAACCCGGCAATAAAACCATGTGTGTAAAAATTTTGAATCTCAAGACAACTTTCGACTTTGCAGGTTTAAAAAAAAACACCCGAAATCACGTAAGAGCTTCGTGATTCATTACTCAGTCCGTCAGTCGTCCCTTCTGTAACTGGCAGTTAATTTTTTTTCGAATTTTTCTTTGTGATACAGGTAATACCTATGTCAAAAACAATTAAACAAGATTTGGTATCTTCTGGTCTGGTAGGAAACGTACTGAAAACTTTATACCCAAATACATTGAAAATTTTGTTAAAATTTACTTGAACTATGTAACCTTATATTTAATACGTAAGTCAAAACACATTTGGTGCTTTTATCGTGATATGGAGTTTTTGGATTCGCTTGGTGATTATCGTTCCTTTTTCTTATTATGTATCATTTTATGAAATATTCCAGTCTGGGTCCTAATTTTAAGCAATTTTCTTTTAGATTTAGATACAATAGATAAAAAGTCGCACCGGGTTCGGTCTTGGTATTTATACGAGCAGTTTAAGTCCCTCGAAAGGAGCCAGTTGGATGCTGCCCAGAAACTGAAAGATCGTTCTTATCAGGAAAGAATTTTGCGCCAAGAACTGTCAGAAAGACGAGCTAGGCGCAAACTTTACGATCAATTTGGACTTTGTCAAAGTGAGTCTAGGTTAATAAGAGAAAAAAGCGTAAACAATTACAGGTCTACTGTGAGTACGAGCGAAGATGACTTCTTGGAAAGTTTCTACCTCGTGCCTGAGGAGGAACGAGTAACGCAAATTACTGGAGCAAAAGAGTTCTCTGGCGAAGGTGACACGTTTAGTCAAGACTGCTTATCAGAGAGTGTTGACGATCAGAACAGAGATGACAACGGCAGCCATGCGGGAAGCGTTACCAGCGTAGTTGAGAATTTAAAACCGCCTAATGATGAGTTTTTATCACCACCTAATGCGGAATATATGCAAAATATTTTAGACGAAGATATAAAAAGCTCTACAGCTGATGACACAAAAAGCTCTAGGGCCGAAGATACGAAAAGCTTTGTAGCCGCAGATATTAAAAATTGTATAGCCGATGATTTAATAATATCTATAGCTGATGATTTAGAACACTTTATAGTTGATGATTTAAAAAACTCTGTAGTCCATGATTCAAAAAACTCTACAGCCAATGACTCAAAAAACTCTACAGCTAATGATTCAAAAACCTCTCCAGCCAATGATTCAAAAAACTCTACAGCTAATGATTCAAAAACCTCTGCAGCCAATGATTCAAAAAACTTTATAGCCGATGATTCAAAAAACTCTATAGCCGATGATTTAAAGAAGCAATTGGACTCCGTAAAAGAGGATTTACTGTGTTTAGAAAATATAGCACACCTTGAAGACGACGATAAAATATCTGAAGAAGATAGCTCAAATAAACTGGCCATTCCAGAACATATTATGGGCAGTAAGAAAGCTGATCAGGAATGTAATGTAATCGCAATATGGTCCCGAGTAGTGTCGTTTGCATATCAAGTTGTGCAATTAAATCACGGTGATTGTTTTATTTATCCTTAGTAATATTTGGAGTAGTAGCTGTTCTCTCACGTTGAGCATATCTTGTTTGTTGCAGGCAACTGTTATTGTGACTACAGCTCGCAGTTCTTGACGGCGGTGCTCGCGTGTGATGTATTGCGACGAGGCGTCAACAGAATGTGTGAGTACCTAATTATCGTTCTAAACTGCCGCTGAGCAATGTAGAAAAGTTTATTCATAATAACCCCGATTCTATTGTTTACAAACTAAATTAGAGTCTTCTTCACTTTTTCTTTTTTCATTTTCTTCTTTTCTTTTTCACTTCTTCACTTCGCATCTTTTCTTTCTACTTCGTTAAGAACAGGACAGAAGATAAAATATTAGGTAAGTACTTAGTTTGGTCATGTCAAATTAATATAGGTAGGTACTCTATAGATAGTTTAGACATGGGTTTCGATTAAAAACTAATTAGTCCGTCAGTCAGATTTCTAAAAAAAACTGGATACGTATTTTTTCTTTTTTTCATATAAACAAAAAATGAAGACGGTACAGTGAGTTACACACTCGTGTGACATCACTCCTTGCTACACTTTTTAGCAACGAGTGACGTCACCAGCCACCCTGATCTTTGATGCCTTTTATATTTGTCAAATATAAAATAAAAAAATAAATGATAAAACAAAATATACATACGTATCCAATATTTTTCTGTAATCTGAATGACGGACTTAATATAATATTTTTTTTCCCAGGAAACATCCCTATTGCGGACTGGACTAATCACTAGACTATTATTTATCTTCTTTTTTTGTTTTGGATGGGAAATCATCAAATGACCATTCCCGCTCTGGGCGTGTCAGACTTTTACTGACTAAAACCCACCCGTGTTCCTTCACTTGCCTGTGAGACAGGGCCACGGTTTCTCTTTTAACCAACCCACAACCTTGGCCCAGGAGGCATCGGTCTTCGCCGTCCTCGGCGAGCTGCCCATCGCTCGCCACGCGCCTACGGTGTCCGGGAGTTCGATGTTGTTGTTGTTGTTGCTTCTCCTGCAGCGACTTGAGGCGTGAGGGCGCTGGGATTCCTGTTCCCTTACGCGCTCCGCCTCCTCCTTTGCCAGCATCACTACTTCGCAAAAGGAGGTGACGGCCTGCCATGCACTCTCGCTCCGGACCTGGCTCGCCTGGACCAGGGACGAACGCCAGAGATCGCCGCCGATAGCCGCCACGTGGACACGGCTGTGCTCTACCCGTGTCCTCAGGGTGATCCACACAGTGATGACAGCCTGGTGTTTCCCCCCGCCTTATACGGAAATTGAACCTCCCGAAACAGCCGTGTCCGCTGAGGACCTGCGGTCAGGCGGAAGGTGAAGGCGCCGTGGTGCCTCTCTTCAAAGAGGGGCCTTATCGCCGCTATTGTGGCGTGCCCAGCACTGGGTTGCGAAAATCACACTCTCCATGTAGCCATGAGATCCCGCCGGAGCTCTGTACGCCGTACCGCGATTTCTCGCGGCAGCGGAACTATGTCCCGTTTCCGTTTTGCTTTGCGCGAGTTTTGCCTCCTCTTGCCACTTCCACATGTGGGCGTGGGCTACCTATTATTTATCTTCTGTCCTTTTTACTTCAGTTTGTGAATAAAGGAATCAGCGCCATTATACAGGCGACAGCACATTAAGCTAGGTACTACAATCTGTCAAATCTCTTTATTAGAGTTTCAACTTTATCTCTAAAGCATTAAGGCTCAAGAGTGGTTAGAAATATTTGACAGTTTCGGGTAGCTTGACCTGCTGTCGTCCGTAGTTTTTTTTTTAGTTTTTGTTAGATTTCTGTGAGTACCTATTTTATGCAGCTGCAGATTTTGTTTAGTCTATAGGTGTACCTAGATAGGTTAGTTACTAAGACTTAAAATCAGCCCCCTAATCGGCGAACACATTTTTGTCAAATGATTGCGACTAGTTGGAATCGTTTGGGCCGAACGGACCAATGTGCGGCCCGAACGATACCAACTAGTCGCAATCATTTGACAAAAATGTGTTCGCCGATTAGGGGGCTGATTTGATAGAGAAGCACCGTATGTGTGTATTAATTTGTAGGAGTTTTAATTTTAGGTAATATTTTGCAGCCTTACGTCTCTCCAATAGAGTTTGCTAGCGACGATTCAGACGCATCCGACGCGAGTCTCAATTTATATGTTAAACGGAAAAAATCTGTACAATCAAGAAAACGCAGCAAAACATGTCAATTGGCGGTAATTGTTCTGCTAAAATAATATTCGTTTTACCATAATTATGTAGTATCTATCAGATGTTAATCGTGTATGGAGTTGTAATAAGCAAATATTTTGTAGCCACTGTCACGCAAGAAAGCAAAACACTTGTTCAAAACAAGACCATTGACTAGAAAAAGTTCCGGTGGACACTGTTCAGAGAATTCGAAATCCTGTTACACACAATCGCCCGCCAATGGAACGGAAATCAAATTGAAACCCCGTGGTGCGAGTGAACCATGGCGCGGATCTCATGCCACAGTACATCATTACAGTGAAGAAATTAGTCCGGAGTCTTCCTCAAGTAGCACTTTATGGCCAAACGTTTTGAACAAAAAACCGAAGTTGTCTAGACGGCATTCTTATAGGTACTATAATAGGGCCCTGCATCCAATGCTGAAAATAGCTCAATGCATAGATAGCATATTAAAGGACATAGACGACTTTAATCATGACGCGTAAAATTGTTGTTCAACATTAGATATTAAAAATAATGGTTCTGTTCAATTATTTGTACAGATTATTATGGTACAGGTATCTATAGTACAATGCATCCATAGAGAGACCGGAAACTGGTTCCACAGCCACACCGCCGCGGCTTTCAGAAGAGAAGAATTCAGATCAGAATCTTTGACACATTAGTGTAGTCTCCACGGGTCTGCTGTCCGGCGCGGAAGTTAGGACAACAGTAGCCGGGACAACGTCTCAACAAGACGAGCCAAGTAGGATTAAATGACAATTTATTATTAAAATTCATTGTAATGTCCCCATTAAAGGAAAGTTAATACAATCATTATAATTTTTTTTAACGTTAGCCCACACTAGTAACTTCTCCTGTATCGTGGGTGCATTTACAAACTTATAGTCACATACACAAACAGCCAGGAACAACTAATAGTAGGCCATAGAAATATTTGATCCGTGCGGGAATCATTGAGTCAATCGTGTCGTTAATTATGCAACATTAAGGTCCCTATTTTTTATTGATTTTTTTTTATTGGGACAAAACCCGCCACTCATTTCCCACCCACTGCAACTCCTGAAAGCCAGAATCAACAGTGGAGACCGCCAGAAAAACGCCGAGCAATGAAGCTCGCCGAGTCCCGGAGAAACGGTTCAACTGTCTTGGGTCCCGCAACGTAATTAATCAGAAAAGAATAGCGGAGGAGTAAGAAAAAGGATATTTTTTCCTCTTCCCTCCATTAAAAGCAAGAGACAGAACAGAACTAGGCCAATCGGCACAAAGGGACATTATTGCAACTGGGAAAAGCCCAGATTGCCAAGCACAACGGAATAAAATTTGATTAAGTTAATGGGTCCTAAGTAGGTATGTGCTGTCACAATTGATGCCAATAATAGGTATGGCAAAAGCACCTGAACGCACGGAAATTGGTTCTAGTTTCTACAAGGAGGTCCGTATAATAAACGACTCCGGATGTAACTTGTACACTATCCCAGTGGCGGCGTAGCATAGGTTGGCACCCGGGGCGACTTTCTATCGAGCACCCTCAAAATAAAACGACAAATACATATTAAACGTGTTTACGTGACTTTATTTTGCTAAAACACTCAATGATATTATCATCAGAACTCCGAACCTTGGATTTATGCCCCTGATAACGCCTGAGGAAGTCCAAACTGCTCTTCGTCGCATGGCGAATCGGAAAGCTGTCGGAGCTGACGGAGTCCCCATTGAGGCCTGGAAGGAGATGGGTCCTCGCGGTGTGGGCATGTTAACGAACTTCCTGGACCGCATGTTCTTGTACGGCAAAATCCCGAACCTATGCAGGCTGAGTATTATCACTCCAGTCTTCAAAGGCAAGGGCTCGGTACAGGGGTGTGGTAATTACCGCGGTATACAAGTCATTTCCCACACCATGAAGACCTTTGAGAGGATTTTAGACTCCCGGATCCGGCAGGAGAGTGCTGTCTCGACGTGTCAATATGGGTTCCGTCCAGGGTACGGAACCATGGATCCTATCTTCGCCCTAAGGATCACCATGGAGAGATACAGATCGAAGAACACGCCTCTGCATATGCTGATCTGTTGGGCGCTGAGGTCCTAAGGGGTACCAGAACTTCCGATTGCATTGTTAGGACCGCTGTTCTTGAACTCTTCCCCATCACCGTCGGAGTTCACCAGGGATCCGTCCTTAGTCCGTTTCTGTTCAGCGTGATATTGGACGTCTTGTCAGACAGCATCAATTGAAATACTTTGAATGTTTGTTGTTTTTATGGTTGCTCATGTTTTGAATTGAATTCAAAACATGAGCAACCTCCCTGGCTGCTCATGTATGCTGATGATATCGCGCTGGCAGACGCGGACAAGGAAAGGTTGGTGCGGCGCGTGAATGTGTGAAAGAATTCGCATGAGAACGGAGGTCTTAAACTCAATGTGGCGAAGACGGTGTACATGGTCAGCAACACGACAGACCCTATGTCTTTAAGCATAGGCGGAGATATGGTTGAGTGCACAGACCAGTTTAAATACTTGGGGTATATGCTCCACGCGTCCGGCGACATTGATTGCGACGTTAAGGCACGCATTTCCGCAGCTTGGGGAAAATGGCGTGAGGTGACAGGTGCCATTTGTGACTCCAAAATGCCGGTTAAGCTTAAAGGACAGGTCTATAAGACCATCATTAGACCTGTTGTTCTGTATGGCAGTGAGGCGTGGCCTGTGCTTGAGCGACACAAGCAGGAGCTGCATGTCACGGTGATGAATATACTGCGGTGGATGTGTGGAGTTACGCGGAAAGACCGCATCAGGAAATCCCGCATCCGTGGCAGTCTTCGTGTCCGTGACATGGCAGACAAGCTGCAAGAGGGTAGCCTACGCTGGTACGGTCACGTCTTACGAAAACCGGCATGTTACGTGGGAAACAAATGTTTTGACATGGGCCGGAACAAGTGTGGTAGACCAAAGAAGTGCTGGCTTGACGTTGTAAGACATGACATGCGTGCCAACAATCTCACCACGGGATGCTAGAGATCGTGCGAAATGGAGGAGAGGGTGTAAGAAAGCGGACCCTGGGCTCCAACGCGAAAGCCGCGGATGCAACCGGGATTATACGCTAGGATGATGATGATGATGACTCAATGACATTATCAAAATTTACTTTCCTCTCCTTTTCAATGAACAATATGGAGAGACTGAAAAGTCGTGTTTGGCTCACTGTAGATCTTAAGTAAGATTTTGTCACCCCTTGATGCTTGGCACCCGGGGCGGACCGCCCCCACCGCCCCCCCTTTACGCCGCCACTGCACTATCCAACATAATATTGCGTTCATTCTGCCAAAGAAGGTTTAAGACATTTAGATTTAGAGATTACAGAACTTCACTCAAAACGCAAGCTTTACTGAAATCTCGTTTGAAGCTACATATTTGATTGGTTGAAACTAGTTTTAAGTACCTACGGTCCTAAGAGAATGCTTCAGGTTACTTCGGTACGCCGTCTACCCACAGCGCCGCTGGCGCCTAGGCCACACTCTGGATGGCTTGGCATGCTTAAGGATGCAACGTCATCCCTAAGAACGTTGCAGCATGCCAAGGCATAGTTTCGGACAGTGAAACTGAAAACAGTGTCGGAAAAAGGGAGCTTTCGGCAAGTGGCTTGCATGTAGGGATGCCGAAAGCTCCCTTTTCTTGCCGATGCCTATTATAATGAGCGCCGGGCCAAGGGTGTATTTCACCAAACTTTTATGCCTAGGATAAGTCATGTCTTTATATTACTTATCCTGAAATGATAATTTTTTGGCATATTATCCATACTTGCACATACAAAAGATATCTGACTTTGGTAAAATCTGGTAAAGATATTTTATCCGTGAAACCAAATTGATCTGAGATAGTTTTGGTATGAATATATCTTGAAAATTAAAAAAAAAAATGTTCTCAGGATACAACTTAATCTTCGTATAAAAGTTTTTTGAAATTTGCCCTCAACAAAAGTACGTTGCTGAATTAATTCTATTTTTTTTTTTGATATGGCATCTCGTAGTTGGCTACTAGGAGACCGTAACTACTTAATCGGACTTTCCTGTGGATGCCTTAATTAAAATTAAAGCCTCCAGCCAGGGGCACTTAAAACTAAATTAAAATTAGGCGACTACGCACTACTAAGGGCACCCCCTGTGGGGTACGAACCTCGGCTTAGGGCGTCGCTAGAGAGGACAGCAAGGGATGGCTGGATCGAATGTGATTAATTCTCTTAGCAAATAAATATGTGGAAGTAAAATAAAACAGATATAACAAATATGTAACACTTTAATACACTCGTCGCCTGTACAACAGCGAATTTAAGTCCGTTACAATATTTTTATACATTTCTACATAGAAGTTACATTGTAAATGTTTCATAAGAACGCAACCCCCTTAACCTTTTAATTCGTATCAAAAACAAGCCAGTTTCACAGATAATATATATTAAAAGAACTAAAGAGATTTTATTACAATTATAAAGTATTAATATTAAATACCTACATGTCGACATAAAAAAAAAAAAACATTTTAAAATCAATTCAGATGAAGACTGCTGAAAATCGTTTTTCTGTGTTTGTATTTAATTTTGTAGATAATGCAGTAGGTTTAAAATAAAATCAACATATTAAATATTTTTTTGTTGGTAGATAATTTCGAATTTTCATAGTTAAATAATACGGTAACTCCAATTAGGCCAAGAACATATTATTCTATATCATAGAGTATAGACAGTGGTATAAAAATAATTTATAATGTGGTAACACTGCTTTCTGAACCTTATAAACGGTAATTTTTTCACCTTTTATAAGGATCTTTATTTCCCTATGTTTGTAAATTGTATACATTTTATTTGGGGCCTTATCAGAGTATCGCGGCTTGATATATATATATATTTTAATAATTATAAACTAGTGCTTGACCGCAATCCCGCCTAATGGCAAGCAGAGATGCAATCGTCGATGGTAAAGCGCACTAGTTTATTAAGCAATAAAAAAAAAAAACTAGTGTGAATAGGAAGAAAAACGGCAGTTGAGCGAGATGATGCAGCGAGACGACGATGTTGTGGCAAGGGGAGATTGATCTGGAGACCCTCCACAACCAAACTCCCGACACAACAACATTTGGCACATCGTACCCGGGCACACATCGCATTTAATAAACTATTTTACAACAATATTTTTAATAATCTGTAATACTGTAAGCTTGATATAACAACATTTAATAATTATTTAACTGGTGAATTGGTGTTACATATATATTTAGTTGCATTTTTACAGTAACATCATCCAGAATAATGTTTTTCACTCGAATATTGTGAATTATGCGCCCAGTAGGTATATTTAAGGGCAACACAGCTCAAATTGAATTGAATGATTCATTTATAAGAAACTTATACCCGACTACAGGTCAACTACGAGGCGCGACCAACCATTCAGCTATTGTTTTGAGAAAGCCTGACAGGTTTCGAACTTATCCTGCTACTAGGTGGTAACTAGTCCATAACTTTAAAGTCGCTCAGCGAGCTATGGAGCGGGCTATGTTGGGCGTCTCTCTGAAGGACCGCATCAGAAATGAGGTGATCCGACAGAGGACCAGAGTCACCGACATAGCTGAGAGGAGTAGCAAGCTGAAGTGGCAATGGACTGGTCACATATGCCGCAGGACCGACAACCGTTGGGGTAAACCGAGTCCTCGAGTGGAGACCGCGTCTCGGCAAACGTAGCGTGGGACGCCCTTGGACGAGATGGAGCGACGACATCAAAAAGGTGGCTGGTAGTGGCTGGCGGAGAACTGCTCAGGATCGAGCTTGTTGGCGTGCCATGAAGGAGGCCTATGTCCAGCAGTGGACGAGTAGGGGCTGATGATGAGAGGTGGTAATCAACGACAGCCCCCTTCATTTACACCATATCTTCAATGACTACTAAGCATTGAAATCACAACTGTAGGGTAATTGCGTAATACACTATCAGTAGCAATGGGTTTTATTTTGACAGTTCAACAACATTCATTGCGCTATTTACGTTGTTGAGCAGACACATTTTTGAATACATGGAGCGATGGGTTAGCAATGCTTCGAAATGATTTCAACTGATAGTTACAGTGTGATTCGAAATTAGGGTGCTGATTCTTTTAAGCGCATGGTTAGCGCAAATGGTTAGATCAAAACCCAACAGTGTGGCATTTTGACGCGCTGGGATTTTGGAATGGCCTTCTTTCGGCTTCGAATTTCGCAGAAAAATTCTCCATATCTTCTATTATATTAAATTTTCCTGTGTTTGTCATCGAACACCTCCAAAACGGCTTAACAGATTTTAATGAAATTTCGTGGAAACATTCGTTAGGCATGATAATAGGTTTTTTCCAGTTTCACTAAAGTCGAGTGAAAGACAGTTCTAGGTCATAGTTTTACGTAGTATTAATATTATAATGATTCCAGTCCGAGAAAAGGATGGTGCTATCAGTCGTGCATAGCTCCGTCTCTCCCTCGCACTAGAATGACGAAGGCATTGAAACCTCGGTGATTTGCAAATACAATGAGTCTATATGACTATTACGATCTAAAATATCCATATAAATATTGTATATTATGTATATACTGTTACATGTACAGACGACAGCATATCAAGCTACTACAATCTGTAAGATTTCCTTATTAGATTTTCAACTTTATCTCCAGAGCATTAAGGCTCAAAGTTGATTGTTAGCTTGATCTGCTGTCGTCCGTACAGCGTGTCGGTAAAATAAGGCTTTGTTCACTATTGTACGCTTTGTCGTGTTTTATTTCACTAATTTTTTTAATAAATCATCTATTTAATAAAGCGCGGTTAATTAGGATGGGTAAAGGGGCTGGCTATATAATTAGGTGCTTCACATTTGTGCTAGATTTTTTTTAAGGCTCCTTCACAATGGCGTGGTCTGGTCATACTTACAACTATTATAACTAGATTGGAGCATCGCACTATCTTATTATAATGATTCGGCGAGTATTCGCTGTTGTGTATAGGAGCGATTAAAATAATATGGAGATTATTCATATACAATATGCAAAGAAAACTCTGTCCGATCTGTTAAGGGATTGTTAGGTATTGATAACTGATTCTACTAATGGCTACAAAGTCAGGCTAATCTTAAAAAAAATCCCCCTAAAAATAAATATTATTGCGCAAAAGGAGGTAACTTAATACATGTGCAGTAGGCAATACATGCGCGGGCGAAGGGGGCAGAGCACACGGCATGCGCTCCATTGCTCATAATAATACAGTGGAAAACGGTGTTGTCACTTTAAAAAAAAAAAAACCAAATTTTGGGGAAGTTGGAATCAATTCGCGAAAAAAAGATTATTTCAAAATTCATTAGTATTATTATTTTATTTGGTCATGTGTTTACCTAACCTTTATTATCCTTATGGGTCGGACGGGGTTTTCTTTACATACCGTATTTTTTTTTTAAATTTAGCTATGCATAAAGTAGCAGTCCTCTGCTGTGCGATAAATTCATATAATACGCCGAATATAGTTGCCCCCCATTAAAAAACTCTATACATTAACTATTTGATATTTTGATTTAGTGTATAATACGAATAGTAAATCATTATAAAATTGACTCTATTGTCTGTTGATGTACACTCAGTGCATTCAAAAATATAGAGAAAAAAAAAAAAAAATCGCGTAGGCTTCACTTCATCCATTTGGTTCAAATAAATAATTGGGAGATATAAGAAACATGTATGAGTATATTATATTAGTCTTGTTTACAAATATCTCGTCTTGAAAGTAGTTGAATTAATTTGATAAGTTAATTGGCCAAATTCAAAATTAAATAAACCTCCTTATTCATAAGCACTGCTTAAAGTTAACTAGTGATTAGAGATTCTTTACCCTATACCTATATAATCATCGTTTATAAATAAACATCACAGTGTTTAAGGAGTTTATCATAAACGATGATTAAAGTTAAGTGACGTGCAAACGTCTAAAACGTATGTTTAAAAAATCGCTAATCACTAGTTAACTTTAAGCAGCGTTTATGAATAAGGGGGATAAAGTATAATTCTACCATCCTACCATTCTACTATCTACCCAATCAAAACTAGTAAACTAACCTTTGTAATTCCAAACATCGTCACTAAGTTCGAGAAATATACTTATAATAAAAGGTCGGATATTCCGACTCATAAAAACCTAAACTTGTTTTGACGAAAGGTAAATATGGATATGCTTTTCGGTACACGTAGTTAATACGTATGTCAGTATAGGTTTTGTTTACAAATATTTCTAAAAATACCACCAGATAGCGTATAATAAGGTATTTCGTCATTTTCGAAAAAAAAAAAAAAAAATTATGAAATACATACTAATATCCAATTCCATGCGAAAGTATCTCTGTCTGTCTGTCCGGCTTTCACGCCAAAACTACTGAACCGATTATAATGAAATTAACAGATACAGGTACTCAGATAATCTAGAGCCTGGGAAAAGACAGGCTATATAACATCCTGCTATGACCAATAGGAGCAAAGCAGTAACAAAAAATGTTGCGAAAACGGGGGAAAACGCGGACGTACATATTGCTCCCATTATTTTAACAGGCGCTTATTTTATATCAACACGCGGACGGAGTCGCGGGCAACAGCTAGTGGTATATAAATAAAATACTTCACACAATTGTTAGTTAAAAGGCGTATCCACATTTTTCTATCGTCGGTATTTTGTTCAAGTTTAGGTATATATTCGACCTCTTATAACCCTTTCTAATTAACTCCTAATCCACCTCATAAAATTTCTCAACCCGAATAAGCATACCAAAAAACGTAACCCTTTTCCTAAATAATCCATTTACAAAACTTAAGAATATATTGGCGTGCGCATTGCGCGACACACACCCTAATAAAACATCGCAAAGCAAATATAATGCTACTGATCTCCCTGTCCACAAATTAAACTGACACGTTATATGAGTTCATATAATTTACTTTTTTACAATGCATAAATATGTGAGCTGTCACGCCCTTTATGCCCGGGGCTTTTATTTATGTAATAAGTTTTTACTTATTTACATTTTCATTTAAATCTTATATGTATATAAAATTCTCGTGTCACAGTTTTTGTTCCCATACTCCTCCAAAACGGCTTGACCGATTCTAATGAAACTTTGTGAGCGTATTGAGTAGGTCTGAGAATCGGCCAACATCTATTTTTCATCCCCCTAAATGTTAGGGGTAGTCCACCCCTAAATATTTTTTTTTATTTTGTAGACAAAATTATAAGTTTCTATTTTTTTATGATACAACATACAAAAATACATACAATCCTAAATTTTCATCCTTCTACGACCAACCCTTATTTTTTAATAGCCGTTTTAGTAATTTAATCATTTTTCATCTCCGGTTGAAAACTGATCAATCGTCATTTAATTAGTTTTATTCCCGAGGGAAACATAAAAAACCGAACCGAACCGAATTCCATGCGGGCGAAGCCGCGGGCGGAAAGCTAGTATATGTTTAAATTGTTTTGCTGGTATTTTGGCGTGGTAGCTGGCATATGGTAAATAATTTCATTGTTGTTGTATTTTCTTGTGTTCAACACTATGTATACATAGGATTGTATAAAGTCATGTGTTTTGTTAAATGAACAGACAGCTGTGCTGCTGGGGAGTTTGTTCCGCCACTTCTTCTTCCCAGCGAAAGCACTAGGAAGTGTCGATGGGTTTTGGGGGACTGTCTTATGTACCTAATACTAGCGGCCGCCAGCGACTTCGTTCGCGTGGTTGAGTTATGCTCCGCTCCTATTGGTCGCAGCGTGATGTTATATAGCCTAAAGCCTTCCTGGATTAATGGGCTATCCAACGCAAAAAGAATTTTTAAATCGGACCCGCAGTTCCCGAGATTAGCGCGCACAAACAAACAAACTCTTCAGCTTTATATATTAGTATAGATTGACGTTCAAAAAGTGCTGATTCTCAGCCTGATTTGAATATATGACTTTTGATAAAAAAAAAAAAAACTGAATTTAAGTTCTGTGTAACTTATTCTTTCAATTTAATTAAAAAAAAACATATTATTTAATCGCGTCTAAACTGTCTATGGAATCTCGTAATTTGCATCGATCACTTATACACTAGATTCACAATCAGCGTAAAAAGATGGTTGAACTGAACAAGCGCACAACACAGCACTTGGGTGCTTCTTTCATTTAGTGCTTACGTTATAATTCTGACTTTAATGCACGCGTGTAAGGTTGAATTTGGTTTGATGTTTGATGGGTCGTAAAAGTTAATGTACACTGCTTTGTAATAAGAACTTTAAGGCTGATTTTAAATTAATGTATATTTATTTTGACTACTTTAGACTGCTTAATACTTGTCGCCATTTTTGAAGAGTTTTGTTCGCGACTGTGTATCTAGTATATAATAATAATGTGTAATTTGAATAAAAATAGTGTGTAATTTGACAGAAAAGATTTATATTTTGTCCTTTTCTTAAGAGCGTTTATTACGCACGACTGGCAACGTCGCAATTTAGTGTCATATTTCGTGGTTTTAAATTTTTATTATTTCTTTAGAGCTATATTTTAAAAATGTTTTTTACTAAGTATTTAGAACTAGCTTTCCGCCCGCGGCTTCACCCGCGTGAAGTTCGGTTCTATCGCGCTTTTTAGATTTTCCCTCGGGAATATCAATTTTTCCGGGATAAAAGGTAGCCTATGTTTTTTCTCAGGGTCTAAAGATTGTCTGTGCCAAATTCCATCAAAATCGGTTGAGAAGTTTAGGCGGGAAAGCGTGACAGATAGACAGAGAGACAGACAAACAGAGTTACTTTCGCATTTATAATATTATATAGTATGGATTAGTTGAAAAGTGTGAAGAGGGTAATAAATCACTGCCTCTAACGTTCTATTTGTATGCAAGTAATGCATTGGAAACTTACAAGGCATTATTTTCATAGCAAAATAACTGTAAACATTACGGTTACTTACTTTTTATTCACTATTCATTTCATAGATTGATAAAATATTAAACAGATACGATATATTCTAACAAACTGACCAAAAAAAAATGTGCCGAACACAGCAGCAGCACACATGCATATTTTTATTCGGCATACATTGGTACAGTGTGAGTGAGATGGGGCGCAATCTAAAGCATAGAGAAGAAAAAGATGGCTAGTGTTTGTCGTTTGCGCTGTTAGTGTTTGTCGTTTGTTTTTACGAGTGTATCGAGAGTGACTAAAGCGAGATACAGGACTTACTTCCTTTTGTACGCTTCATTTTTAGTGCGCTAGTGACATATCTACCTTAGTTTAATATTTTATCAATGACTTCATACTAAAAAGTTAGTAGAACACATTTTTATCTGCTTTTTTATTAGCTTCACTTGTATGTTTGCTTATTTGCTTGTTTGTTTGTCCGTCTCTAACTCTTTGGACTACGAGTGAGCGGCTCATTACTGTAAAATGTCCCACCGTTTTCAATACATTCGTTCCTTTGTTTTTTTTTAAAAAAAAGAATATCGAGCTAAAAAGTTGAAAATAAATACAGTTAAAAAAAACATACCTTTAAAAACATCAAAGTAAAAAGTTAAAAATAATTAAAAAAAAAAAAAGCGTGAGGCGCTTACTTAATATACAAAAATTATGCAATAAAGCGCCTCACGCTTTTTAAAAATTATTTTTAACTTTTTTGTTTGATATAGTTTAAAAGCATGTCTTTTAAACTATATTTTTATTATATAGCTCCAGTTTAATAATAAAAATTGGAAAACACGAAATATGACACTAAAATGCGACAATGCCAGTTATGCGTAGTAAACGCTATTAATAAAATTTAAAAAAAAAAATATGAACTGAACTTAAATCTTGTAGTTTTTTTTCTTTTTTAAAAAAGACTGCCTCGCACTAGGAATTTCTCCTGTATCGTAGAAGCGTTTTCAAACATATAAACTCACATACACAAACATCCAGACCCGGAACAACTACTAAGTCATACAAATATTTATTCCTTGTGGGAATCAAACCCGCGACACACAGCGCTGCAGTCAATACCTTGACCACTGTGCTAACCGTGCAGTCCAAAGTTTAATTGGTAAACAAGAATATCAGTGGCAATATCTAAATATAAATAATGTTTACTATATAACATACGCACTGAGTGTACACATCTATACTACAATTTGAGCTACTTGTCTAATTGTCAGGCGGGTTGTCAAAATAGTCGATTTTCTCTGCTGCTGGTGCTTGCTGCGGCTGCTGTGGCTTCGGCTGGCTGCGGGCGGCCCAGGCGTTGGTCGAGGTGAGGGTTGCCCAGCCCGATCTGTGGAGACGGTACGGTATAATAGCGGTCGGATGTTGAGTACTTATATTATTGTTACGATTGCACCTGATATAGATGGCATAAGGTTCAATATTGCGTGACACGCAGTACGTAACTTTTAAGCCCTATATCTTGAGACCTAGGAATTGTAGCGGTACGATATAAAAACGCATTGTTAGACCTAGGATGGTCTTGGTACAGGTTACATCAATATTGTCATGAAGTGTCGACATCGAAATTTCTAGACACTCTTCTCCGGTGAATTAGCGTAGGTACCTGCTGAATGTACTCGAAGTTATGCGCTATTATTATTGATTCTGGACGGGTCTGGAATGTTCGATCAGCTGATCTATATTAAGTCCCGTGACACTAGCCTATAGTTAGTCTGCATTATCGTACCGAGGTGACACAAGCGACAGTTAAGAAGCGATCTTTGAGTACAGCTACTGCGCCAACTGTAACGAGAACTTTGAGGACTACGTAAAGTAACATCTGTAGTGTTATTGTGTGTACGACACGGACTTCGTAGACGTAAGGGAAGACTTCGGTGAACAGCTACATTCTACTTGTCATTGCCTACTACCAACTGTATCTTCGTTGCCAATAAACTTCGTAACCCTTAACCGACATTTTAGTACCCCTAGCCCGTAACATTATTATTCCTTAAGAATGCTGTACTGGTTTAGTGTCTGTATAAATGTTTGCTGCACCAGAAACCAGTGCTCTGTCTTGCAAAATGCTGAGTGAGCGAATTTTGTGTGTATGTGACGCATGTTTTGCTCAACCGCGTTTTTGTTGTGTTTATTTTGTAATTTTTTGCGTTATATTTACCGCAAATAAAGATTTATTGTTTTTTTTTCTTTACTGTTCTTCGAAGAAGTTTATTACTAGCTGTGAATGGACTGTACATTAAATATTCCTTACCTAAGCCTTGTAGGGAGACCCCTGGGATTATGGGATGTTCCTTATTTGTCAAGCAAGCTGTTCGCGTTTTATTTGCTTAATTTATACCCTATATTTTGGTCCATAACGTTTCTAATGAAATTTAATAAACAATTGATGGGTTCAAACCTTTACACATGAATGTGTTAGTGATTCGCTTTAATATGTGATTGTATAAGAATTGAAACAAAGCAGGTTTTGTAGGGTGCTTGTTGAGATATTTGAACGTACTTGTTGTTGGAGCCGGCTGCTGGCGCTGCGTGTGCCGCTCGCAGCACAGGCCCCGGCACGCGCCGCTTGCCCGCCTCACGTGCCAACACTTCCAGCACGCTCATGGCTGGCAGCCACGACTGTGGACATATGGTTACTATTACCGTACATACTACCAACACATGAAGAACGTCGAATGTATAGTAAAAGTGTGCTGTGGGGCTACCGTGAGTTTTCATTACGAGATCGATCATACGCATCGATTGCGTTTGGCGTTCTTATTGGTTGACAGTTCTTACAACCTCGAAGCGGGCCAATTGATGAGTCAAACGCGGTCGATATCGATGATTGAGTCTTCGTAATGAAAACTCATGGTAGCCACCCTGTGCTGCACACCTGTGGGAGTGCTATTTAAAGTTATATAAAATTATCATCCCAACAAATATTATAATTTCAATGACTATTCAGTTGATATGGTGACCAGCACCATTGAAAAACGTATAGAAATATTTGAACTTTATTGTGCAGGAATTGAAGTTATTTTTCCATATTTTTATTCTTACTTTTTTACATACATATTTTTGTTTTGTTAATTGTCGCAAACGCCATCTCAAATCTAGCAATTTTTCCAATTAAAAACTAACTTTGTTGTCCCTGACAGGGTCCAGGATTGATTCCATACTATCATATGTGCACATTCGAAGTCGTGGGGGCCTAGTGGTTAAAACGCCAGCCTCTCAAGTAAAAGTGCACAGATTCGATTCCAAGTCAGGCAAGTACCAATGTACCTTTTCTAAGTTATATGTACTTTCTAAGTATATCTTGGACACCAATGACTGAAGGTGAAGGAAAACATCTTGAGGAAACCTGGACTTTTAGTCTGAAATCGCCAACCCACATTGAGGAAGCGTGGCGATTACGCTCATTCCTTCTCTGTATGAGAGGAGACCTATACCCAGCAGTGGGATGATAAAAAGGTTGATGATGATGATATGTGCACATTCTCGAATGCAATGAATTATTAAGTATTCACCTTTTCTCTATCAGCAGTAGCCACAACGTTCCTGTTGGGCTCAGCATCGTAGGCGACGCTCTCACAGCCAAAGTGTTCGCAGAGTTCGTGTATGAACTGACGCTTCTGCCAGTTCATCGAAGGGAAGGAATGCGCCCTGGTCTTCTGTTTTGACTGCAGAAAAGTCAAACATAAACATGATGCATTATATTTGTGGCATACATTTTCTATAGCTATATTTTTTTTTTTTTTTTTTTTTTTATGGGACAAAACCCGCCACACTGTTCCCAACCCACTGCAACTCCTGAAAGCCAGAATCAACAGTGGAGACCGCCAGAAAAACGCCGAGCAATGAAGCTCGACGAGTCCCGGAGAAATGTTTCAACTGTCTTGGGTCCCGCAACGAAATTAATCAGAAAAGAATAGCGGAGGAGTAAGAAAAAAGATATTTTTTCCACTTCCCTCCATAATAAGCAGGAGACAGAATAGAACTAGGCCAATCGGCACAAAGGGACATTATTGCAACTGGGAGAAGCCCAGATTGCCAAGCACCACGGAATAACATTTGATCAAGTTAATGGGTCCTAAGTAGGTATTTGCTGTTACAATTGATTCCAATAATAGGTATGGCAAAAGCGCCTGAACGCACGGAAATTAGTTCTAGTTTCAACAAGGTCCGTATAATAAACAACTCCGGATGTAACTTGTACACTATCCAACATAATATTGCGTTCATTCTGCCAAAGAATACACTCCCACAAGATGTGATGTGCGGACTGTTCAAATTCACAGTTCGATGTAGAACACTGACACAAAGGCGAAGGAACAAGTTTAAAAGAATACAGTTTACTTTTAAAGTTGCCATGACCTGTGAGAAATTGGGCAACGCAGTGGTCAACCTCCAGCCATGTCTTAGCCAGCCGATCGCCAACGGATGGAAAGAACAGATGGAGGTGCCGGCCCTTGATGGAATTATCCCACCTACTTTGCCATTCGGATAAGAGGTCCTCCCAGACGTCAGTCTGAGGTTTAAATAATCTAGAAATTCTATTGAGGTCGCGTTGTGTAACAAAGTTAGTGTCCATGGCCTCCCCCCTCGCGGAGTAGTACATTGAAGCACGTCGCTGTACTTCAAGATCGACTGGAAGTACACCTGCCAGAACGGGTAAGGCTTCAGTACTGACTGTTCTATACGCCTTGCATAAAAATATCAATGCCAAACGTTGGCTTTGAAGCAGTTTACGTCGCGCCGCCCCTATGCTGGCCCTATCGGCCCAAACAGGTGCACCGTAGCACATACATCCTAAGTAGGTAGCTCCATATATAGTTTTTAAAGTTAGGAATGATAGACCCCAAGTTGCTTTGGATATTCTAGTTAGGGCATAAAAGTTCCTTTTAGCTTTTTCGCCAACTATTTTTATATGTTCGATAAATGAAAAATTCCTTTCTAAGACCATACCAAGGTAGCATACGGATTGCTGTTTTTTAACGGGAACGTTATTAAATTTAATAGTAGGCAATGATTTAAGATTACCTTTTAGTAGAAGTTGATAGGTTTTATGCGGCGCAAACGCTAGGCGGTTACGATCACCCCACTGAGATATTAGATTTAGGCAAGTATGGCTATAGCTATATAACAAAAAATTCACGAATGGCCAAAATCGGAACTAACGCCGCCATCTTGATTTTTCAATGCATTTTTCATCCAAAGAAGTCATGCCCTGGTATGTATACAACGCTATTTTGTCTTTCTACGAAACTTGAATATAGTTTGCAACTGAATCAATTCCAATTATTTTTACACTATATTTTTCCTAAATACATTTAGTAATTGTTACAGTGTGGTTGCCGAGCGCACAACACGGTTCACGGTAGGTCATAGTACTAGGCCCGTGCGCACAGTGAGACGAGATTTCAAGATATCTTTAAGAAATTTCATACGTAGATTCTGTACTTAAAAAACTGGGCACGTGTTTCGGGTTTCGCATATAGCAAAAATAATATTATTTACCCGTTCCGTTACTCATTTTATATGTACTGGAGCGCACGTGCTCTTGGTAGCGCGACGCCAGCTGGTGTTACCTTCTTAGCAAGCTGCACGAGCTCGGTGAGCTTGTCGTGCGTCTGTTGCGCGAAGGCGGGCTCGCGTGCAGCCGTGGCGCGCACGTGCTCGCTGTACCGCGGCGCTAGTTTGGCCGACACGTCTGGGTTTCGTATCTGAAGCGCTAGGGCCAGCTGACGGGTGCGGGCTTCCACGCGGCACTCGTCGTCGCATTCGAGACTGAAAACCGAATAAAACGATATATTTTGGTTTATCCGACCTTATCTAACCACCCGCCCGGATTTTGTATAGGTCCGACAGTATAGTGAAATAAAACCGGAAAGGGGAAAGTCGGATATCCGGGTCATCATTGCTATTTTTTTCTAAATTCAGTAAATTGACAAGCAAGAAATGTCTTACGTTTTAAGCATACTGCCGGGGCGCTGTACATCTGACAGGTCTACTGAACCACCTTCCGCCATCTTAGTAGCGGCTAGAGCGCTCATCATCCTGTTGACAAAAAATTTGTTCATAAATTAGACATAGTGGCGCCGATTTTCCTTTCTATTCCGTTAAGAAAAGGATAGAAGATAACATTTTAGTATAATCCTGTCAAATTAAGATATTACATAGACAGGTTACAAGGCGATCAAAAATATAACAATTTATGTCAGGCGCGGACTAATTTGACAGGTCTAAACAAACAGATTGTCTTTTGTCATCCATACTAATATTATAAATGCGAAAGTAACTCTGTCTGTCTGTCTGTTACGCTTTCCCGCTTAAACCTCTCAACCGATTTTGATGAAATTTGGCACAGACAATCTTTAGACCTTGAGAAAGAACATAGGCTACCTTTTATCCCGGAAAAATTTGGTGTTCCCGAGGGAAATCTAAAAAGCGCGATATAACCGAACTCCACGCGGGCGAAGCCGCGGGCGGAAAGCTAGTTTTCTTAATAAATTAGAGAGAAAACGATGCATTGAACCTAAATTTAGTTTAGTTTGTGAACAAAGGAATCAGGGCCAATGGCTTTGTGATGTTTCTGTGTCCTTGTATATTCCGAATATAAGAATAATAAAATCTTGCTGTTGTGTTAAAAATACATGATGGGTTGAAAAAAAAAGAAGAACAATAATTGTAAAAAAAAACCATCTATAGGTAATTTAGTGACCATGATTTTTATACAGAGTGGTGCTGACAATACGATAATAAATGAAAACACAAACCATGCTAGTTCATAGGAATAATCCTGAGCCATAAAAAAAAACCTAGCATTAAAAATAAAAAAATTAAAATTTAAAACAAACTAAATCGCATAAAATTGCAAACGGACTAAAACATCCTTTAAAATATTGGTTCAATGACCTCCGATCAGCGGGCGACAGCGCGTTCCTGTATCGACTTGCTTTTTCGCGCCATTATTATTAAAGTTTAATACCGCTGGATGCGGCGGTCATCAATCTGTAAGCGCTTCCTTATCAACATGTACATCATGTAGAAAATGTGAAAAATGAAAAATAATTTCCTGTGACTAATCTAATCGATATATTTACATATTTTTTTTATGGGTAGATTGAGAATGTGTTGAGAGATTGAGAATGTACGATGTTTAATTTATTGTCGTATTGACAGCACCACTCTGTATAAGGCTTGTTTTAGTCGTGCAACTGTACAAGGATGCTTTGGGGCGTGGCCAAAATCGGAACTGTGTTAGTTCCGATTCCGCCGATTCCGATCCGCGTCATCTTGGTTTTTCAATTCATGTTGTACAAGTAATGTTTAGCAACAGCAACTAATAATGTCATTTAAGCGCAAATATACTTTACAAAAAAAAGACATGGAGTATGAACAACTCCGGTATACATACTTGGCATAATCCCGAGCGTTCTCGAAGCATGGTCGTTCGGCGTGCCTCCGCGAGCACGGACACGTGGCGCGTACGGGCCGGCGACACGGGGCGGTGCTGGGACAGGCGCCGCCCGCTCCCGCATGACATGGCGCCGCACACGGGTGTCCACACGACGGACGCTTCTCCATGCACGGCTGTGTGCATCTGGTACAAGGGAGGACAACTTATCCTGAGGCTGCTTTGAGCTTTTCTTTCCTTAGGGCTATAGCTACCAAACTAGACACTATACAGACACCAGAGACCATTTTTGTACTGTCACAGTACAAAAATGGAAGAGACAGCACTACTGCTGTATGTACGTATAGTATATGTGGTGGTGCAACCAGAGTGGCGGCGCAATCAGTAACATTCTGTGCACGCGTCTGAGTTGATCGCTCCGTCTAATTGGTTGTTGGTTGGTTGGTTGGAGCTGTATACATTTTGTTGGTAGCGGCGACTGGTTGCGCCACCATGGTGTCCCAGTGAAATGTAGCCATTTTATTTATTTATTATTTCTGATTTTTTGTTACCTTATTTTATATATATTTTTTAATTTTGATTGGGGTTAGTTTAATTTTATTATCCTGTATGAATCATTATATACTGGCACTTTCATTTTTCTAATTTTCAATTAACGTTTCAGTAAACAAGCACAAAAAAGTTATAATAATAATAATAAATTTTATTTATTCGAGTATCAGTGACTCATTTTGTTAGTAACAATTTTAAACTTACTTCTATGTTAGCTTACTAAATTCTACAACACATAAATAGGTATGATGGTTATGTATGATTTGTATTCATATAAAAAAGTATGACGATGAAAAGAACGGGTATTATTTGCTGTAAGTTTTTTAATAATTATAGACTAGTCTTTAACCGTAATCCTGCCTATATGGTAAGCAGTGATGCAATCGTTATAGAAAAAAAAAAAACTAAAATAGCAGAGTATGAATGATCATACTAATATTATTAATATTTCCACAACAAAACCGATTTGTAAGAATTTATACAGGTTAAACCTAAAAAGGCTACTTTTTGAAAATCTAAACTAATATATAAAGCTGAAGAGTTTGTTTGACCACGCTAATCTCAGGAACTACTGGTCCGATTTGACAAATTCTTTTTGCGTTGGATAGCCCATTAATCCAGGAAGGCTTTAGGATATAACATCACGCTGCGACCGAGTATAAGGGCGCTGCCTCGAATTTTGCGGGCAGCGGGGCGGCGGCGGCGAGTGAGCGGCAGGATCTTATGCGTAAAATCAAATGGACCGGTTCTCGAAAGCAGGGGCGCGGCAGGGGGGCAGTGGCGGCTAGCGAGCGGTGTACTTCTCGCGCTCGAATCAAGCAGCCAGCGGGTGGGCAGCGAGCGGTGATCGAGCATTAGGAATAAATTTGAATCAAAAAGATGTTGCCGCCATTGTTCACACATTTCTTTCGCGAATAAAAACAAATATCTCGTCGACACAATCGTGAACACAACACTACGCGGCTATAGTGAGGCGCGATCTGCCCGCTAGTTTCGAGAACGGGTCTATGATGCCCGCTCGACTCCCGCGCCGCCGCTGCCGCCGCCCCGCTGCCCGCAACATTCGAGGCAGCGACCTAACTAAACCACGTGAACGAAGTCGTTGGCGGCCGCTAGTTTGTAATAACATACAAAAAAACATGCATAGACATGGACAGCAGCAAGTAGACAATAAAATGATCTAGTACTTACTTGCCAGAGTCACAAGGTCCTTTGTGACAGGTCTTGATACAAGTGTGCTTGCCGCAAGGAAGAGGCTTCCCGCAAGGTAGACCGCACGAGAACTCCTCTTGAGAACACGGTATTGTTTTGCGCTCCTGTTGAACAGAACATATTTTTTTTTACTGAAGTGAACAAAGCAGACTGAAGTTAAAATGAAATGACGGTACATATCTTGGAGTCAGTTTCCAGTCTAACTGGTTTCAACTTTTTAAATCTGACCTCCATAGAGGTCCACTGCTGGACAAAGGCCTCCCCCAAGGCTTTCCACAATGACCGGTCTTGTGCTGCCCGCATCCATCGGCTTCCCGCGACCTTCACCAGGGCATCGGTCCACCTTGTTGGGGGCCTCCCTACTCTGCGTCATCCGGTACGTGGCCATTCTAGAACCTTACTGCCTCGTCGGCTATCTTTTTTTTTTTTTTTAATATTTATAAACTAGTGCTTGACTGCAATCCCGCCTGATGGTAAGCAGTGATGCAATCGTTGAGTGTAAAGCGCACTAGTTTATTAAGCCTATTCAATTAAAAAACTTAGGAATAGGAAGGATGACGGCAGTTGAGCGAGGTGATGCAATGTTAAACCCAAGACCAACACGACCAAACGATGCTGCGCTAGAGGGAGATTGATCTGGAGACTCTCCACGACCAAATTCCCGAGACAACAACATTTGGCGCATCGTACCCGCCACACATCGCAACAAAACTGCTCAAACCCGTCCTCCGTACGGCTTCACTAGACATCATGCCGGAACACGACGAATCGCTTGGCGGCAAGACTTTGTCTGGTGGGTGGTAACTTCCGCCGGCAGCCGATGTTATGGCCTACCACCGAGAAAATCGCTATCGGTTCTACCGGGTGTTTTTTTTTAGAGGTATAGAACTTTAAGTTGGCAACACTTTTTTAAATAGCGGCTATTTTATCAGGTGTCCAGTGATTTATGTTTAGTCTGGTTTGGCATTTCAACTCGAATAGACTGATGCCTGAACAACGCTTCCAAATTCTGCAAATTTATTTTGAAAATCATGGTTCTGTTCGAAATATGTATCGCGCATTACGTCCATTTTACTGTCAACATCAGAGCAATTGATTCTATTAACTATGGAACGTTTTCGCACCACGTTTACTCTAAATGATAATACGCATCCACATAGACGTCGTACAGTGCGTACAGAAGAAGTCATTGCTGCTGTAGAGCGGAGCGTAAAGGAAGACCCGAATCAGTCTATCCGCCATCGTGCACAGGAATTGGATATGTGTCTATCCACTTTATGGAAGATTTTGGGGAAAGATCTTGGTTTGCGTGCTTACAAAATCCAACTCGTGCAAGAATTGAAGCCTCGCGATTACCTAGCAAGGCGTAGATTAGGTGAATGGGTCCAAAATAAGATTGCCGTCGATCCCGATTTTCATACGCGAATTTTGTTTAGCGATGAGGTTCACGTTTGGTAGAATGGATACGTCAATAAACAAAACTGCCGTACTTGGAGTGATGATAATTCTCAAATGTATGTTGAGACACCGTTACATCCAGAAAAACTGACTGTGTGGTGTGCTTTATGGGCTGGTGGAATAATTGGTCCGTACTTCTTTAAAAACGATGCTGGCCAGAATGTTACAGTCAATGGTGACCGCTATAGAGCGATGATTATTGACTTTTTCGTGTATCAATTAAACAACCATGATGTGCAGGAGTTATGGTTTCAACAAGACGGCGCAACATGTCACACAGCTCGTGCCACAATTGATTTATTGAAGGAAACGTTTGGTAACCGCATAATTTCACGGTTCTGACCCGTGAATTGGCCTCCAAGATCATGGGATTTAACGCCACTTGACTATTTTCTGTGGGGATATGTGAAGTCGCTAGTCTATGCCGATAAGCCCGGAACGATTGACCACCTGGAGGACAACATTCGGCGCGTTATTGCTGATATACGGCCACAAATGTTGGAAAAAGTAATTGAAAATTTGACCTCCAGATTAGACTACGTCCGAGCCAGCCGTGGCGGTCATATGTAAAAAAGTAAATTTCATATTAATAAAAAACATCATCTTTGTTTTATTCCATTTCAAAGTTCTATATCTCTAAAAAACACCCTTTACAAGCAATGTGCCGTGCCCACTGCCATTTAATTATTAGCGACTTAAAGAGCTATGTCGGTGACTTCGGTTCTTCTTCGGATCTCCTCATTTCTGATTCGATGAGAAACTTCGAGCATAACACTTTCCAATGCATTTTTTGAATCGATTAGTTCTGAATCACCGTTTTTCGCTGTACGCTTTGATGAGCAGGTCCTGCAGGGTACTTGCGTAACACTTTATCAGTAGCAATGAGTTTCATTTTGACAGTTCAACAACATTCATTGCGTTATTTATGTTGTTGAGCAAACACATTTTGACAGTTCAACAACATTCATAGCGTTATTTATGTTGTTGAGCAAACACATTTTGACAGTTCAACAACATTCATTGCGTTATTTATGTTGTTGAGCAAACACATTTTGACAGTTCAACAACATTCATTGCGTTATTTATGTTGTTGAGCAGACACATTTTGACAGTTCAACAACATTCATGTTATTTATGTTGTTGAGCAGACACATTTTGACAGTTCAACAACATTCATTGCGTTATTTATGTTGTTGAGCAAACACATTTTGACAGTTCAACAACATTCATTGCGTTATTTATGTTGTTGAGCAAACACATTTTGACAGTTCAACAACATTCATTGCGTTATTTATGTTGTTGAGCAGACACATTTTGACAGTTCAACAACATTCATGTTATTTATGTTGTTGAGCAGACACATTTTGACAGTTCAACAACATTCATTGCGTTATTTATGTTGTTGAGCAAACACATTTTGACAGTTCAACAACATTCATGTTATTTATGTTGTTGAGCAGACACATTTTGACAGTTCAACAACATTCATGTTATTTATGTTGTTGAGCAGACACATTTTGACAGTTCAACAACATTCATTGCGTTATTTATGTTGTTGAGCAGACACAATTTCCGAACATATGAAGCAATGGACTACCAAGGCTTTAGAATGAATCCAACTGATAGTAATAGAGTGTTAGGTAATTAGGGTGCTGGTCGGAATCTTACCTCGTGGTCGCCATGACAACGCTTGGTAGTGAGTACGACACAAGGTGGGCAGTCGCCGGAGTGGCACGAGTGGTGCGGCGGGTGCTTGCAGGGCCGCTCGCGGGGACACGGCGCGTTGCAGGCCGGGGGCCGCGCCCCACAGCGGACCGGGGGCAGGAGCACCTCCGCGCCACATTCACAGGTTAGCTCTTCGAAACCTAACAGACATTAAACTCATCAGTATCATCATCATCCCAGCGTTACTCGCAGTCGCACCCAAAGCTTTTTCAGCTTTGGAGTCTGGGGTTCGCTTTACCAGTCTAACTACTGATTTTAGCTAAATTTAGATATTTTCCGTGAAGCGACTGCCGTCTGACCTCCACAACTCGAAGGTGATATCGAAGCATTGCAGTTAGACCAATTGTTGGACTTTGGAAGCCTCCAACAACCCGTAACAACTGCCACTAGATGTTCGTATGGCAACCGGGACCAACGGCTTAACGTGCTTTCCGAGTTAAGACCAGACCAGTGCAAATATTCATAATAATGCATACAATTATTTGCAATGCGCGGGGATCGAACCCGCGCCTCCTTGCGCAATGGCCGCGAGCGGTAGCGAACGCGGCCGGAGGCTGTCAAACTCATCAGTATATAAAAGTATTAAGGCAAAGAGCTTTATCTTATCGGCATCATACTGAGATACGAGGCTTTTCATCTATTATATTTTTGATTTTTTTTTTGATGCTATAAACTAGCTCGACTGCGATTCGGACGGTAAACAGTATGAATTGCACAAAATGAAATCCTTCCCAAAAGTTGCTGATAAATGTAGAATCCCAGTGTCTGGGCAGACATAAGGCTCAGTACTCACTGACGCGTGGACAGGGCGCGCAGTGTCCGGTGTGACAGAACTCTTCACAGCGGTGTGTCTGGCACGACAGCGTGCGGCCGCAGATTACGGCACAGCGGTGAGACGTGGCCGCGCAACACACCGTGCGGCAGCGGTGTCGCCCGCACGACAGTTTCTGGCGAAAGAACAAATAAATAATAGTAGATTAGTAACCAAGGTCTGTAAGGCATCAATTGCAGCCCGAGATACTTATCTATAGTTAGAGGGTGCAATGCTTACACCTGAGCCAACTACTCTGCTTTACATATTGATTGTGACACAAGTAGAAAAACCGCCATTACAAGTATAAAACATTTTAAAGTAACAGTTTTCTATTCCCGCCTTATTTTTAAAACTAATTTTTCAAGAACGAAATTGAGCTTCGCCGTTCGATATTTAAAATTGATGACTATTATACTAATACAAGGCTGAATAGCCCAGCGAGCTCTTTTGTCTTTGGGCTGAATGCATGATGTCTATTTCCAGTATGATGGTTAGATGGACGCGAACTTTTTGAAAGAGTGAAGAGTTTTTTTTCCAAAATTACTTACCGCCCTAGGGCTTTTCAAGCTACATTATTATCCTAGAGCGCTATTTGGTTACCTACAAGCCCCATTTGGGGCTATTTACCGAATCTGAGAGATATAAAAGATTTAAAAAAAACCTGGTATCGAAAAAGTCGAGTGTGATATCTACCATCACACACTAAGCTACGTGGTAGAATACGGCTAACTGAGAGGAGACATGTGTCCCAAAATGGGTAATATTATAGGATGATTACATTATCATTTCAGCCGAAAGACGTCCACTGCGGTCGACATAGGCCTCCCCCAAGGATCTACACGACGACCGGTCCTGCGCCTTCCACATCGAGCGGTTTCCTGTCTATCTGTGGTCTGCCTTGTCGCCCCCGACAAGGTGGACCGATGATAGGCCGACTATATCATAATTTTCATTAGTTTCTATTATGTTCTTCTTTTAAAAAATGTGAAACATTTGAATATCGACTTTCAATTGCTTTTGTTATTCAACGATGACAAGAAACATGGTTACTAAGATTTTTTCGTTGTGACAAGTAGTTTTCTTCCCAGGAGACAGTACAAAATGTTTTCACACAGTTTATGCAGTCTAGACCCTCAGAGTTCTATCGCAAAGGTATAAATAACCTTCCTATTAGATGACAGCAATGTACAGATAATAATGGTACCTATTTTGATGAATTAAATTAGTTAAAAATAAAAAATTAAACAATTTAGATTTTCAGTACAAATCAGCAATTTCATACTTTAACCCTTATTATAAATATAATATATGGATGTGGTTACTTTATTGCATTTCTTTTGGCACAGCACGTTGTTGTACATCTCGGGTAGGTCGGCGCAGGGCACCTCGCGGCTGGAGTGTCCACAGCGGCACTGCAGTACTGTCTTATCTGGACATACTGGACACGGTCCTGGGGATAACAAAATTCATGAGTTTCAAAAAATGTAGTACAAAAAAGGTGCTGTAAATTTTCTTTCTGTTTTACCCGCATCACTGTATAATCAATCAGACATAATATGAGTTATCTGATGGCGAAAATATAGTTTTTGATATTTTTGTCCGATTGCATGGATGGATTGGCACAAAAACGGCTGAACGGATTTAGATGAAATGTAGCACATACCTACACAGGTTCTGATATGGATTCACTTTTTTCACATTGGGAACTTTTAATCCCGGTATTAAGTTCCCTGCGGGGATGTTATCTAATATCCTTGCAGGCTTTACTGTTGTATGGTAAGTCTTACCTTCATGGCAGTCAAGTTTGCAGAAATGTCTGTCTCCGGCGGGGCCACACGGCAGCGGTTTGGCACAGATGTTGTCGCACAGCGGGATCGGGTCCGTGCACGCCTTCCGTGAATCTTTAGCCAACCTTCGGAAAACATGTGTGGGCTTTAGAATGGAGCAACTCGAACACAATTAAATAGGAGTGCAATTTTATTCTAATTATTTGTAAAAGAAATATGCTTACATTATTGCAACTAAGATTAACCATTTTGTGAGGGAGAGTACATAAAAACTTGTAATAATCTAATAAACGGCAGTATTTACTCATCATTTGTCGTGTTATTTACTCCCGAATCTCTACACAAACACGTCATCCGTAAATGGCAACCATGCCAGCGCAGTAAATGTAAGCCGTGAGTCGCGATGTTCAAATCTTTTTTACCGTTCTTTCGACAGATTTTCAGTTCTATTCTGTTAGCATAAGGATGACGTTAAAAGCCAAAAAGTGGTTAGAAATAACAACTATTTACTGCGGTTGCCATTTGTTATACCACCAACGCAATAAAAGTCAAAATTGCTTGAACTGACTGTAATAAGGCCACACACACATTCACAGGGTATTTTTATAAAATGCGCTATAAATGTGTGTGTCTTTTACCACAAGTAAAGCGCGCTTTGGTTTGTGGGATAATATTATTATTTTGTATCGCCGCAGCTCTACGTTCAGGGTATTTTCCGGAAAGGTAGACATCTTGAATCGATCTAGACCAACACATTCGCCTTGATCGTTAACGACGATCTCACTAGTAACTGAGTTACTGTACTGTGTCCTGCATTTGGCTACCACTGGACTCCAGCAGATCGAGCACTTGAGCCAGTTATGACTTACGGAGCCGAAACTTGGACATTCACTGCACATAAATAAAGGTCGCTCGGCGAGCTGTGAGGCTGGCTATGCTTGGAGTCTTACGTTGGGATCAAATCCGCAACAAGGTGATCCGGGAGAGAACCAAAGTTGTCGACATAGCTCCCGGAATAAGCAAACTGAAGTGACAATGGGTCGGCCATATTAGCCGTAGAACCGATGACCATTGGAGTAGACGTGTTCTTGTGTGGAGACGTAAGGAGGAACGCCCTTAGGTAATGAAGCAGGATGGCTGCTAGCAGCTGGATGTGAGTAGCTTATGTCCAGGAGAGGACTTCTATATACTGGTGATAAGCACAAAAGCTGCTATATACTCTTCTTCCATGAAAGCCTCGCTCGCTGGCCTGAATGTCACCTTAGTATAATGCTACAGCAGTACTCACTGTGTATTCCCACAGGGACAGGTGTGCACATACTGCGGCAGCAGCTGGCAGGGCCCGCAGGGCGGCGCGTGGCACTGTGCCCGACACACGTGCGCGCCGCACGCCAGCACGCGGCCGCACGTGTCGCCGCACGACCAGCTGGTGCACGTGCCTGTCTCGGCCGTGCACGTTACTGAGCGGGACTTAGCCGCAGGGCAGTAGCATACTGGAACATAGAATGTAGTGTAAAAAAAATCTGCGCATCATCATCTGCCTCTGCCCGTGTTTGGGTCAAATTCCAGTCTTAACCGGATGCAGGAGAATATTAGTATTTTACACTGAGATGATGACTATCTGACCTCTACTGGGTACGATATTGTATAGTCATGTGTTTTTGGAATTAACAGACAATATTTAAGGCCCTATCCTTAAATATCCCATATAACCAACGTGATTTTTACAGATGGTACAGAACAATTCGTAGCCCAATCCACACTTGACAGGTTTTTATCATCTGTAACGGGCAGGCTAGGAGACCTGATGGGCTTCTGGAGGGAGGTGGGCTGGCTGGAATAACCGCCAAAGGCCGCCATGGTCCACGCACAATGGTCCGCTGGAGGGACTGAGTGCGGAAACCAAACCAATAACATAGAACAGTGTTTTTCAACCTTTTTCATGACACAGCCCCCTTTAGTATATAAAAAATTTCGCGACCCTCTACTCTGCGACATTCGTATTTATTTTCATGATTATTTATTCTGTAACAAATTTTCAACCAATGCAACATTCTTATTCATTTTCATAATTGTTACGTCGAAAACTCATCCCGCGAGTGTAGCAGTAACAGGCCTCCATTTAGTGATTCCATGAAGTGATTGGCTAATGATTGAAAATGGATAAATTTCTTAAAAGGTTAATAGAACTTCTAGCACCAGCGTTGAAAATCAAACAAAAAAACATCGGCGCTATGACGATAACTATTTGAAATCCCGATTTACTGTGATTGAGAATAAACCACAACGTGTTATTTGGTTTGAAACCTTATCATGAGTAAGTATGAAGCCATCGAAGTTATTACGCCACCTCAATTCAAAGCCTCCAAATGAAAAAAATAAATCCGTGGAGTTTGGTTTTTAAAAGAAAACTAAAAGCTCTTCAAAATCAAAAACTGCCCTAGTACAAAGGAGAATGCCACCCGATGGGCCCCTAATTTGTGATAGAGTGTCAAGAATATTTTCTTATTAAAAATCAAGTCGTAATTTTATAAAACTAACTATTTTTTTTCAGAATTTCTTGTACCATAGCATTGAAAAACAAAATTAATATTTATTTTATTGAATCTTAGCTAGTTCCGCCATTATAACTTAACCTGAATGTTGCCAGGTAGACGACAGACTATCTTATTTAAATGAACGAGGTGATCGATTGAAAATATCGATAAAATATATTTCTATTCAGGTCACTAAAAGTGCCAAGATGAAGTTACAATAGTCAGTAAAAGTCTGACATTATTTTCCAATCCACCCAAAGGCAGGGGTTGTCACTTAGATGATTTTAGCTCACCGAAAAACAATTATGTTATGTTTAAATTTTATTTTATTTTGTCATTTTTTACAGATATCGTCTGATGACATCCTGTGTGTGGAATGTTTTGTATTATTACAAAACCAGACAGCATATAACACAAATCTGTCACTTGTATCACCTGCTCTTGGACACCTAAACATATGCTATGCATGTGGCTTGTCAATAGCAAGTCGTAGAACTCATAGAGTTAGTCAAGATTGTCCTCAAAGGAATGTTATAATATGATGGACACCAGCACATCACGTAAGTGTTTATTCTTATTTATTTATTTAAACTTAATGTATGAATGCGTATGTATGTGTGTTGAAGTAATGAAATATTAATGAATATCAAGTATCTAAATATAATATTTTTGTTTTTAGGTGTTGCATTTGGAACGAGTTTGTCTTCCTTGTTGGGCGGCTGCATCAAGACAAGTCCAGACTGAGAGACAGTTAGACTTTAATGACATAAACTCAATGGATTCTCATTTATGCCATTATTGGTTAGGACTTACTGCAGAGCAGTTCAATGAACTTTTAAATTGTAATCCTTTGTTATACAATCACTTTCCAAATCCTTCTGTTGCTCTCAGTATATTTTTAGTAAAACTCAGAACAGGTGACAGTAATCAAAGACTATCAACTCTTTTTAAAATGCCAAGATCCACATTGGAAAAAAAAAATTAACATTGTGAGAAATTGTTTAAATGAACAGTTTGTTCCTCGATATTTAGGAATAAATCGTTAGGAATAAGTCGTTTTAATGATATAAGCGCTCCAGCACAATTTCTAGACAATAATATATTCCTTGAAGAATAAATGTCTATTATTTTAATTGGTTGTTTTTTTTCTTATTAAACATCTGTATAGCATTTACTATATTTTAAACTCCTTTATAATGAAGCCCTTTCTAAATAAACTACAGCTAATCATGGATGGCACAGCGATCTTACTAAGTAGCAGGGCAGTGATTTTACTTTGTCGCTTGCAGGAGATGCTGTCCTATATGGCATACATACACGTATATGTATACTAGGTACCTAGCATTTTGCCAACTATCTTGGGGTCGGCTTTTAGTCTAACCGATGCAGCTGAATACAGTATTGCTCAAAGAGTGACTGCCCATCTGACCTCCACACCTGATACACTGGGTTATAACATGTTACCTCCTGGTAAGAGGTTGTCACACTTGCGGGATTCTAGCTACTCGTAACAAGTATAAATAATGCACCCAGTATCAACAGTTTGAATGTACTAGCAGCCATCCAGGTGAAGTTTGTAATGGATGGTCACCCATGTGCAATCTGAACAAGTAGCTTAACTTAAGATATCTCCTTGTGGCTGTTGTAACGTAGCCACATGCTCCTCCAACCAATTTAGCCCTAAGTATATTTATTTCTACTGGTGCCAGCAAAACCTACTTCCGCTGACTGCAAGGTAAACAGTTTAATATATTATTTAGCAAGAAAAGATGATATCTAATGTTTTTATTTCATTTGGGAATCAATATTAATACTAAAGATATTTTATTGTTTTAATGTAAAATGTTTTTGAAAAAATATTGTTTAATAACCTCAATTTCTTCATCAGAAAAAATTCAATAATTCTCGGAAACTAGGGTGAAAAGTTATAAATTGTTTTCAGGATCTGAAAAGGTAATTGTAGTTCTTCAAAATAAAGTTAAAACCACCATGGCACGCAAATTTTTTCTGGGGGCCCAAATCTCCTAACAAAACGGGCATTCTCCTTTCCAACTTAAAAAAGAAAACGTTGCTGGCTAGTTGTCGAGTAGAAAAACTCACACTATTTAGAAAATTTGATTTTACCAGCTGCTCTGCTTTAACATGGCAGAAATTATGTTTCCTCTCTCTGATAATACCATTCAACGCAGGCTAAGCGATATGGCTACTGATGTTCGTGATTAAGTCATCGAAAACTTTAAAGAAAGTACATTTGAGTCTGCTTTGCCTTGAGCTTTGCTTTGCTTTGTTTTGTTTGAGTTTGCTTTTGTGCGTTTTGAATCCAAAGAAAATTTAATGTAAGAAATAAATTTTTTTCGAGCGCTTTCCACATGTTCCTAGAAGCTACGCAAAATATGAATATCGATTGGGAAAAGAAATGCATTGCTATTTGTAGTGACAGAGCAAAAGTCATGATTGGCTCAAACAGTGGATCTATTGCTAGACTAAAAGAGCATATGCCAAACGCTTCTTGGACGTATTGTTTTCTCCATCGCCAAGTTCTTGCAGCCGAAACCTTGCCACAGGATTACAGTCAAGTACTAAATATTATTATAAAAGTAATTTCTATAAATAGAAAAGCATTGCAGACACGACTGTTCCGAAAAATTTGCGCTGTACTTTTGTTGTGTTTACAGCAGGTCAAATCAGAATACTCCAATTTGATTTATGAACCGGAATTTCTTTTAAAATTGGCTTTTCTATCCAACTTATTTGAACATTTAAAAATGTCTTCAATAAAATTCTTTGAACAAAATCCAGGGATTTACAAACAAAATCATGTGGTCATCAACTCTAAATCAAAACAACTACGATTCATTTTCTTCGACACAATCCTTTATGGAAGAAGTTGGATGTGAGATAAACATCAATGAATTCGTACCTGGTTCAATTTTTTTTCTAACGTCATTTTCATGAATGGTGTTAGAAAATTTGAAAGATGAACTGTGTCATTACTTCTCAGTGCAAGAGATATCAAAGAACACACGGCAAAGGTGGATCTTAAATCCGTTCTTAAATGCAGCTATACATGAGGCAAATTTATCAACTAAGCTCAAAGAAAATCTGGTGGATTTATCCTGCGATGGGATGCTGCAATTCGAATTTAAGTCTGTAAATTTTGATACTTTTTGGTCAAAAAGGAAATCAGAATACGCAGAATTAACAATAGAGTCTTTGAAGTGTTTGATATTTGATTGCATTTGCCACCTATACTTGTGCGAGTTGATATTTTTTTCAATGGCTCTAATAAATAGTAAAGAAAGAAAACGTTTAAACTTGGAACTTCATTTTATTCTGAAAGTGGAAACATTGATTTACGATGGGAGACGATTAATTTATGAAAAAACAAGCGCAACCATCACATTAACAATGTTGTACATAACAATCATTAGTTTAGTTTGTTCTTTTAATTGTGTTACTCAATTTCTTAATAAACCTTTTATAGGTATTTTATTATTTTTTTTCAGTTATCTCGACCTTTAAAAAACCCCAATAGAAGTTCCGCGACCCCCCTGAAAATGCTTCGCGACCCCCCAGAGGGTCGCGACCCAAAGGTTGAAAAACACTGACATAGAACATCATCTGTAACGATTCAGACTGACAGAGTAGCAAACCTATATGTGGTAGCAAACACTAGAACAATACTATAAATCTTGAAACCGATACACAACTAAAGTTGAGATCAACAACCCTGCATTTTTAATATACCTACTACTAGCGCGAGTTAACTGTGCACCTCGCTGGAATGCGACCCCTATCCCGCTTCCCCGCGCGACGCCTCGTATTCGCCGTAAGCGCTTAGTAGCAATAGCATCTTTGTTACAATTGTCTAAATACAGTTTAAATCCCCTGTTGGTATTACTGTTTCTGTGAAGTCTTTGCTTTTGTAAAGCTTTTTTTAGTGTGTTTTTCATTTTTACATTTTCGACGCGTTAGTGAAGCCTATTGGTTGCACCAACATTATATTTCAGTCCATATTTATCAATTTAATTGCAAAACGTCATGAGTAAAATGACACTTTATAAAAGGTCGATAAATGACCTTTTATTAAAATGTAAAAAAAAATTATAACAAATGATGTCCGAATGACGTCACAGAGCGAGGTGCACAATTAAATCGCGCGAGTAGTACATCTCTCTTCGTACCTTGTTCAACAGTTTCACTACATATGTCACAGGGTCCCTCGTGGCAGTCCTTGGTACAATTATGCACACCACAGAGTAGAGTACGTCCACAGACTCGACCGCACACTTGCGGCAACTTGCTGCTACAGAGTACTGAACGAGTTTCAGCACCGCAACCGCAATGTCTGCAAAGAACAGTTTGGGGTGATTTTTTTATCCATCTATTTCAAAAGGGTGTATAAAACTCTGTTTCCCATTAAATGTTATTTCTTTCAATACTTTTCAATCATTAATAATAATAATAAATAAAAATATTTGGAACAAGTTTTAAGACAAAAGTTAAAACTGTGGCGCAGCTATTAACCCTCATCACAACTATATGTGCATTTGTTCCAGGCTAGTCATATAAAAAACCTAGAAGGTAATGACTATGTGGGTTTGTGTGTGTATGTGTGCGTGCGTGTAATTGAAATCACCCTACTTATTTTTTTGTTTTGGTTGAGATATCAGTAAATGACCTCTCCCACTCTGGGCGGAGCGGGAGGGCGTGTCAGACTTTTAATGACTAAAACCCACCCGTGTTCCTTCACTTGCCTGTAGGTCAGGGACACGGTTCCTTTTTTAACCAACCCGCAACCTTGACCCAGAAGGCATCGCTCTTCATGGACCCAGTCACAATGTGATCATTTTTACCCTTGATTATTTATGCAAATTACTTTGGCAATATCCATCATACTTACTTGACGACAGTGGCCTGGCACGGCGGGCAGGGTCCGGGGTGACACAGTAGCGTGCAGGGATGCGGGCAGGCTCGCGGTCGGCGACATGCGCGGCCGCAGGTGTGTGCGCCGGTGGACCCGCGTTGGTACTCCGGCGCACGCATCGCTCCGCACATACAGCGGTATTCAGTGGGGATGGCTTCGTTTGTGTTCTGGCAAGCTGGACAACGCCACTTGCCCTCTGATAAAAAGATAGCAGAATTTTAATTATGGAATATGAATTGTACTTTTGCGTTGTTTGTATTTACTGTGTACCCAAATAAATAATAGTAGAAAATATTAAGTCAATAAATAAATATATTGTTTATTTCTCAGCTTTGTACATATTTCTTTATAATATTTTGCTTAATTCTAAATATTATATTTGTATTATTGTATTAATGTGATTATATTATATATTGTATAATTTGAACCTTACAAAACATAAATACAGTAGAACCTCTATAAGCAGAATATCAAGGGAGACGCAAAAAAATCGAGCTATAGAGTTTTCGACTTAGACGGATTTTTATTGAACATAAAGAGGTTCAGATTCATAAAAAACTAATAAAATTAAACACCTGATACCAAGCAAGCAAACATGTGTTAACGTAAGTCATAAATTCGTGGTAATTCTATTCATTATATACTCTTAAATTGCTTTCTACAAAACGATGGTTTACTTACACTGTCGGCGAATTCTTAATGTCGGTAACTTATTTTTATTCGAACTACAGAGGTAATCAATCAAGTCTCAAATAATCGAGTTGTAAAGGTTGTAAAATAAAACATGGCTATGTTCGAGATACAAGCGATTCGTCGTGTTCCGGCATGATGTCTGTTGAAGCCGTACGGAGGACGGGCCTGAGCAGTAATTGTGTTGCGATGTGTGCCGGGTACGATGCGCCAAATGTTGTTGTGTCGGGAGTTTGGTTGTGGAGAGTCTCCAGGTCAATCTCCCTCTGGCGCAGCATCGTTGGTCGTGTTGGTCTTGGGTTTAACATTGCATCACCTGGCTCAACTGCCGTCATCCTTCCTATTCCTAAGTTTTTTAAGTGAATGGGCTAAAAAAACTAGTGAGCTTTACCATCATAGAGAGATATAATTTAATTTTTTAGGGAGGGAAAATATGTACCAAACTGGATTGGAGGGACTCATTACTATTTCCACTAATAAAGATCTGAGATTTCGAGTAATGGAGGTTTTCTTGTTTTAAGGGAAGGGCACAAAACATTTTTTCGATATTTGGAGGTTTTCGACTTAAAGAGGTTCTACTGTATTAATCATACAAAATATCATACTAAACAATTAGGCCCTTACATTGTTGACAGCACAACGATGAGGATATCACATACATCCAGGGATTTAAACAGTTTGCCTGCAGCGGTCTTTCCCTCTTAACTACAATTTAAATGTCTTCAAGGCTAGAATAATTCTCATAATAAACTAGTGCACTTTACCACCAACAATTTCATCACTTCCCAGCGTCGCAGTTAAGCAAATAGAATTATTTTGTATAATTTTTAAGGTAACCTTACTACTAAAAAAAATATGTACTCACCAACCATGCTGCTCAAGGCCCACTTCCGGATGCACCTCAGATGTAGTACATGGTAACAGTTGCAGCATGACCATACTTGGTCAAATTGTTTGACTCTGTCGCAGCAGACCAGGCATTCCAGTGTACCCTTGTCTAGCTGTTCAGTTAGACGCTCACGTTGAGTCATTTCTTTATTTACTGAAATAGAATAGCTCATTAGAACAAGGCTGTCAAAACACTCCTCCTCAGACAAAAAAAAAAAGTTGAATGGTTATGAATTATTTATGATCTCCAAGTTTTTCATGTCAAATAAGAGATATGTACTGTTATGCAGTCTAAGATCTGAAGTTCAAAGAGGTTGGTCAAAGATTACAGTGCCACATGCAGTCTGGTATATTTATTTATAAATAAAAATATATAATCAGAATTGAAATGACAGGTTAAAAATATACCTAGGTTGTATCATTTTATTCATTCAAAGTTTAATAGGCAGTATTTCAACTAGGCCTAGGCTCGTTAGCTACTCTTTCAGTGCCTGTTGTTCAAAGCAAGAATATCAAAAAGAGTAATATAATTATAATCTATTATGTCAGTGCAAATGTAATGGGAATCTGACATTTTAAGTAAAAGCTTGTACAAACCTTGATCATTACCATATTTAGTTTTAGTTCGAGCAGGACTGGGAATATTTTCAGACTTAGTTGCTCTCTCCATTTCTTTAGTATCTCTGTCCTTTTCGCGAATATCTCGGTTACCTCTATCCCATTCACGAATATCACGGTTATCTCTATCCAAGTCACGAAAATCACGATAATCTCTATGTGTGTCACAGACATCTCTGCTGTCTCTATCTCTTTCACGGATATCTCTGCTGTTTCTGTCTCTTTCACGGGTGTCTCTGCTGTCTCTATTTCTCTCACGGATGTCCCGATAATCTCTATCTCTCTCGCGAATGTCCCTGTTGTCTCGTTCTCTCTCACGGCCATCACGGTAATCTCTACCCCTTTCACGGTTATCTCGACCGTCTCTATCCTTCTCACGGACATCTCGGTTACCTCTGTCTCTTTCGCGATTGTCTCGATTGCCTCTGTCTCTCTCCCGAATGTCTCTGTTATCTCTTTCTGTCTCACGGGCATCTCGGTAGTCTCTGTCGCCTTCATATAAATCTCGGCCATCTCTGTGCTTATCACGGGCATCTTTTTCTATTGGGTAATCTTCTCTGTTTTCAGTATCCCGGTCTTTGTTATCTCTCTCCACCCTATCTTCTCTAGCATGTAAATAATTATTGGCATATTGTTCATCTTCTAAGCTGTTGCGATCCATTGCTCTGAGTCGAGGAGTTCCAACCCAATTTTTTCCACGTCCAGAAGCTTCTCCTCTCCCATTCCTCACATCTTGACTGTCTTTACTTATTGCACTGTTGTAGAAAGTACGAGCATCATCTTTATTCTTTGATTTATGATTTCCTTTCCCTTGGGCTCTTTTGTTATTTGAATCATAGTTACGGTTATTCGAATCAAAGTTACGACTGCTAAAATCCTGTTGGCGACTATTTGATTCAAACTGTCTATTATCTGGTTCTTGATAACGATTGTTTAATTCTTTAGATTCATTATTACGGTGATTATTATCATGGTGGCGACCATTTGATCCTTGGTTTTTAGGGTGCTCTTGAGTATATTGGTATGGTTCAGTTGTTTGGCTCACTTCTGTATTTTGTTGTAAGCAATCTTGCTCACTATGATTGTGTTTTGATCTTTCTCTCCAGTTTGTACTTGATGAACTACTACTAGCACTTGTAGCAGGGTAGTTATTTCGCAAATCATTCATATTACTATAATGGTTCTTAGGTTCATTAACATTACTATAATTATTTCTAGACTCACTATCATCATGTACTGTACTAGATTCAGGAATGTTCTGAGCGCTAGTTGAAGGTGTCACTATGGAACCTTTTGGCACAAATTCCGTAGCTGTTGGAGTTAGATTAGAATTGAGTATCATTGCATTTGTATAAGCATTAGGATTAGGTGCCACCGGGTTGTATTGACTTTGAACATTCATTGGATATGCTTCAGTGCCACTGGACACATTAGCTGTGGTTGCTGCATATGCATAACTGTCTAACTGAGGGTTTTGAGCAGTGGGTGGAGCATTCTGGTAATTATATTGTCTTGTTGAATAGTTTTCATATTGCACATTGTTATAGTTGCTTGCACTAGGCGCACCACTGTTTTGCATTTGAGAAAGAAATTCATTAAAGCTCACATATTGGTTGGTTTGCTCTGGTCTATTATTGGGATAGTAGGCTTGGTTGACATATTGGACATTTGGGTCACCGTTCCAAGCTTGGTACTGGTTGTTGTACGCGTATGTGTTGTTCCACTGAGACATGATAGCGGGATAACAAAATATAATATTGTGAAATATTAGTGATTAACTAGGAGGAAGTATGGCAAAGAATTTTGTGGATTGTGCGAGTTTTTTTGTAGTTACGGTGCAGTTATGACCGCAGGCCGAAGCCTGAGGTCTCGTGTTAACCGTGTAACTCTACCTGAAATTAATAAGAAGGGTAATTTGTTATCAAATTTGAGAGCAACCGACATGTGCCACTTTCTAAAATATAATATTAATCATGTTACTTACCACTTGCTTGTTTTGTCCACCGATACGATTTTGTTAAAAATAACTATATAGTAAAGAAAAATAAACTAAAATAATTTAATAATTTACAAAATTGCAATAATTCTAAAGATATGACAAGGATGATTCGGATTCGGAAGAAGGGTGAAGGGGGGAGATCGACGTTGACAATTTGACAGTAGGTTTTTTTGTTGATCTAAGAATTAATCTCATTTTATTATTTAATGAAAATTATAAGAAAAAGATGAAATAAAATAAACAAAAAAAAAACTACTTGTTTTTCCAAAATATTTCTCATAAATCGTTTACTTTATTTACTAGTTTGCGATAATATTCTCGACATGGTAACAGAAATTCTAACACGTGTCATTTGTCAAACAGGTGTCTCTGTCTAGTACTGAGGCGGGAATTTTCGAATATTTAGTGCAGTTTGTTTTTTTTACTTCTGAAACTATTAAGGCATAACTATGTTTGTGCGGTTAGTTTCACAATGTAAATCTTTTTCAGTTATTTTAGATGAATATCTGATGAATAATTTTAGTTTCTCATATTGTCCATACAAACCAAATCGCATTGAAAAATCAGCCGTCAGTGAATTATAAATATCTTACGTTCCTTATTACCAAAGGAAGAGCCTGCAAAAATTAATCATTAGAACGACAAAAAGATATGAATCAGCGAGTGTAAAGAAGCTAATCAATATTCTAATCATTTTGATTTCACTGATTCACTGCCTTGCATAGATATCGTAGGTACTTTACTCAGAAGTAGGTACAGTAACGCGGGGCCTTAGTTTATGCTTGAATTCATGTTCGTTTCATGTTAGGTGGTGAATACCGTGATAGTGACTAATTATGTTACGTTGATGTACGAAGCAGTCTGGATAAACCTGATCTTTTTTGGATTTGTTATTTTAGTTTTTGTTTTGGTAGATATACAAGAAAGACCAAGAACTAGATATGTGTACATGAGTACTATAAATAGTATTTTTCTGTAAGTAAATCAAAATCACAAGTAATTTATTCAAATTGGGCTGAAAATCAGCACTTTTTGAACGTCAGTATTACATAAGACAGTCCCCCCAAAACGCCCACCCTTCGCCACTTCCTAGTGCTTTCGCTGGGAAGAAGAAGTAGCGGAACAAACTTTCAAACTCCACAGCAGCACAGCTGTCTGTTTATAAGAAAAAAAAAAACAGATGACTTTATACAATACTATGTAGGTACAGTAATGAACATTAGAAAACACAACAACAATGAAATTATTTATCATTTGCCTGGCAAATTTTGCCAGCTAGCCACGTCAAAATACCGGCAAAGCAAAAACAAAGAATAAAATATCATTATAATAATAATAATATATTTATTTCTCCTCAAAATGTTTTGTTTACCTATAACTAAAACAGTACAATTACTCAGTCTAGTATGTGTTACATATGTGAGGAACCCCATCGGTTGTCGGTCCTGCGGCATATGTGACCAGCCCATTGCCACTTCAGCTTGCTAATCCTCTCAGCTATGTCGGTGACGAGTCCTCGAGTGGAGACCGCGTCTCAGCAAACGGAGCGTAGGACGCCCTTGGGCGAGATGGAGCGACGACATCAAAAAGGTGGCTGGTAGTGGCTGGTGGAGAACTGCTCAGGATCGAGCTTGTTGGCGTGCCATGAAGGAGGCCAGCAGTGCACAAGTAGAGGCTGATGATGATGTGAGGGACTGGTGTCCGTGAAAGGCGTGAGATGCCTGTGTTACGGGTCACCAGTGCATCACCCATCGGACATGTAGATTCAATTTTGACTGGGTGCATTTTATATAAAGCGTGAAGGCACTTACACAAAATAGTAAAAAAAGATTGAACTTAAAACTAATTATGTATATAATTCTGGAGTGATTTTACTAGAAGCAAATAACGATTTATATAAAGAAATAAATTTGTAACGCCTATTAGGTACCTTCTGTGAGTAATTGTGGAAGCGCAGTGCACACAAAATGGAATTGTAAATAAGTAAAACTTATTACCTAAATAAAAGCCCCAGGTATAAAGGGCGTGACAGCTCACATATTTTATGCATTGTAAAAAAGCAAATTATATGAACTCATATAACGTGCCAGTAAGTTAATTCTGGAGAAAGAATACAAACATTGTCTTGAGTTAATCAGATCGCGACCAGCTATTCTTATAATTTAAATAGTCATTTACGGAATGTATATGCCTTTGAACAAAGCTTGGATTTGATTTGTGCCTTAAATGCCTTGTAAGGCAAGTCTAGCAAAGCAGAGGGTATTTTGTTATAAAAAGTTATACGAAGCCCAACAAAAGAGTTATGAACCTTTTGAAGTCGGTAAAAAGGGGCTCGTAGTTTGTCCTTATTTCTGGTGTTACTAACATTATGGATCTTACTGTTTTTACATGCTTTTTATTAGCTTCACTTGTATGTTTGCTTGCTTGCTTGTTTGCTTGCTTGTTTGTTTGTTTGTCCGTCTCTAACTCTTTGGACTACGAGTGAGCGGCTCATTACTGTAAAATGTCCCAACGTTTTCAATACGTTCGTTCGTTCGTTTTTTTTAAAGAATATGAAACTAAAAAGTTGAAAATAAATATAGTTACAAAAACTAAAAAAAACATGCTTTTAAAAAATATCAAACTAAAAAGTAATAATAATTTTAATAAAAGCGTGAGGCGCTTAATATGCAAAAAATTATGGCACAAAGCGCCTCACGCTTTGATTAAAATTATTGGTCGTACATGCGAATATTTTGCCTAACATATTATAAGATGTTGGCTACGATAAATTGTGAAGCAACCGTCAGAATACCAATATCTTTAAAGAAATCTCTTAAAGAAACTCTTACACCGAGCTGGTCAATTGCTCGGACAGCTCGGTTTTGGAGTATAAATATATTTTGTATGTCAGCGGCTTTGCCCCACAGTAGAATACCGTAGGATATAACGCTGTGTGCGGCGTTACCTATCCGACTATCTGAGAAGGAAAGGAAAAAAGAAACAGAGTGGTCCAATAAATTTACAAATACGCCACGGTAACTTGAAACTACATGCATAACTTTGCTCTTTTACTTGCCACCTTCACATTTTCATACATCAACATAATTATTTAAAAAGCCCATATCACGTTCGGTACCGCGCCGCGAGCGCCCTATTGTCTGTAAATGATCCTTTTTAAATTCCAAAGAATATTGGCAATTTCGTAGTAACCTTGGCCTGATTACCGCCATTATTTGATTTGCTATTTAGAACCGTTCTAAATGTTTGCGTACCAGTTTGTTTAGTTATGGTGCGCGCAGTGGGCATGGGCTGCATGGCGAGTTCCCAGAAGATTAGCGTAGCTCCTGTGAGTGTTGTACTTTAAGTGATTATAACATTAACTAGCTGACTCAGTGAACTTAGTGTCGCATTTGATTTTTTTTTTTTGGATAAATTTTTCCCTATTCTACAATTTGGGTCAAACAAATCCAATAGGTAAATCAAAGATCGGTTCAGCCGTTCTTGAGATATAAAGGTGGAACACGAAGCTATTTTATTTTTAATATCTTATTGAAAATATCCAACCAAGACGAAAATTTTAAGTAAATAACTTTATTAAATACAGCCAAGAAGCCTTTATTACAATAAGTAAATGTTCAAGTTATCACCGAAACAAGGTATACATATAAATGTAGGTATACAGTATGGTGTATATATATTGTGTATATATGTATACACCAGACGACAGCACACCAAGCTACTACAATTACTACTACTAGTACATGTTATAAACGTGAAAAAAAATTGAACATATTTCGATGGGTGTACAGATAGTTCATACCCGGGACACATACGCAGGACCCAAGGGAGGAGGTCCTACGTTATCGATTTTTATGCGGGTGAAAGCCACGACGTCCAGTTAGTAAAAATAAAAGGAAAAGGTAGAAGTTATTGGATATTAAAATATACTATCAATGGAAGAAGTGTGCACAAGGCTGGCAGCATTGCCAAGTTGGTTGGCAATATTATGATGGTAATATAATTTTAATTTAAGTTCTAAATTTAAAAGTGTTTTGCGCAGAATACCGAGCCTTCCAAATCTACGTTGAAGCCTTCCAAAGTCGAAACGGTGTTATCAGCACTGACGAGGTTCGACGATGAGATAGCCAAGAGTGAGAAGACTCAACCAGTCGCGAGGCTCGCAGTTGTTGACATTGAGCTGGAGAGTATACAACAGGTACTGATGACGTAGCTAGCACAGTTACAGCTGTTATTTTAATTACCTACACATTTTTTATGGCAAAATTTTTTAATGACATGAAATTTTCTTTTTATAGGAAATCAAGACATTTGAAGAGATCACTACTCCAGTAACAAAAGATGCCTATGCCAAAACCATTCACCAGGTGAGTTCGTTAAACATACCAATAATGTTTAACCAAAGTTTTAAGAAGCAAAATTGTGCTGTGCTTTATTTTATTTTCGTACCAACTAAGTATTTTTTTTTGTAATTAACAGTGAGACCGAAATGTGACGAACAACTGGGAGATCGTTTCAATAAACTTCGTAACACTTAACCGACATTTTTGTGCCCTTAGCCGTGTGAGTCGGTTCAAAAACGTATATAAGCAATGAATGTTGTTGAACTGTCAAAATGAAACCCATTGCTACCGATAGTGTGTTAGATAATTTTTAACACCCTTGCTCGTAAAGCTGATGTAATCCCACCGGTTTTAAATATGTAAAGCGGGCCATAACAAACGCGTGTGTTATCAAAGCAAATAGTTAAGTTATAGTCCATACAAATTCCATAACAGCATTATTTGTCATTTCAAATAATTATGGAACTGATCGCCGCCGCGCGGCTCTAGCCAGTGAGCAGCGGGCTGTTCCATATTTGAAATAGCAAATAATAATACTAATGGCGGGAAAGCAACAGTGTGCATTCACAGATTGACTTTATTTAAAATAACTGATGTCCCATTTGAAATAAACAAATTTGTATTTGTTTGTATTTAAATGAGTATTTGTAAAAAAAAAAAAACAGTTTATTCGGTAATTTAAAAACTTGACTGCATGCTCTAGCATCTTTGCCAACATTTTCACGCAGCTACGGCAGAAAATAAACCTCGCGCCATTTTTCTCAAATTTTCTTTTCTTTGTACTTGTATTGTGAATATCTTTTTTTCTGTTTCCTCGCAAGTGTGTTAAAAAATGTCGTACGATATACGTGCGTATTGGTTATAACATGCTCGGCTCAATTACACCCTCGCCTTCGGCTCGGGCTGAAATTCCGCCTCGCATGTTATAACCATCATTACGCACTAATATCGTAATGTACTATACCCTGCTCGTTGTCTGATAATTAAACATTAATATTTTTATATTTTTATTAATAAAATGTTGACGTGTTGTGCGACCCATGTAACCATCTAACCGTAAAAGCTTAGGTGAAGTGAGCGGTGAGTGAGCTGTAATTCTAATTATTCTTTTTTTTTTTAATAATTGCAAACTCGTGCTTGACCGCAAACCAGTCAGATGGCATGCATTGATGCAATCGTTGATGATAAAGCGCACTAGTTTATTAAGAGCCTATTCACACAAAAAATCTGTGTGAATAGCAAGGAAGACGGCAGTTCAGTGAGGTGATGCAATGTTAAACCCAACAACACGACCAACGATTCTGTGCGAAACCTGAATAAAGTTTGTTAAAATAAGCAACTGTATCGATTCCAATCATTTTTACACCATATTATATTTTTTCCTAAAGACATTTAGTGTGGTTACTGAGAGCACACAGCTGACGGGAGACCATAGTACTAGGAGCACAATGAGACAGGGACCCCGCGCCGCGGCGCTTCAGGCGCGGACGGGTGAGTGGGACATTGACCATATTTTTGTTGGGACAACCAAGTACGAACTTGACTGAAAGTGAAGGAAAACATCTTGAGGAAACCTGGACTTTAAGTCTGAAATCGCCAACCCGCATTGAGCAAGCGTGGTGATTGCGCTCAATCCTTCTCTGTATGAGTTGGTTGTGAAGGGGCTCCAGATCATCCTCTAGCGCAGCATCTTTGGTCGTGTTGTTGAGTTAAACATTGCATCACCTCGCTCAACTGCCGTCTTCCTTCCTATTCACTCAGTTTTTTTGAGTGAATAGGCTTAATGAGCTAGTGCGCTTTACCATCAACGATTGCATCACTGCTTACCATCAGGCGGGATTGCAGTCAAGCACTAGTTTATAACTAATAATAAGGGGAGACCTGTGCCGAGCAGTGGGACGATAAAAGTTTGAAGATGAACCAAGTACGATAACAAGCTCATAACTTTGTGGTTTTTCATTATATCTTTTTGAAATTTTGTACATAGTTTCTTTACTTAAAAATACTGGACACGTGTTTCGGGTTTCGCATAAAAAAACAAAAAAAAAAAGTTGTATTTCCACGGGATTGAGACTTATGTGTGTGTGTAACCGCAGTGTGATAAGTTGTCTATTGTTTTAGATTTAAATATTTAATAATGGGCTGTTTTAATTTAATTCCAGGTGTTTGTTAGCTTAGACCTCTACAGGCGGCCGATGTTAGCGTCAGAGAATGAAGACTTCATCGCAAATGTTAATAGAAAGGTTTGTACCCTTATTGGTAGTTGCTACTAAAGTTTTAGCTGACCTCCCATTGGATAAGATTTTCCCGCAGTCAGAAGTCAGCTTATACTAGTAATGCTTCGTGTGTAGCTATGCAAATCTACCGTAGTTTCATTTTTGGTTGCGAGGGTTATTTATTTCTTATAATGGGTGGAAAGTCATCGACGCGCAAACTAAAACTATGAATTCCACATACGATGGACTGGGTAGAAGAAAAAATACCTTATTATTATCGCCCCAGCGTTAATCCCATTCGTATCGTAGCCTTTTCAGCATTGGAGTCTAGGGTCCGCTTTACCAGTCCAACTGCTGATATGGCTAAACTTCGACATTTTCCGTGAAGCGACTGCCGTCTGAGAAAAAATACGTACGCTGACAAAACGTGTAGTTTATTAAATTTCTACTTTTAAGACACAAGCCTTTTTTTGTTCCGGATGGGAAATCATCAAATGAGGAAGCTAAAGGGCGTGGCCGACTTTTACTGACTAAAACCCACCCGTGTTTCTTCACTTGGCTGTGAAACAGGGCCACGGTTTCTTTTTTAACCAACCCGCTACCCTGACCCAGGAGGCATCGGTCTTCTTGGACCCCGTTACGATGTGCTGCATCTCTTTGAGGCGCACGTGAAACAAAACGCGCCATCGACTCGGGCCTGGTCCTTACCGGCCGGCGAGCTGCTCACTGCTTACCGCCTGCGAGCCCGTGCCTTCGGTGGCCGGGAGTTCAATGTTGTCTCCCGACCAGGGCGTCTCCTGCGGCGGCTAGAGGCGTGAGGGCGCTGGGATACCCGCTGCCTCACCCGCTCCGCCTCCTCCTTAGCTAACATCACCGCTTCGCAGAAGGAGGTGACGGCCTGCCAATATGTACTTACCTACGCTGACTATTTATTTATTTATATTTATTTATATATTCTTTATTGTACACCAAATATCAAACAAAACAATCAACACAAAAAAATAAAAACATACAATGGGCGGCCTTATCGCTAATGCGATCTCTTCCAGGCAACCAAGGAATGGACAGATTCTTCCGAACCACAAATGGGACTGTCATTGGTGCAAATATTATTATACTAAGATAGATACACAAATACATACATATACATAAATAAATACGTAGATACTGAACAGAACAAGTTAACAAATAAATTAGCGAAACAGTGTTTGTTGGACGAAGATCATAATGACAAGTAGTGTTCCTTCACAAGTCTCTTGAATTCTTGCAACGACTGCGCACGTTTTATTTCAATCGGCAATGCATTCCACAAACGAGGGGCATGAACAGTGAATGATTTATCAAGGAACGTTGTGGAATGCGTAGGCATTTTGAGCTTTAAATTATCTGATGACCTTAAAGATTTATTATGTGAGTTGCACAGAAATTGAAAGCGGTTCTTGAGATAAAGAGGGGTGAAAGGAGAAAAAAGCACATTATATTGTAGAGAAAGAATATGAGCATTCCGACGACGGCGAATTGGTAACCACTTGAGCTTCACACGAAATTCGGATACATGGTCATATTTGCGCAGACCGAATATGAACCTTATACAAACATTTTGAAGTCGCTCAAGCTTATCTAGTTGGTCTTGGATGTTGGTCAAGGATGGGTAGAAGAAGTGACTGTGCAAGCGCAATCTTGGTGGCAGTCGGTAGGAAATTACGTAATCTCTTCAGAGACGCAGCGGATGCAAATAGCTTGCGGCTAACTTCCTGCAGCTGGGCAGTCCAAGAGAAGGCTTTGTCAATATATATTCCCAAGTTCTTAACTTTTTCACTAAAGGGAACCACTGAGTTTTCAAAAGAAACTTGAGGTAGGGTCGTCCAGTCGATTCTAGAGACCGTCCTAGAACTGCCCACGACAATAACCTGCGTCTTTTTGGGGTTGACCAAAAGCCCATATCTTTTGCTTCAGTCACATATGCGGGCCAAATCACGATTAATCGCTACTATAGCCTCAGACAGATTTCCAAGAGGCGCTCGTGAATAAATTTGCAAATCATCAGCATAAAGATGGTAGGAAGAAATTAGTTCGTCAGAGATAGAGTTAATAAAAACTGCGAAAAGTAAAGGTGCTAGCACGCCACCCTGCGGTACACCAGCAGACGTATTACAACAGGAAGACAAGATCTCCCCGAAGCAGATACGTTGCCGGCGACCAAACAGGTAACTACGAAACCAGTCAATTACCGATGGAGATATGTTAAGAAAAGAAAGTATGCCAAGCAAAACATCGAAATCAACAGTATTAAAAGCATTACTGAAATCCAGCAAAGCTAAGACCGTCAGATTACCACATTCCATGGCTGACCTTATATCATCCGTAATATTCAGAAGCGCTGTGGTGGTGCTATGACCAGGACGAAAGCCAGATTGGAAGGAGTTGAGAAGATTATTCTTAGAGAGAAAAGTGCTCATCCATACTAATATTATAAATGCGAAAGTAACTCTGTCTGTCTGTTACGCTTTCCCGCTTAAACCTCTCAACCGATTTTGATGAAATTTGGCACAGACAATCTTTAGATCCTGAGAAAGAACATAGGCCACCTTTTATCCCGGAAAAGTTTGATGTTCCCGAGGGAAATCTAAAAAGCGCGATATAACCGAACTACACGCGGGCGAAGCCGCGGGCGGAAAGCTAGTTTGATTATGAATTAACTGTTCAAGGACTTTGGAAAGGAATGGTAAGATGGATATTGGATTATATTCAGAAAAGGATTCGGGATTAGACTTTTTAGCTAAAGGAATTATTAGGGCATCTTTCCACGAGCAAGGAAAAACCCCACTAGATGCTGAAAAGTTGAGGATATGACAAATTACGGGAAGAATAACATCCGCCACAGGGAGCAACATATTACGGCTGATACAGTCACTTCCCACTGCATTGGAAGTAATTGATAGTATGCTCTTCTTAACATCATAAGCGGAAAACTGATCAAAGACAAATGGAGAATAACTGGGAGTCGGAAGAGAAGAAAGATAATTTAATGTATTCAATTTTACTCTCCTATCAAAATTGGATGAAGCAGTAAAATGATTATTCATAGCATTTATGTCTATGTCTTTTGGGATAGTCTCTTGCCGGGTTTTACCGATCCCCAATGTTCTAAGAAATTTCCATACTTTGGATGCGTCCTCATTTTGGACAGAAGCATGAATGTAGTGGCGATGAGTATTCCTACACACCTTGTTGCAGTGATTACGGATTGCGACTATGTGTAGTTTATAAAACTTTCACTAAGGCACAGACCTCTCGGTTAGTGGAACTGGGAAGCAATCCACTACGCGGCATGGCTCCGAATTATTGGTTCTAGATAACAATCCTGGTTTCCTTAGGATATTTCTCTTAACAGTTTTGAGAGCGCAGTGGTGGTGAAATTATTTACACAAACTCTGATTATGTGGAGCACAATTACTTATTGCCTCAGATGCCCTTGTTCACAACCTAAACAAATTTTATGTTCTTTGGCTCTTTTTCTCTCTATTTCGTTAAGAAAAGGACAGTAGATAAATGTTACTTTAGTTTATCCTATCGTATTAGGCGGCGTATGATGTTAATTGATGAATTTTTGGTCGACATATTCTTCTTTTGCTGGATACAGGCCTCCCCCAAGGCTATACACAATGACCGGCCTCCCCCAAGGCTATACACAATGACCGGTCTTCTCCGCTTCCATCGGTCGACATTTTTGGGAGGCCGATTGGAGGCTTCCGGTACGTGACCGCCACTCCAGAACCTTACTGCCCCATTGTCATAGGTTCTACGAGCAATGTGCCTCGCCCAATGGCACTTAATTATAGCGACTCAAAGAGCTATGTCAGTGACTTTGGTTCTTCTGCGGATCTCCTAATTTCTGATTTGATCGCGCAGAGAAACTCCGAGCTGGCGAGACCTTGAACCTTCGTATGAGGCCCATGTTCTAATCACGTCTAAACTTTTTAAGGAATATTTTAATTTGCCAGGACTAAATTAATGTATATCTTCTGTCCTTCTCTTAATAACACATAAAGAAAAAGGATGCACGGAATTTAAATTAAGTTTGTGAACAAGGAAGTTGGCTCCACTATCTGATTTAAGCCCATTTCTGTCTAATGAGATGTATACTCATCACTATATTTTACTTTACCTGCTGTTCAAGTTTCGAGTCCTGCCCATGTCTTTGGTTTATCCAAACACTAGCGGCCGCCAGCGACTTCGTTCGGGTGGAGCTAGTTATACTCCGCTCCTATTGGTCGCAGCGTGATGATACACAGCCTAAAGTCTTCCTGTATTATTGGGTTATCCAAAGCAAAACAGCTTTTAAGCTTTATATATTAGTATAGATTAGTTGCATTCTTCTCAATTTAACGGACATAAACTATATGACCCCCTTATTACAAAAATTGAATTTTATTTAGATCAGGCTTAAACAACCTAAATGATTCTTGATATTCTTGAATAATTGTGCAACTAACCACACAACTAACTATCCATTATAGAAATGCAGTTCTTTAAATAAAAATGACAGCTTATTTCGGTACTAAGTTGTCACTTTTGTATTAAGAACAAAACAATGAAGACTAACAATAAAGACAAATAAAAACAATAAAGTTCGAAATACAAATATCGACTCAAAGGTTAAGTCTGGAGTTAAAGTTGAATTTTGTTTTGTAATAAAGGTACTTACTTTTTGGTCCTAATGAGGTATATACCTTATTAGGGCCAAAATGTTTACCAACAATGCCTCTCTATCCAAGTTATTCAGGTGCTAAAAGAAAAGATCCTGATAGTACTTTAAGTACTTCGTCTTCTTCTTCAGCCTATAGAGCTTCACTGCTCGACAAAGGACTCCCTCAAGGTTTTCCATTACATTGTGCGGGGTTTGCAATAATGTCCACAGGTTAAGAATGGCAGTAATTTGATATTCCACAGGAGAAGCGCAACTGCCCGCTTTCCTGGTGAGAGTTACCTTAGTCGCCTCTTACGACACCCACGGGAGGATATGGGTTGGTACTATTCTAAGTCCGGTACAACACGGAGTTAAGAGTTTAAGTTTTTATAATCATCGAATAAATTCGGTATGGTCTGCAGGAGATGCGACGCCTCGAACTAAGTTGGCTGCGCACTCGCTACTCTGAGCTGGTGCGCGAGCGCCGGGTGTTGCACGCACAAATCCTGCGTTCACGCTCTTTGTACGCACAGTTGCAGCATTTGTTGGGTAAGTATCTTATTTAAAGAAAAAAAAAATCAATCGAGACATTTGTTTATTTAAATTAGGCTGAGAATCAGCACTTGAACGTCAGTATTCCGCCGTTATAAGCTGGACCCTTCTAAATTATTTTAAAGTTAGTTTGTCTACCCTATAATATTACAATTCTAATTTTTGACATTTTTACGGCAAGACGGCAATGAAATAGTTTTAGTTGTGGGTAGGTACCTATCCTGCCTTTGCGATTTATTTGCCAAAAATGTGAACAAAAAATACGAATTACGGAAAAGTAAGATTAATTTTTACATATTAAAGTTCAGTTTACGGTACAGCACTGTCCACTTTTACTACATTTTTTTTTTCCGAACGTGGAAAAATCCTCTTGGACTATCCTCCGCTTGGGGATGCGGAGGGGGGTGCCAGACTCCTACCGGCAAAAAACCACCTATGCGTTCGTCACCTGCCTTTTCGGGGTACCGGGTCTTCCCAATACTATGGTACCCCCGGCAGGCCTTGACCCGTCGTCGCGAGTACGACAGGTCTTTTCGTGCGAGCAGCCCTTAGCAGCTGCTCTCCTCATCTGAATAGCGTGTGCGAGCGCGTCACAACGTCAACTCGGCCATGCCGTCAACTGGGTCGTTCGCCCGTCGGCCATTATCATGGAGGCAGTAGGTCGGCCTCGACCCTGCGACGGCGACCTCCGAGCCGTCATCGTTAAGGGAGAGAACTCTGTACCTCTCTCTCTCTCGTTCTCGTCACCCTTTGTTTGCCTTACTGCTTCGCAGATGGGGACGACTCCGTCCCATGCGCTCTCGCTCCCGACCATGGCTCTGCAGATGGTCGGAAGCGAGAGATCGCTACCGCCTAGCGCCGTATCCACGCGCCGTATCCTCAAGGCAGCCATAGCAGTGCCGAAGCACCCGTGCTCTCTAGAAAGGATCTGGGATGTCCGGAAGGTGAGCGCACCATGTCCTCGGCCGATCCATTCCTCCATGCCGGGTCTTACCGCCGCGATGGTGGCGTGCCTTGCGCTGGGTTGCGCAAGTCGAATCTTCCACTCCGCCACCAGGACCTGGCGGAGCTCCGAACGCTTCTGTCGGACCATTTCTGGGAGCAGTCGCTCGCTCCGCTCTCGATTTTCGTCACGCCACGCAGATAGCGACGGGAGGAATCGAGCTTCGAGGTCCCAGGGCGGGCAACCGGCAAGCAAGGTTGCCGCCTCATACGAGATCGTGCGGTACCCCCGTATCACCCTGACGGCCATCGCTCGCTGCGGTGAGTGCATCATGGCGAACTTGCGAGTAGTCAGATTCTCCACGAACTTTTACTACACCTAGTCAAATTCGTTAATATTATTTTGTATATTCGTTGTTATAAAGCGTAGTGTAGTTGCAGCTTTCTAACAAATTATTAAATTATGTTGAAACAAGTAATATGTACTATGAATAGGATAGAATTTTGAAAAACGTCATATGTAATTTTGGGCTGTGTGTAGATTCCATCTGGGGCCCTGCTAACCGGCCCGGTAGTTCTCAAGAGAGTGCACTGACGAAGGCACTAGGTATGCGCGACGCGCTGGCGGCGGTGTCCGCGCGGCTCCGCGCCGCCGCCGAGTATGCGCACGCGGCGACGCGACTGCTAGATGATGCCACGCCAGCTTGGAAGATGACCTCGGTTGGCAAGTCAGTACTTTGATATTTTTTCTCTAACTTTCTTAGAGCATTTTTTTTACACAGATTCAGCTAGCCCCAAAGTAAGTTTGAGACTTGTGTTATGGGATACTAACTCAACGATGCTATATTTTATAATAGATACATATACAGTATGTTAACTAACAGAGGGCGTTCCCGTTAACCCGAAATAGTATAGCATACATACATGCTAAAAAAAATATTTCCATTCGAAAACAATTTTTTTTTTTTAATTTTTCCAATAAGAAAATATTCAATAAAAATTTTAAATTGACATGTAAAAGAAACACTCTGTACACGCGAACTTGAAAGACGGCAAGGTCGCAATTTGTTTATGATACTACGCTACTATTTTGATTTAAAACAGGAGGTTTCAAATTTATTTCCAAGTAGATTTTTTTTTTATTCGGATTTTTTTATGCTTATTTTTCTATGTATATATTTTTATTTTAACGCCCTCTGTTATTTAACATACTGTATAGATAAACACATCCAAGACCTAGGCCAATCAGGAAAAGATCGTTTTCCATCACGACCTGGCCGGGGATTGAACCTGGGGCCTCCACGTCGCAGGCAGATGTGTTGACCGCTGCGCCACGGAGGACGACAAAATTGAAAAGATGAAGTTAAAAAGAAATTAGAACAAAGGCAAAACCACAGAAGAGATGATGATATTTATATGATGTCCTATTGACTATTCCGTGGGCAAAACCATCTCACAAATGCATACCTATTTATATTCTTTTTGAAACTATTGATATTCAAGCATCTCAGCGATAAGAATATCTACTGCTGGACTTAGGTTTCCCCCAAGCCGCACAATACCTTGTCCTCTGCCTTCCATGTTTAATTTATTTCGGTCACTTGTTTACGGTCGTCGGCTTTTATGTTATAGTGCGCAAATAAAAAAAAAATGCAAATTTGTTTTTGATACTGTTCTTTGTATAGCAATACACAATAAGGTATCTAAAGCTACGATTTCCTAAAATACCACATAACGTCCGCAGTTTACAGATGAATGAAGTTATTGATACGTTGTTTATGATAGTAAACTGGTGTAATATATTTATAGACGCAGTCGACGCTTGAAAGGCAATTATATCTAAGCGACAAAAATTCGTAAATTGAGTTATAATTATACACCATTCGAACGCTGCGTCATTTGGTGTATATAACTCAATTTACGAATTTTCGTCGCTTAGATATGATTGCCTTTCAAGCGTGTATACTTATCGCTACATATTATAAAACAAAGTCACTCTCTCTTTCCCTATGTCCCTTTGTATGATTAAATCAATAACTACGCAACGGAGTTTGATGCGGTTTTTTTATTATATAGAGTTTTTTAATAAACCTTCCTCTTATTAAAGAGGAAGCTTTATTAAAAAACTCTATTTATATTTATATCTTATTTATATTTGTATAATAACATTCATTAAATTGTGGAGAAATACTACTATTTTTGAGGTTTCTAATGTGATGTCGTAAATAATTTCATTTTTTCCGCATTTGCAGTGAAACGCAGGCTGAACCCTATGAGATTTATTAAAATAATGTATATAAATATTGTACACTTTGAAAAGGTCTACAAAAAAGTCCGCGATGGTACATGTCTATCTCTTATGGATATCCCACATTAGCATTTATGCCATTTATTTTTTACTACAAATATTGGCTAATTTTCGAAGCGATTTCAACCAATACAGTCTTACAATCCTTATCCAACAATCCTTATACAATCCATATCCAATTTAATACCTCAAATAGATTGTTTATTTAATATAATATGTAGATCTATATCGTCCTGTACAGCATGTGATTTAAACGAATATGTTCGAAGATATTACAGATTTAAATATTGCGGGGCGTCGCATTTGCGGCGGTACTGACCGGCCGAAACTGCGTGAGGGCAGCGGGCCGCTATGTTTTTTATACAAGGTTCACAGTTTTACTGTAGTGTATTTAGCATCAGCATTGCATCCGTGCGAAGCTGGAGTGGGTCGCTAGTACTTTATACGTAATACACACATCAAAAGTGTCTAGGGATCAAGCATTTTTATGCGGATTTCTTGAGATTGAGATGTGGCTTTGTAATAAATTTATGATTTTATAAATTTATATGGATCCTTTTTGGTGCATTTCATAATTTGAATCAGGAACTGTGAATCAAATTCGAGTAAAAGATGAAAATCAGCTGTCAATATTTTCCCTATAAAAACATACAACGCATTGAAGACATTATTAGTGCTACTGTTTCCCTACTACTGATTAAAACCAACGTTATTATGGAGCGGCGACGTCATTTAAGCAGGGAAGAAATGCACAGAGCCGTGGGAATGATAGAAGCTGGTTCCCGGCAACGTACTGTGGCTTTAGCTCTGAATACAAGTCAGAGTGTTATCAGTCGACTTTGGACACGTTACCGAAGCACTGGTACCGTGGCTGAGCGCCATGGAGGACGGTATCGCTGCACCACACGGAGACAAGACCGATACATTCAAATCTTAACTCGAAGAGCTCCAACAATAACCGCCATGATGTTAGCCGTGAGGCTTCATCACTCTTCAGGGAACTTAATTAGCGACCAAACAGTCAGAAACCGCTTGCATGAAGTGAACCTTCATTCCCGAAGACCGCTACGGGTACCACCTATAGCAATGCACAATCGTAGGATTCGATATCAATGGGCTCTTGAACACAGAAATTGGGCAGAAGAACAATGGCGTTTCGTGTGCTTTTCTGATGAGTCTCGTTTTGGTATGAGACCGGATACAAGACGTATACGACACTGGAGAACCCCTGGACGCCAACAGCGATTAAAATCCTGCCAGGAAGTCCATCCTTATAGTGGTGGAACCATCATGGTATGGGCGGGTATTTGGATCGGCGGAAGAACTGAGTTGATTTGGATCAGAGGCAACCTCAACGCTCAAATTTATGCTGAAACGATTGTATCAGACGTCATCGTTCCTCTACAAGTGCAAATCGGTCCCTTATTTCAGTTAATGCATGATAATGCACGACCGCACACCGCAAGAGTTGTAAGACAGACTCTCGCCGCAGCTAACATCAATGTCCTGCCCTGGCCTGCTCAGTCGCCAGACTTGAACCCGATTGAGCATGCATGGGATATGCTACAGAGAAGAGCTCTGCCGAATATGGAGGGTATCCAGTCGCAAGAAGACCTTTTTTGTTGTTGCAACGAACATGGGCGGCCATTCCACAGCGTGATTTGGATGAACTCATTTTGAGTATGCCAAACCGATGTTCTTGTGTTGTTAGTGTTCGCGGTAGAAACACGGATTATTAATTGTTTAAGTTACCCAATAAAATTTTAGAGAAAACTGTTATTTCAGTCTTTTTTTCGAACTTTTGTGTTAGTGGTTCAAATGTCAAATATCCCTTTATTAGGAAAATGGCAAATTTCTTTATTAATGCAAAGGTGACTTGGTTTATCGTTACTGTGACAAACGAAAACACTTTATTTGATGAATCCTTAAAGAAAATTTTAATTAATATCAATCAGGAGAAAAGTTATTGCAAAAATATATGTTGATCCCTAGACACTTTTGATGTGTGTAATTATAATACCGTAAAAGCAAACCGCGCTGTTCAAAAATATAAACGCTAGATTGGCCCTCACCGTACTTTACCACCGAGTCCGCCATTTTTATTGAGTCCGCCATTAACTGTAGAATAACGTTAGTGACAAAATCATAGCTTTTCTAGAAAACGGTAGCTTTAGTTTCAGAATCATCATGCTTTCCCATTACAGAGCATAATATAAGTATTAATCTCCAATTTGTCAATCTTACATTTACGGTGGTTGTGTGATTTTGACGGCGCTCTCATTGATTGTGAGTTCTTACAAACTTGTAGCGGGTCAACCCATGAGTCAAACGGGGTCGATATCTATGATCGAGTCTTCGTAACGGAAACTCATGGTAGCCACAAAGAAGTTGAAGTGTGCCCTAGGAGCGGCTGGGAGCGCTCGGCGGCGGTGGCGGACACGTGCGCGCTGCTGGTGGCGGCGCGCTGTGCGGAGCGAGGAGCACGCCGCGTGCTGGGTGCGCCCGCCGCGCCACGCGCCGCGCGCACCTTGAGACTGGCACTCGACTACGCTTTCACTGATGCTGTGCATGACCACAAGTAACTTACTACAAATTTAAATTTATTTTTAAGTCAAGCTTAAGTTATGGTCGAAACAGAACTTTTTCCTCTTCCTTCTTCGTCTTCACCCTAGCAAAAAAAAAACCCTAATAGAGACACCCTCGCTTTCGTGGGGTTAGTACCTGGGATATGATTGACAGAATATTCAATTTCTAACTAGGAGTACGGACCAGAAAAGTTGGTATGCTTAGTTTCATTTGTCCTAGTTACATACATTTTGTACGAACCATTGCACATTAAGGGAGCAGTGATGAACCTGCACCCTAATTGGCCACCACGAAATTATTCTCAATTTGAATAATTTTCAAGCATACTTATTGGTAATCCATTACTCTGTATGTACTTAAAACGTCACTGCTCAACCATGACAACAAAGCAATGAATGTTGTTAAACTGTCAAAATGAAACCCATGGCTACTGATAGTGTGTTACGCAATAACCCTGCAAGAGTCACGGCAGCGATTTATGAGTGAGAGGTGCGAAACCTGTCAGGAGTTTTATTTTGGGTAAATTTAATTATATCATCACCACTACTCTCAAAATGGCGAGGGACAATATCGCGAGGAAACCGGCATGTCCTAGACACAAAAATTCGTAGACATCTAACAACACGCACTGCGCCCGCATGATGGATTACGGTCCACTCCTTTTCATAGAGCGGAGGTCTCCGTTCCAGCCGGGGGAAAATTATATGGTTGAGTATAAATTACTCACTACAAACACTATACATTTGGGCTAGCCAAAAACCTCGAATACAGGATGTATTCGAGGTTTTTACGCTAGCCTAGGTATATTTCACCGTTATACCATGGCGGCGCAACCAGTCGCCGCTACCAACAAAAACTGTACAGCTCTATAGAGAGTTACTCACCTGGTGTCCATTTGGCTGCGCAACCTTGAATACATTTTGTTGGTAGCGGCGACTGGTTGCGCTACAATGGTGTCCCGGTGAAATATAGCCCTAACAGTAGCTTTAAAGTGACATTATTGTATTATACAAGTTGTATATTTCTGTGCAGGTATAAGAGAGCTACCGAAATCTTTATCCAGTTCAAAGATGCATTGGTGTTGTTAATCGAATCAATTCATCAGGTAAGTGGCTTCAATTCAAATTCAGTGGATACTGGTGGTGGTGTTGACTTGTGTTACTTATGACAAATGTAGCCACACCACTGTCGGGCGACTTCATTTACCTTTTTTGTCATGGTAAAATATACAAAAACGGCTATTTTAGTCAACTTTTAAAAAAACAAATACCACAGCACACGCTCGACTGCGATGTCTGCGCCTGCCCTTAAAGACCGCAGTGACGGCTTTCATGATAAATGATGGCAGTTGGGTTTGACTTTATTGCACGAATGACGCAATTTGACGATCTATTGAGGATAGTAAATGGATTTACAGGAAATTATTCACTTATTAATAGAAGGTAAGAGTTAAGGAAGAGAGATAGAATCAGAGTGATGTTCTTTAATTAAATGTCACTACGGTTTCGATTTATTTAAAATATTTCGTTCAATAATTAAGATTTCGAAAATGTATGTGTTCATCGACTTCTGTTGCCGCCTGTACCAGCTGGCGGACACAGGCCGTACCGTTTTACTTTATGTATATAATTTTATTACCATTGCTCTCAAACCGGTGAAGAGAGACATTCATTTATCGGTTCCAGAGCAGTGAAGAAACCCCCTTGTATTGGAATAAAAATTCAAAATCATGTGACATCTATCAACAGCACTGGGTCTTTCAGGTAGATTACAGCCCATTCCCCCCTCGACTTTATAAGCTTATTATTATATCTACTACATATTATACTGTGTGCTTTTTGCTTAAAACCTCCATAGATTAAATACTTTGGATGGAACAAAACAATAAAGGATACTAAAATGACATATGCCAATAATCAATTTAATTATTATGACATTGTGAGATTATATATTGTGATAAGATTATTAGTAATTTTTAAAGAAAATGTTGAAAGCGCTTCCAATACTAAGCACGTTTTCAAAATATCAGAACGTATGTCGGATCTTGCCAACAAGACACTATTGTAATAAAGTACAAGTATTCATAAATGGCGAACCTGTTCAAGTACCTCCTTATTATACCATCATGCAAGCGCTACGTAGTGTAAATGTGACCATACCATCTTTCTGCTATCACGAACGTCTGTCGATAGCTGGTAATTGTCGAATGTGCCTGATTGAGGTGGAGGGCTGGTGGAAACCTCAAGTGGCCTGCGCTGTCCACGTGGCCAAAGACATGAAGATCCGCACGAACTCGGAAATAGTCAGCAGAGCTCAAGAATCTGTTTTAGAGTTCATACTTGTCGACCACCCGTTAGATTGCCCCATTTGTGACCAGGGAGGCGAATGTGATCTTCAAGACTTGTCTGTGAGATATGGCAATGATCGTTCACGATTTACAGACATTCATTTCGAAGGAAAAAGGGCCGTGGAAAATAAAACTTTGAGCCCACTCATTCGCGCGAGCATGAACCGCTGCATCCACTGCACCAGATGTATCCGCTTCGCGTCTCAAGTGTGTGGCCTGGAAGTACTCGGATCAACGGGTCGCGGGCACGACATGCTTGTTGGAACATTTGTTCCTAAAATGTTTTTATCTGAACTATCTGGGAATATCGTAGATTTATGTCCTGTGGGAGCTTTGACTAATATCCCCTATAGGTTCAAAGCTAGATCATGGGAATTAAAGACTGCCAATTCTATTGATGTCACAGACGCCACAGGTACGAACATTGTATTAAATTATAGGTTCGACCGAGTACTTCGCGTTTTGCCTCGTGAACACGATGAAATAAATCAGGAATATGTCTCTGATAAGGGTAGATGGGCAATAGACTCACTCGAGATGCAGAGATTGGTGACACCTATGAAAAGAGTTGAGGATTGTTGTTGTCCGCTCGAATGGGATGCGGCTTTACAAATGGCTTGTGACATACTTAGAGCAAATACTCCCGCGAATATAATGGCGATAGCTGGTCCATATACCAATGTCGAGACTTTGGTAGCATGCAAAGACGTCCTGAATATGTTCGGATGCGAGAACACTTATATAGAACGAGATATGACGTATTCGTGCTCCAAATCTGACATAAGAGCTTCATATTGCATTAACACCACTATAAAAGACATCGCACAAGCCGATAAAATTGTATTAGTCGGGACTAATCCTCGATTTGAAGCACCAATTTTAAACATGTGGATTCGACAGGCTTATAGAAGTAACGAAGCAGATATATTCGTGGTTGGTCCACAGTGCGAGTACAACTACCATGTTACTTACATAGGAAACAATATTAGCTCTTTATCAAAGGTTGAGCAGGCTTTATCGGGAGCGAAGAAACCACTCATATTTGTTGGAATAGATCAATTAGAAGGTGACAAAGGTCCTGCGATAATGAGTACTCTAAATAAATTGGCAGTCAAATTGAAAAGGAATGAGTTAGTTAACATTGTTACTAGGGAGGCGAGCTTTGGCGGGGCCTTAGAGGCAGGATGGAAACTTGGGGCACGGCGTGCATTAGACGAAACGTGTCCAAAGGTGATCATCTCTCTAGGAGCAGACCACATATTCTATGACTGGGAGCCACCTAAGGATTGTAAAATAATCTATGTAGGTTTTCAAGGCGACAAAGGTTCAGAGTGTGCTACTTTGATTTTACCAGGAAGTGCGTACTCAGAGTCAGGCGGTCTTTACTTGAATATGGAGGGTAGATCGCAGTTCGCGTACCCTGCTGTTACACCTCCAGGGAAAGCGAGACATGATTGGAAAATATTTCGTGCTCTAGCAGAATATCTTAACCTCTGTGTATTTTATAGTGATCATGGTTCTCTTTCTACTAGAATGGCGCAAATTAGCCCAAATTTCTCGTGTTTGGGTATGGTTCAAAATAAGGTATTTGGAGACTTGGTCGGAAAATTAATTCCGGATTGTTCTGGCGCCAATAACGAAATGTGTGTAGAAATGAAAGAAATTGAAGATTATTACTGTTCTGATATCTTCACATATAATTCACCCACCATGGTAAAAACCATGAAAGCAGCGATAGAATTTAAAAAATCACCCTATTATCCTAATTAGATACCTATAGTTTATTAAAAATATATTTTTGTAATTACCTATTGGAGAATACGAATTAAACATCATTATTTATCATCTATTTGCTTTTGTGTATTTTGATTTCAATAAACTTTATGAAGAACATTTTTGTTAGTTTTTTTTTGGTCGAAATGAAAAAAAAAAATGTATATGATTACAGTAATTTTTGTTGTTTTCGTCTTGTATTGAATTGGTGCATTTGAGGACCTGAATACAATGCTTGAAGACCTCATTAGAGCCTCCGAGCGAGTTGGTCTTAAAATGAACATTCACAAGATGAATGTCATGTCTAATGCCCATATTGTACCAACTCCTATAAAGATTGGAGACTCTATTCTCGAAGTTGTTAACAGTTATGTGTACCTGGGACAAACTATCCACTATCCAGTTACGTAGGTCCAACTTCAAGAAAGAGGTCAATCGTCGAATCCAGCTCGGGTGGGCTGCTTTCGGGAAGCTACGTAGAATCTTCTCGTCCGAAATACAGTAGTGTCACAAGACAAAATCTTCGACCAGTGTGTCTTCAAAAGTATCATTAAGAGATTGACGGTCACAACGAGATACGATCGCAGTTCTTCGTTATTATGTCAGGTGTTGTTGAATGTTCCGCAATGCTAAAGATTTATTAAAATTATTTCAAATACTTAATTTATAGATTTTAAGTGTCTTTAAGACTACAGTGGCTCTAAGAGCCTTGCGCGCTAGAAGAGCTAAGAGTGCGCTAGTTTATTAAGTAAATTAGCGCGCTTTACCATCAATGATTGAATCACTGCTTACCATCAGGCGGGATCCCGGTCAAGCATTATTATATATCTTAATCCTATAATGTTCCACTGTTGGGACACAGGATTCTTCTTAGTGAGAGAGAGTGGGCCTTAATCTACCACGCTAGCCCAGTGCGGAGGATAGGGATGTATCCAAGGAATGAAAATAAAAAGAAATAGTCCGTGTTATAGATATTAAAAAAAATTAGGAACCATATTTTTTAATTTGTCGAAATTACCAAAAACTACTGAGATATAGCGTACTAAAAATACCGAGTGGGGCTAATTACGTCACGCCGTGGTATATTTTGTACCACGGCGTGACGTCATGCGACATTTCAAATCAAATATCGTCCTAAGTATTTGAATGAAAGATAAAATAAAAAAGACCTGTTCATTATTTTTTATACATCTATCTGATGGACAATAAATTATTTTTTAGGATACAACCCTAATTAAATTAGTTTGTTTATTAAACTTATTTATACCACCGTGATTTGCCCTAGATATGTATATACCCATTTCGTTACACGTTGTATACCTATCTACAACATGGATAAGTAAAACTCCTTGATATATAACTAGGGTCTTTCTGTAACACCATACACCACTTTATGAATGTTAACCATATCAGTTGAGCCGATATCAAATAACCATTATATATAAAAGGTGTATCTGACATCGACGCACAGACGTACCATGGATTCAGTACATGATTCTGAACGATTTCATGATTCGGAATTTTTTGTCGGCTTTTTCATGATTTAAAAAAATAAATGTAGTTTTTTTTCACTTCAGACCATTCACAATTGCTATACTTTTATAACCCAATAAGATTTTAAAGTAAAAATTAAATAATTCGCTAATTACATAAAAAAGCGCAATGAAAACAAAACCCGAAAAACGATTTTATCAGCTGATTTAATAGAGTTCACACCAGGGATCAACGTCATACCTACAAACTCGCACGGCGGCACGCTTGCAACGTTTAAAAGCCGAGCGACACTTTTTTTTAAACACTGTGTATTCTGTAACCGTTCATTAACGACATAAATGACTATCATAATTTTATTAGTGGCATGCGGTCTAGCCTTTTCGCGAAGTTTGCGTAACGATGTAAACAGTTACCATAAAACAGTATATACACCCTGTATATACTGTTTTATGGTAGTAAAGCTAGTCTTTACAACTTGCGTAAGGTATTCAACGACAAACGTGTATAACAGAAGTAACATTAGTGAAAAAATCCACTTATATAATTAAAAAAATGATTATGTAAACATCATACATTATTATGACCTTAGAAGAAGCCAAATCCGCGCATAATTTGAAGAAACGAGATTGGTGCCAGTAATGGCACACTACGCAGGACAGTTCCGTAGTATTCAAGGTCAACGCGGTTCGAACGCATCTCTCTAAAAAATTATTTAAAAATAACGATTTGTGTGAAATGAAAAATCTCCTATTTTTTGGGAAGTGAACTTTTTACTGGAAACACCATTTTATAGTTATGTTGTCGACTTCACACAGAGGTGTCATTTTTGCTTTACTTTTATGTTGCACTGAGTACCGAACTATCCATCTAGTTCTAGGTGTTATTAATGTAAGATTATGACGATTTATGACGTATGTTGTGGTGTGAAACAACCTATACCTATATGAGCGCAGTCCGAGTTTTTGCGTTCCAAGGGCACGCAAAATGGAGCGGCGACATCTTTCCAGAGTCCATTTAGCCTAGAATAACATAACATACAATATAACATTTTTTTATTAATCGTGTTTTTATTCATTGGATAGATGAAGTGGGCTGTCTAAGATGGGTAAAAGTACACGGTGTATAGAAATGAAATATATAGGCTGCTCTCCTGAACTCGTAAATTAATTTCATGTTTTTTTTTTATGTTAGGTTCTTCTCAACAATCTAGAGAACTTATCTGCTGCTGAGAAGGACGTGGCTAGTTGCAGGAAGGAGCTCCGAGCGGCTAGGGTCAACGATATCGTGCGGAAGGGATTGGCTGAACTCAAGTACGAGCCCAAAGCTCTGAGTAACCTGAATGTTGCAAAGAAATGACAAGCTGTAAGTGTATGTATGTAATGTTGTGTTGTAAAAGTGATTTTTGTATATAAATAAATAATTTGTCACCAGCCTTATTTTTTAGTATCTAAGTACCCCTATGTGACACGTGAAACTAATAGAATTCTGGTGTTTTGTTATTCAATAGACATAATCTGGATACCAATAACAATCCGAGTAATCGAATAAGTAGACCATTCGTTTTTTTTTGTTTTGTCGATGCCATCGCACAGCTGGATAAAGGTTTGCTCGAAGTATTTCCAGAAACCCTCTCTGTGTATTTTATGCAATTTTATTCTTGTGTCCAGTTTATCTCGCTGCCGCTTTATGGTTCGATCATCTTCAGACACCCATTTTGTAGAGTTTTCTGTCCAACGGTCATTGAGCAAAACCTGCTTGTCTTTTGTGACCCACCCTGTCATATTTAGCCTTCTTTTCTACATCTATCACACCGTTTTGGATTAGGTTGTTTTCCGACTTCTGTCCTGTCTCGGTAACACCCAGAATGCTACGTTTTTCGCTCTTTGCCAAATCCCAAGGCGAAACTTTTAGCGATAACATAATTATGTATATAAGGTAGGCGATGTATGGAGGTAAGGAAAATAGTGCTAATAGCTGTGTTATTAGACGAGTTTTTGCATAAAATATCCAGTTTAGCGGAATGCTTGAACATAGCAGACAGTTAGTGCCATAAGACTGTGAAGTAAACTGGATATTTTATCTATCCCATGAGAAATCTTAGCTATTCAGAAATAAAAAGTGGGTCGGTACTACAGTTTCATCATAGCCCTTTTGCAGCACATTAGGTATGTGTGCGGCCCATGGGACGCAGTGCAGGCCACTTCACTATGTTAGTCCGCTGTCCATGCTCACGGTCGAGTGTCCCTCCCCCCGCTTCTCCGCATGTTCCAATTGCGTTTCAGTCAAATGATTGTCGAAAGGAGTAAAAATAAAAGACAAATTTATAAAAACACAATCAAATTTTATTAAATATCAAATATTGTATTGTCTAACACGATTCCTTAACTATCATGTTTCACATCAATATCTCGTAATAGCATAATAATACGGTTACAAATACATTGGGTCGATAAAGTACTGACAGATCAAAAGATACTCGTAAAGGACAGAATCGAAAGTTTAGAGAAGATGATGCGATAGTGGATACAGATATAGAATACGATATAATATAAATAACATTTATCAATATTGTCATGAAGGAACAAGAAGTAGCCAAGGATAATAATTATATTATACTCGTGCATAAAAACTTAACAATACTATATGAAGACACAAACAATCTAATAGTCATTAAGTAAGAAACGATATATAATTAGAAATAGCTACACAAGGTTGATGATATTGATATTCTACAAGTTACAAAGACTGAAATACATGGCACAGGAAACAATGGAAAGTAGGAGAAAGAATTAGACGAGACTTAACGACGAGAACACACTCACATTATATAAATACTTGTACACAATACATGGGCTTAAATGCAAAATCTACAAAAAAGTGTTATACACGATTATTATCTCAAAACGGTATGATCAGTTAATAATAGATCTTATACACTATTCATATTAGGTAGTTTTTGTGCGCCAAAGCTCTACTTGGATGATATTAAGCGTTATATAAAAAGTCTTCCGCACATGACTAGTGTAGTTGCAGTTGGCGCATGAGATATTAAAATCTTCTAAATTCGCGATGTTTTTGCTGAGAAATGTTTAAACGGTTTGTGTGCATTCATAGGCAGAAGATATTTTATAGTAATTACGACGATTTTTTTATATATAACACTGATATGTGGCATGATGTGTCACGTCTCACTTGGTCACAAGTCTTCCCCGGTCAGTACCCGCGGTTCTAGCGGTACACGCACTCATCCTCGACATCTACTAATCTTACTGTATCGTTAAAATGCTTATTATAATATACTGTAAATTAACTAAGCATTGAAATTCCACTTAAAATTATGTTAGTATTTGTGCGAAAAAAGATTACTGTAAAAGTTTTGTTTTATAAAAATAGTCACTGAAAGAGTCATGAAAATAGATTTCCTGAATTTTGCGTAAATTGCAATTGTAAAGAAATTAGCTGAATATTACAAAAGTATTGTTCAATAAACACTGCGATGAGTGTAAAATATTAGAGTTTTCGAGCCAACTAAGTATATGTCGACGTCATTTCAAGTTTCGCTTACAAAATGGACGGCTCTGTGTTAGTCACATTGCCACAGCTTCCGACGGTTAGATTGTAAGGAGAATCCTAAAAAGAGCTATTCCTTAATAACAGGAATAGAAGGCGTCCAGCTTGTCTACTGAGACCGCTACGGGCGTAGCTAGCTAGTATTACAGCTAACGAGTATATTGTCAATCAAAAAGCCCGAACAACATTTCGGCTAATCGTTTAGCGTGGAGATATAAAAACCGTCTAAAGCATTATTTTTATATACGTAGTAAAAACATGGAAGCACTCCTGCGGACAGACCCTTTGCTGGTTATCATTTGTAATATTACTTATGTGTACAAACTGCCAGTAATTGATGTGGTACAGTTGTAGATACATACATATATACTATCGGAGTAATGGTTAACATTTTAAAATTCGCAAATAATCGACGCGAATTAAATGAGCAAACTCATGTTATTAATGGTTTAACATCAACTTAAGGAATAGTAAAACTCAACAATAGTAGAATTGCGAAATACTAGAACAACGTAATGAAGATCACAAAACAGACAACAGAACGAACGATGTCCATGTGAACGAGAAGGGCCGGCGACGGTGACGTCACCGGGCGAGCGAGTAGACACAAAAACGTTACCTGCTTCTGCTTTACACTTTAGTGATGGTCTTCAGTTTTCTACTCCTCAGGCATCTGAAACAATAAAGGGATTTTTTAAAATACTGGGGTAACATGATTCGGATCTCTTATTTATTTATTTGGACTTCTAACAGAGAATACACCATAAATGCTAGAAAATATAAATAACAGGACATGACCTTGTGCTTCTCCACTTATAAGAAGATACAGCATGCAAATAATAATGTAACAACATGGGTACAAATTGTTAACGTTATATCAAATTAAATTTTAAAACAATGTTATATTAAATTAGATTTTAAAGCGATGGTGTATTAATTAAATTTTAAAACAATGTTATATTAAACTAGATTTTAAGACAATGACAACAAAATTATATTAAGCAAAAAATGCCATCAAGACACAATAATAAAATTTGTTAAAAAAAGAAACAGTAACAATGAAATAAAGTTGTCTCTTCTAGAGGACGTCCTTTAAGTAGTTTATTTTATATAACCCTTATTGCTTTTGCTTTAGCCCTTTGGTTCAATTTACCTGATAAAGCCGCGATACAACATGTAGGCTCCGTACACACTGAGCACGATAGTCGCCGTCCACACCACTGCCAGCACGGAGCTGCTGCCCTCTGTAACGGATTACCACAGATTAAAAATATAATGAAGTAAATCAGTATGGCGAAAAGCCCAGCTGAACTACAAAAAAATTGCGGCGTAATCGCCAAAAAATTACTTGATCCCTACACAACTCAACTACTAATTTTAGTTTAATCTTCAAACAATGTTATAACTTTTTCAATAATCCTAGTCACTCAGAAATCAACTGAAATGTCATTGAAATAAAGTTGCCAGTTGGTCAACTTGGTATAGGGTGATGCAGGACCAGCACCCTAATTACGTAACACACTTCCTATCAGTTGGAATCATTTCGAAGCTTAATGCTAATACATTGCTCTATGAATATTGTGTGTTACGTAATTACCCTGCAGGCCGTCTTCGCTCGGTCGTATGTAACTTAGTTGTTTCTACAGTGGCAAGTGGAAAAGGCTGGCAGATTTCATACCAATATATCCATCGTGGTAGACGTCTTGATGTGTGTGCGCACGGCGCGGTTTATCCTCTCGCGGCTCCACGGCCAGCAGGTCGGGGATCTCGTCCAGCTCGCCGGTGCAGTTCGCCCATTCAATCGTTACGTATCTGATGTTAAAACAAGAGAGTAAAATGATCTTATTTGTGATCAGAAGTTTTTGCGAGTCTCCATACTAAAATTTGACATCTCATTTGTATGGAGAGTTGCAAAAGCGGCTTAGACAAGAAGTTTCTATTTTCGGTTTTTCTCGACTTAAAAAATCCACGTGAACGTTCACGATAAAAGTTATTCATCGTTCTTCTAGTGAGAGAAGTGGCTGGCTGATCAGAAAATCATTAATAATTCTGCCTAATACCTGGAAGGAGTGCTGCAAGCTCGTCGTGCTGGCACGAGAAGCTGCCGAGTGCGCGAGCGGGCGCCTCCGCGGCACGGGCCCCAGGAGCCCCAGGGGCCCGGCTGACCTGATTCCGATTGTTTGCATCCGCATTCTACCTCGCATACTTCGTCCTCCTGTGAACAGTCAACAGAGGTAGTTGATGCACATTTGCTCGTATAACGGATGTCCGGTATATACGGTCAAAGCATGTATCGACTATGTTCCTTAATAAAAGGTACACCGATAACTTAGTTACTTGTGGAGTCCATAGGATCTGAATAGTGCTGGACCGGACATTGTTGCGATGCTTAAATTTTAACTTAGACGATGATGACAGCTACAGGACCAGCTCGTCGGCTCTTATTAGTGTGAGAAAGATGATGATGGAGCTAGACCGTCCTTGTTCAGTAGTGACCTGGTAGTGCATAGGCGGCGCGACGATCCTGCCGGGAAGTACGGAGGCGCAGCGCCAGGGCTGCAGGAACAGCTCGGCGGAGTCGTCAGCGCTGGTGAGCTCGCAGCGCGCGTGCGACACCTTCACCCCCCAGCCGCAAGCGCCCGCTGCCTCCGAGCCCGTCGATGTCTGCGGTGAAACGAGATTGGGTTAGAAAATGGTGGACATTGTAAATTTTTAATATGGCTGTAACAGATTATTTTTATAAGTTTTAATGAAATTAAGCCTTCTGAAATTGGCTAGTAAAAAAAAAAAAATATTAAGGGCCAACGAGGTAATTTTGACAGTTCCACAACATTAATTGCGTTGAATAAACACATTTTTCGAACATATCAAACATTGGATCAGCAATATGATTCAGATTATGATTCATGGTGTGTTACTGGGTTATGGTTGTATGTAAATGATATTTATAACCATAACCTAATACTGTCTAAATTAAGTAAACAGGGCAATGGCAATTCCTTGTTTACTTAATTTGAATGTCAATGGCAAGTTACCTCATTCACTATCTGTATGTGGCAACCGAGTGAAGGTCTGGCGACGAGCTTCAAGCATGGCTCGCGAGGACACGGAGCGCGCTGCTCGGTGGGTGGGCAAGCCCGACCGGGCCATACTGCAGCAGTCAGGTGTTGCCTGAAATTAGGGAAGAGAATATTGATGTATTGGATGTGAAATGTTAATGAAGATGGGTGGTGAAGCAGGCTGAGTTACTTCTCCGTTTGCTTGTGTCCCTATCACGTGCTTTAGAGTTTATTGTAACTGGTTCTAATCTTTGTTTTGGATACACTCTTGACACAATTTTAAGATTTCGGTCCGAGCCTGTTTTACGACTTAGTGTGGTTCTAGGATCCATTAAATTATTTCAATTTACAAACAGGAGACGCTCTTAAAAATTAATGCAATTGTTAAGTACTCGAAAGTTGCAATGAGTCAAATGAATTATTCCACGAGTAGCGTTTGCCAAGGGACCTCCTTTTTTGGTTGGGAAATCATCGAATGTCTTCTTCCGCTCTGGGCGGAGTGCAAGTCTTGTCAGACTTTTACTGACTAAAACCCACCCGTGAAAGGAACATGGCTTGAACATTTTCGTCAGGAACCACGGTATCACTTTTGAACAACCCACGACCCTGTCAAGCATCGGTCCTCAAGGACTCCGTTACGACGTGCTGACATCTCTTTAAGGCGCGTATGGAGCACAACGCGCCGTTGATCCAGGCCTGGCCCTTATCAGGCGGCGAGCTGCCCGCTGCTCGCTACAATGTTAGGACCCTGTATTGGTTATGAAGCTCGTGTGTACCGGGTACGTCGCATGTGGCTGGCGCTGTTGGCATCGCCACAGGAGCAGGCAGATGAGTCCCACGCGCCCCACTTGCTGAGCTCGCAGTCCACGCCACACGGCACGTAGCACCACGACTCCTTGGCTTCAGTAGTTGTTGTGTTCTGAGATGAAAAAGTTTGAAAGACTCAGTTTAGCACTAAATAATTGAGGATTTTCTTTATATGGGAAAAACAAAAGCGCATTGTGTTTAATGAATTTTAGTACCGTCTGTGCTTTTGTTGGCTTGTATGCCAATCTACGGCTACAAAGTCTAGTGTATATATAGTTTACTTACAGGGCAGAACGAATCGTTAACAAAAATTCCATCACTCCGAAGACATCTGACAGCCCTCCTCTTTGTACCTTCACCGCAAGGTGATCCTCCTGAAAACAAATAAACCGAGATATCAAGAAGGGGGGCTCAACTCAAACGCAATAGAAAAGTTGGACTCTTCTGCTTCTTCTGTCTCTGCTTAGCCGAAGATACGAAGTAAAAAGAATGTTGCTAGTGGTGCACATATGTACCTAGAGGTTGGCAATCATCCCAGGGTGCGACGTGCCAGGAGTAGACGTGTGGAGAGCAGGGCTCCGCCCCTACCAAGTGTGGGCAGGGGGAGCCGAAGTCATCAGCTGGGCGAAGCACTACCCGAGTACGATCACGACGACCACCCCACTTCGTCTGATAAGCAAATTCGACATTTTTGTGATTAAATAGTTATGATAGTATAAAAGACACTACCTACACTATGAAGTGGTCTCCGAAGGATTCTGAAATGGCCATAAATATTTTAACAAAAAGTTAAGATCAGTTATTTGATATATAAACGCATTGTAGATATATAAACGCTTTGTTTAAAATAAAATTGTTAAAATTGAAATTTTGTGTTGATTTTTATTTGAGGCGAGACTAAAAGAGCTTTACAATGAGTAAAAAAAAAAAAAAGATTTAAGGAGTGAGTAAGGAGATTGGTTTAATATTGGTTGACAAGATGTGTTACCTGTTCGCATGGGCTCCACTCGGACCAGGTGCTGACCACGCAGTCGGCGGGGCAGGGCGCGCGGCAAGTGGCGTCCCGAGCCGGCGCTGGGCCCGCACCTGCCGCCTCGCAAGTCGCCGGCTCTAGCACTTGACCCTCAGCATCCACACAACTATTGAAGAAAAATGGTTTAGATACAAGAGCTTTTCTTAAATTTAGATTGAGGTTATTGAACTTCCATGAATGTGCTCAACCAGACATCTGTTAAATTATTACAGACGCTAGCACATGAAGCTATTGCAATCTGTCAATTTTCTTTAATAGATTTTCAACATTATGGAAATTTGACAGTTTAAGGTAGCTTCACCTGCTAACATCTGTATTTACATTATTTGCGAAAATTAAAATTTTTTCCGTTACGCAGACTAAAACGTACATTAGGTATGTGAAAAATAAGGATTGGGATCAGTGCACAAAAGAGAAAAAAAGGCTATTGATAATTTTCATTTATCGTTTGTGAAGTGATGGAAAGCTATCGTGTCAATAATGATAGCGCCTTAATAGCGGCGTGTGGGGCGTGTGCGCACACGCACCACACGCCGAGCGCCCAGCGCGGCTCCGACCACGCGCGCACGTGGCGCGCTGGAGCGTGGCGCCGCACTCGCGACCTCCTCCTGAACCTTGTCGTATCTGTTAGCTACAAGTGATACTAACGTGACAGTCCGGTTGATGACGGCCCGGCCGCAAAGCGCGCGGGGCGGCGCGCACACGCCCCACACGCCGAGCGCCCAGCGCGGCTCCGACACCGCGCACGTGGCGCGCTGGAGCGTGGCGCCGCACTCGCGACCTCCTCCTGAACCTTCTTCTATCACCTCCCTGGAGATTAAAACTCAATTTTTTTCATGGGATGTTCCACCATGATTTTACAATAAGCTTACCATTATTCACAAAAAAAAATATGGTTGTCTGTAAAGTCGGTTCAGTGACGATAGTTGAACGTGACAACGTCATAAGAAAATACTGATGGAATGGTTCCATTTTTCAACCCTTTATCGTTGCTATAAACAATTGACATCACATTCACTTTTCACTGCACTTCATACTTGACGAAAACATGTTTAAATGTATTATTGCATAGCAGCTGTCCACGCGGACGTATCGCTCACTCAAGTAGGAGGGAGACAGATGTCGAACGCTGCCGAACGCGAAGGCCGATTGTGCCTCTTTGCCCGCGCTCTCGCTTGCACTTCAAGCCTTAAATGGAACGGGGTAACGCCGCATGAGTCATGTTTTTTTGTTCGTGCTGCCGGTTATAAGACGTTGTCACGTCAAAATATAATTTTTTAAATATTTTAAAAATAAGATTGCTGTGAATCGAAAGCTTATTGCATGATGCAGTTTTAGACATAAGAAATATTTTCTCCTACCTTGTACGGAACCGGAACGCCGCCCTAGAACCAGGCTCAGAGGCACAGGGTCCCCACTCGCCCCATTCGCCGACCGCACAGTCGCGTGCGCACCTGACGCTACAGGCGCCACGTAAAAGCGAAGGGAACTCAATGTCGTACGAGTAACCGTCTGTTGAGGCTTCACGGACGCGACTAGGACCTGAAGTACAAAATAAACATCCAAGAATGAAAAGAAGACGAGTACTTACAGGTTGTAGTTATAAAAGCCACCGCACCATAGCCGTACACATTTTAATCATATTTATTCACAAGGCGATATGAATTTAAGTAGATGATAATCTTATATAGTTGCTACGACGCATGTTCATGACGACACGATCAGCTCCGTAATAAACTCAAGAAAAACCCTGGTAAATGGATGAATAAGAGTTTTAAGCATCAAAATCAATTAAAATGAATATCCTTCGGTCACAACGAACAACTGGATATGACAAACACAAAAACCATCGATATTAGGGGTGGCGTTTGTCAAGCAGTGAAGATCTTCCGGCTGAAATCATGATGATACATCAAAGGGGTCATACCTGTGAGTGGATGGTATTTCTTGCACACGTCCATCGGCACGTCTCGTCCTCCTACCATGCACCTGGCAGCGCGTAGGGACCTGCCTTCACCGCATTCCATTCTATAAAGAAATTTTGGATCTCAGTTACTGCTAAAATACATAGCGGTTGGGAATCACAAAGTGGAGCAAAATTTACTTGAGGCCACATATTTTTGCTGTAAATAGACTGAAGGATTTACCTACCAATTAAGAATAAGGTGGGTGGACCATGGATGGTCACTCTAACGGAAAAAAACTTTTAATTCGTTTATTTATTGGATAAATGGAGGAAACAAATTATTAAGTAATACTTTGTTTTATTGTCCACCGTATAAAATCTTTTTTCTTTTACCTAACATTAAACAACATTTATTAAATTCAAGTTTTGTAAAGCTCTTCCAAATGGCTTTGCATGGAACACGGCTCCAAACAAGGCCAATATTATACATCTGTCATTAAACTTAAAAATAGAGTTGTAACCATTGATAAAATATTAAACTAAGGTAGATATGTACAAAAGGAAGTAAGTCCTGTATCTCGCTTTAGTCACTCTCGATACACTCGTAAAAACAAACGACAAACACTAACAGCGCAAACGACAAACACTAGCCATCTTTTTCTTCTCTATGCTTTAGATTGCGCCCCATCTCACTCACACTGTACCAATGTATACCGAATAAAAATATGCATATGTGCTGCTGCTGTGTTCGGCACATTTTTTTTTGGTCAGTTTGTTAGAATATATCGTATCTGTTTAATATTTTATCAATGGTTGTAACATTAAATATATTCGCTTTTACTAAAACTACACAATAAGCTCTATTATTTAAGCGAAGCATTAAATGCTCAATATACAGTATGTTAAATAACAGAGGGCGTTCCCTTAAACTCGTTAATATATATCATTAATAGATTAAAATAAAAATATCAGCATAGAAAAATAAGCATAAAAAAATCCGAATAAAAAAAAATTATAATTGAAAATAAATTTGAAACCTCCTGTTTTAAATCAAAATAGTAGTCGTCATGTATAAATAAATTGCGACGTTGCCGTCTTTCATGTTCGCGTGTACAGTGTGTTTCTTTTACATGTCAATTTAAAATTTTTATTGAATATTTTCATATTGGAAAAAAATTTAAAACATTTTGTTTTCGAATGGAAATATTTTTTTTAGCATGTATGTATGCTATACTATTTCGGGTTAACGGGAACGCCCTCTGTTAGTTAACATACTGTATTTTTATCACCTATAAAAAATTCTACGAACATTACTTGAACACCATTCTATAACTAAGAATCTATAAAAGTAGGAGACATATATATACAAACTTATAAAACTATTAATAGAAATATTAATAGAAACACAAGAATCTTAGAATCTATTAATATAAATTATTTAAAAATATTAGTAATGAGTATTATATTGGCCTTAAATAACTTGCCATCACGTTTTATTATGAAATTACAATCTTTTTTTTAATAAAAAATGGCCTTCTTATGGGTCCGTTCTTTGTAAGGCCAAAATTGATAATTATGATTACAACTTTGTCCTAAATTATAATAAATAATAGATACTACAAACTACTATAATTATAACAATTTCTCATTATTTATAACTAAAAAGTAAGTGTTCATTTGTTCAGAATTTGTGAACGTTCCTTATGGTTCCTTGCATCATAGCAAGGCCAACCGTCCAATTTTTGATAGGCCTTATAAGGAACCAAAGGCTTTCCTAGGAACACTACCAATATTTTAATCTAAATTAAGGCAAAGCTATGTTTTTTTTCTTTAGTACCATACACATGTACTAATATGACAATTCACAATAAAAAAACATGAAATAATAAGAGGCTATTGACTAAAAATTTACAGTTTGTTGTGCGCGCGAATAACAATTGTAACGTCGACAACCGAAGCCTAGGAAACGTTGGATCTCACTGCCACAATAACGACACGATCGACACGCCGCCACGTTTGTGGTCTTTAGTTTGTAGGATCTTAGTGTGTAGTAGCAGGAATGTGTATTTAAATGTCAATAACTACGATTTTTTAATAGTTGGCCTTCAAAGGAGCATGGCCTTCCATGGTCCACCCACCTTATATATTTATACATAAACAAAGAAATAATTCTTACCCGGATGGAAGAATGCAGTCAGAGTCGGTCGGTAACAGCTCCAAGGAAACGTTCTTGCAAACGCAGTTTGGAACATCAGGATCTGAAGCATCTAGGAATCTGACAAAATAAAATGATTTTAAACAGGTTGTAGGTATCGAGGAACGTGGAGGCACTAAAACGATAATATATTAGGGTGTTTAACTATGTCTACATACAAAAATTAAAGTATAATCTTATGGTTTAGTCAGTAAGCTACTCGGCTGATCAGCAAAATCCATAGTCGGTCCAGCAAAACGTTCAGAATGGCGCAGAATGGTGTACGGACAAGTACGCGAGTTTGAGGAGCAGCGCAAAGCTGACCTCGATGCCAAACGCGACCAATTAAAGGCCCGCCCACCTGCTGCCATCACATACAACTACTCGACGGTGTGCTTACGTACCCTCAGTATGCACGAAGTTTCGCCGCCAAGATAGGCTACATAAGCCATCTTCGGGCGCATGAGCGCCAAATCATCGGCTAGGAGTCGAAGTGGTCGCCGTGGCCGAAACCGGTCGGGAACATCATCATCATCAGTCGGTCCAAGATAGTACCTATCAGCTTGTTTGAAAAACTATTTCATTTAACTTTGATGTAAGTAGATATTAATTTGATAGGTTAAAATAGTTCAATGAATTAGTATTGCCAGTGTTGCTATTGTTTGTTTCTTCATATTTTTTTATTAATATTATAGACTAGTGCTTGACCGCAATCCTGCCTGCTGGTAAGCAGTGATGCAATCGTTGATGGTAAAGCGCGCTAGTTTATTAAGAGCCTGTTCACTCAAAAAAAGGAAGGAAGACGGAAGTTGAGCGAGGTGATGCAATGTTAAATCCAACAACACGACTAACAAAGTTTCCCCAGAGGGAGATTGATCTGGAGATCCACCACGACCAAACTACCGACGCAACAACATTAGGCGCATTGTACCCGGCACACATCGCAACACAACTGCTTAGACCCATCCTTTGTACTGCTTCACCAGTCATCATGAACACGACGAATTGCTTTGCGGCAAGGCTTTGTCTAGTGGGTGGTAACTTCTGCCGGCAACCGATGTTATGGCCTATCACCGAGACACAATTGTATAAATATTGTTTAGCTTTCATTTCCTATTATCGGCATGAATCATATGAGGGTATCTCAAGTGTTGGTGGCTTGCCAGGTAGCGAGACTAGGGATGATCCGATATCATTAAAGTATCGATACCTACTCATTTCGATAGTACCTACTCAAACCTTTTTTCGATAATACTCAAGTAAATACTCCTAAAGTATCGATACTTACTCATATCGATACTTTTAGCACTTTATTATTTTTTTATTTATTTTGAGGAAACTAAAAAGGCATTCGCTAAGAATTGATGTTGCAACAACAATTACTTATATATTGCTGTGTATACTTGTACAGACAAGGAAATACTAACTTCATTTTATCTCAATCTGCAAATAGGTTGGTTTTAAGAGAAACTACTGGATTTGACAAATAAAGAGAAACTTCATCATTCTGATGATGTTTCTTTTTCTTCTTGTGCCCATGTGCAGTGCTAACTCCTTGTGATGTCTCCAAAAATCGTATTCAGGTGGCTTCGGACTAGCGTGGCTAGCGCGAGACAACGCGTCACCACAGATCAGATAGAGATTATCTTTCTGTCTGATGCGTTCGGTTTTTTTTTAAGTGGTGAGGCTGATTCGATCGATTTTATACCAAGTTCTTTTGTTTCGATACGTAAGTAATGCAAGATTGATTCGATGCGATAAATACTTGGTACCGAATCAAAAGTATCGAGTACTTACCTACCCGTATTTACTAGTATCAGAACATCCCTAAGCGTGACAACGAACTACTGGATATTTACATCCCAACATAACCCGACCCCTTCTAGTCGTGTAGGATACTTACTTGAGTGGGTCTGAGCAAATGACGTCACAGGTGAGAGGCATGAGGTGTTCGCAGGTGACGCGGCAGGCGGCGACACTGCGCGGGATGAGCTGTCCGGCACAAGCTCCCGCCTCTACACGGTGAGACTCAGAACCGCACCATATACCTGGAAAAACTGAGTGTGAGCAGCCATATTTTTTTTATAGTGCTTGACCGCAATCCCGTCTGATGGTAAGCAGTGATGTAATCGTTGATAGTAAAGCGCGGTAGCTTATAAACAGAAATTCACTCTAGCCCACTAGCACTCTAGTGTTTACCGCCGCTGGTGAATTGTTCTAATTCCTCGGTGTACGCGGTGTAAAAGAGGAGGCGAAATGCTTCGTCCGGACCGTAGTATTGTCAATAATGTAAGGATGGATACTCGCCGTAAGACGGGTCGTCCGATATTTTGTGGATTTTAAATGGTACTGGTAAATAATAATTATTCTTCTTCTTCTTCCAGTGCCTCTTCAATCCTGAAGGTTGGCCGTCAGCTTCTTGTACTCGGTGTTGTCAACCGCGAGTCGGAACAGTTTTTCGACTGAAGTAATGCCGGTCCACTCCCTGATGTTACGCAGCCACGACTTTCTCTTTCGTCCAGCGCGCCTTTTTCCTTCTACCTTTTTCCCTTCTTAATAATTATTAAGTCTAAGAAACCAGTCTGAGACTAAGCCTCGTCCTTTATGCATGTAATTTCAGGGTTGGCGCAGTGGTTAAGGTATTGACTGTTGCCCTGCGTGTCGCTGATTCGATTCCCGCAGGGAACAAATATTTGTACGGCCTATAGTTAGTTGTTCCTTTTTATTTTTTTGTATTTGAGTTTAAATGTTTATAAACGTACCCGTGATACAGGAGTAATTCCTAGAGTAGCACAACGATTTAAAAAAAAGCTACCAAATACAGTCTGGCCATTATTATAATATTTGTCATTCATTCGTAGACCTTACATACCCACTGCTTTCCACCAGGCGAAATCGAGGTCAAGAGTTTTTTTTTTTTATAATAAGCTATGCCCCACACCAGGAATTTCTCCTGTATCGTGGGTGCGTTTACAAACATATAAACTCACAAACACAAACATCCAGACCCGGAACAACTACTTGTAGGTCATACAAATGTTTGTTCCGTGTGGGAATCTTACCCGCGACACGCAGCGCAGCAGTCAATGGCTTGACCACTGCGCTAACCATGCAGTTTATAAAATTATTGTTCATATTAATAATAAATAGAACTGCTATTTATTAATGAATCAAATGTACAGATGAGAACACATCTAGCTACTACAACCTGTCAGATTTCTTTACTGGATTTTAAACTTTCTCTAAAGCAATAAATTTCAAGGTTGATTGGGAATATTTGACAGTTTAGGGTAGCTTGACGTGCAGTCGTCCGTACAATAATTTGGTTCCGTTTTCATTATTTTGTGAGCTGCTAACGCATTATGAGCATTGACTTACTCCTGACTCTGTATCCCACGCCGCACCTCTGCATGGGCGGCAGGCGACACGTGCTCCAGTCGCCGGCGACCCAGGCAGCATCGCGAGCGCGGCACGTGCGCGACACGGGACAGTCGCGCGTTTCCATGCGCGACCCACAGCTTGGGCCTCCGTGGACTACGCGGACACGTACTTGCTTGCCTGGCTCTGTAGAATGGAAAGATAATATGAATTATGGTGTAGGTATATTAAAATAGAATATTCGCGCATTTTTACTGAACTTATAATAATAGATAATCGACAGGCTTTGAGATACTTCCCTAATCCCATCCAATTCCTCCATAATTTGGCAACACCAATTGCCTAATCTACGTACCGCTGGCGCCACCTATCGCGCAACAAGAAAAACACCAGTTCGAATCAAGACATGGCAACCGGCGTCATCAATCTCGGCGCGCGGTATAAAAACTCAAATACACTATGAACTACGACTGTTTGTGACATGGTGTGGTGATCCTCGGTTTCCCAGCGTCCCGTGAGTACCTAACAATTCATTTGATCTTGTAGCCTGTTTTTTAGTTAGACTGTTTGGAGACGAGACCCCGCGTGGGCGCGAAACCCAATCACAAAGCTTAGAGAGACAAGGATATCTGCACGGACAAACGTACATTTGTTTTATATACATAACTAGCGGTCACCAGCGACTTCGTTTGCGTGGAGTTAGTTATGCCCCGCTCCTGTTGGTCGCAGTGTGATGTTATATAGCCTAAAGCCTTCCTGGGTTAATGGGCTATCCAACGCAAAAAGAATTTTTCAAATCGGACCAGTAGTTCCCGAGATTAGCGCGAACAAACATATTCAAAATCTATTCTAATATATAAAGCTGAATAGTTTGTTCTATTCAGCTTTATATATTAGAATAGATTAATTTGGATCCAGAATTACATTCCGGTAAAATGGCTTATCCACGTTTTCTTTCTGTGAACATTTATGATACAAATACCAAACATCACTCTACCTATTCCGACCTATGAATTATTCAGTGAATTAAAGAAACTCGCTAGTATAGGTCGTTTTATCTTAACATCATTAATCACTTCCTACTAGCTGACATTATTTCATCTTAAGATTCACATTCGTGTATCGTGGTCACATAACTCTGTATAATATCTTTAAACTCACCACAAGTATTAGGGCACGGTGACCAAGGCATCCAAGCTTCAACTCTGCATCCACGTCGACAACGTACAGTGCACGCGCGGCGTGATGCAGGCCGTCTTAGAGGAGCACACCTGTGGAGAATTAAAGTCCAATACCGGGATTACAACATGAATAGTTGAGATATTTTTAGCAACACCGATCTTGCCTTTAAAAGATCGCTCTTATCGATAAGACCGTCCATTGTCATCCTTTGTAAAATTTACAATTGGTAGCTGTTATCCGCGACTTCTTCTGCGATCCAGGATAAAATATAGTCTATCTTCTCGAGTATATGGTCTACATATTTCCCTTCCAAATACATTTAGCCGTTTTATATTTTGCGCAACTTTTTTTTTCTTCTGTAAGAACCTTTTCCTGACAATAATTTATTTATTAGTGTTAGCTAAAACGGTACAAAACTACTACTAAAACTAACATGGAATAGTGGACTCTCTCGCATACTTTCTTTCACAGAAGACCAAACATACACGCATAAGCTTCTTCCATTCATCCGCAAACACATTCAGAGTTGGCCATCAGAAGGGCATTCAGAACTTTTAGGTTACGACAGACCGGGGATTCAGCTCTGGCTACCGTTTTTGCGGGGAGTTGCGCAAAAAGAATGAATAATGAACAGCAAACAAAAAATAATTAGCGAAATCATCCCATCGTTCCTACGTGATGCGATGAGCAAGAGAAATAGGGATTCATTCATATGTATACAACGTTATTTTGTCGTTTGTCGTCCTCCGTGGCGCAGCGGTCAACACGCCTGCCTGCGACGTGGAGGCCCCGGGTTCGATCCCCGGCCAGGTCATGATGGGAAAACGATCTTTCCCTGATTGGCCTGGGTCTTGGGTGTTTATCTATGTATGTATCTATTATAAATATAGCATCGTTGAGTTAGTATCCCATAACACAAGTCTCGAACTTACTTTGGGGCTAGCTCAATCTGTGTGATTTGTCCGTATATAAAAAATATATACATATATATAAATTAAAAAAGCATATGTTAAGACCAAAAACTTATACCTCTGAAATATTGTCTCACACACAAAACATGTAAACATGTATTTCTTGCTTATACGAAACCAGAATGTAGTTTGTAGAATAAGCAACTGTATCGGTTCCAATAATTTTGACACCATGTTCTATTTTTTCCCAAATACATTTTGAAATTGTTGCAGTGTGGTTACCGAGTGCACGACACAGTTCACGGCAGATCGTGGTACTAAGCGCGTGCGCACAGCGGGACTGGGCCCCCCGCCTCTCTGTGCAGGGGTGCAACACGTTCTAAGTAAAATTATCATGTTTTAAGTATATTATATTAAATTTTATTTTATCACTTACAGCTGAATTTATGAATAAAGTAGCTCACTTGAGCGTTACGACAGTCCAAAGCCTGCAAGTTTGATGGAAAATGTTATCACTTGTTAATTGTAAACAAGCTGAAATTATTATCAATTAATGCAAGACGACACCGAGCCGCTGCATGGGGCGAGGGGTGCGTTGACTATATTTTTGTTGACACAACCAAGTAAGATAACAAGCTTATAACTTTGTGATGTTTCATGATATGTTTTTGAAATTTTATGCATAGATTCTTTACATAAAAATACTGGACACGTGTTTCGGGTTCCATATGTACAGGAAATAACGTTATATAGATGTCTGTGTTTATATGTCTATCATTTATAACTATTGCCATATTTTAAATACTTACAAAGCCTCCCGGACTACGTCAGCATTGTTCTGTACGCACATGACGTCTCGAACCATTTCACCTTCTTCAATGCATGGCTCTTCTTCGTCACTCTCGTTGTAAGTTTCTCCATCCTGAAGTGAATTTAAAATATGAGCCTAGAGAGCATATGACATATATGTGGAAATATGGATAATAAGTACAGATTCCAGCAGGTTAAGTTACCCGATCTGTAAATTTTGCCCAATCAACTTTGAACCTTAATGCCTTCAGCGGTAAAATTAAAAATCTATTAAAGATATTTGAGTTTTTGTACTGGATTGAAGTGCTGGCGTGTACACCCACAATTAACTAGTGATGAGAGGCTGTTTTTACATGCTTTTTATTAGCTTCACTTGTATGTTTGCTTGCTTGCTTGTTTGTTTGTTTGCTTGCTTGTTTGTTTGTCCGTCTCTAACTCTTTGTTTTTTTTAATATTTTTACTGGCCTGGAATCTTTGTCCTTTAGGCCATTTCTTAAGTGTGATATTTAAAAGTCTTCAGTTTGTATCTAACTCTTTGGACTACGAGTGAGCGGCTCATTCACGTTTGTTCGTTCGTTTATTTTTAAAAGAATATTGAACTAAAAAGTTGAAAATAAATACAGTTTAAAAAACTAAAAAACATGCTTTTAAAGAATATCAAACTAAAAAGTTAAAAATAATTTTTAGAAAAGCGTGAGGCGATACAAAATTATGGCCCAAAGCGCCTCACGTGTTTTTTAAAATTATTTTTAACTTTTTAGTTTGATATTCTTTAAAGGCATCTTTTTTAGTTTTTTAAACTATATTTTTAAATATAAATATTTACAATTAAAAAGAAGTTCAAACAATCATGAGTATTAACTTGTGAATGCATTTACAACAAAGAAAGTACTGGAGAAAAATAAAAAAATATTTTCTTGCTCTTTGAGCCTAAACTGTTTACTTGCCTTAGTAAAGGTAGTTAATATAAGGATCATATAAACTTAACATCCGTATTGTGGACCTACTTTCTGTGCAAGCGCACAGTTGTTTAACATTTAAGGTTATTCACACATACACTCACTCCACCATAGTTCACTTCACTACAAACCTCCTAAACATAATCACTAAACACTTACTCTTACTCCATACAATTTCACTCTTCACCATCTCAATCTTATATTTTTAAAGTTTGACCCTAGGTTTAAATTCAAGAACTTGCTTGTCCACTGGCACATCTGCGAATATAGAATACTTTATAGCCAGGCACTGCCCTCTAAGATACAGGCCTAGCCTAGTTGAGGGGACAGGGAAACCTATGGTAAAATAGGTTTCCCTGTCCCCTCAACTATTGTAATGCAGTATTAATGTACATACAGCTCCGCAGAAATCTCACCCCCTACGATGTTTACGTGCGCGCCATCTCTGTGACATCAATGAAGTTAGTGTTCTCTAGTGATTGACATCGATTCCCCAAGTAAGCGTCGAGCGGAGCTTTATGTACACAAAAATTTAGAAATGTATTTTTTGTCCTAATAGATTTGTATATGTATTTAAGTAAAGAACTATTCTATTCTTGTGTTCAGCTTACAAGCAAGTCCGTGTAGTTGGTGACGGGCATGTAGTCCTGCCGCCGTCTCTCACAGGGTCCCCACGGTGTGGCGAGCCAGGAGTACGTGGCACAAGCGTGAGTGTTGCAGCTCTCGTTCTGAACCAGTTGGTCCTCTGGTGGGCATGGCCAGCCGTCTGATAGAGGATGTTTATTCGTCATTAGTTCTGAGTACAACTTTTAGAACCACCAAACATGGTCAAATTGGAAAGAATGGGATTTGAAAGTTCATGTTTTATGAGTACATATACATAGTTACCAAATATTTAGTTGGTAGTTTCTTTAGATATAAGATCTGTCGGTCTGTGTGTGGATTATAACGTATTATAGAAGGTTGAGATTGTGCAACTGTAGTAAATAATGCACGATAAAGATAAGCCTGGTAAATTTCTTTTTCTTCTTCAGCCTATAAAGGTCCACTGCTGGACAAAGGCCTCCCCAAGGTTTTACATTACATTGGGGATTTGCCATAATCCCTACGCTTGGCAGGCGGGTTGGGATCGCAGTGATTTGATATTTCACAGGAGGCCCGCTTCCCTGGCGCGAGTTTCCTTAGTCTCCTCTTACGACACCCACGAGAGCATATGGGTTGGTACTATTTTAAGCCCTGTTCCACACGGAGGAGGTTAATTTACTATATCATCATCAACCTTTTTATCGTCCCACTGTTGGGCACAGGTCTCCTCTCATACAGAGAAGGATTGGGCGTAATCACCACGCTGGCTCAATGCGGGTTGGCGATTTCAGACTTAAAGTCCAGGTTTCCTCAAGATGTTTTTCTTCACCTTCAGTCATTGGTGTCCAAGGTATACTTAGAAAGTACATATAACTTTTAGAAAATTTACATTGGTACTTGCCTGACCTGGAATCGAAGCCGCGCACTCATACTTGAGAGGCTATTTCAATAGCTTTACTTTGTGTAAATTATTACGATGTAGTTTAATTTTATTATATTAAGAATAGACATTTTTTTCACGCACCAGGAGCTGAATGGGCCAGTATATGCCGTCTTCTGGTCCTGGTAGGTCGTGGATGCGCTGCAGCGGCACATGGAGCCGAGCAGTGGCTCCAAGAACCCCAGGATGATACCACACAGTCGCCAGCACAGGCAATGCGGCATCTCTCACTGCGAGGTGGCGCACCTGTTCCACTGCACCATGCGCGTTGAGCTTCCTTCTGTAGATTTGAAGGAACTTGGTTTTTAGAACAATTTTTGTAAAAGAATAAACGTCTTAAAATCTTGCTTCAAATATATTAGAAAACGGGCTTTGACCTAGTGTACATACCTATACAAAGTGGTGATGACAATACGACAATAAATTAAACTACGTGTACCTCAACGCATTCTGAGTCTACCCATAAAAAATCATATAAATATATCCATAAGTTCAGTGACAGGAAATTGTTTTTCATTTTTCACATTTTCTACATGATGTACATGTTGATAAGGAAGCGCTCACATGTTGACGACCGCCGCATCCAGCGGTAGGTACTAAAGTTTAATAGTAATGGCGCCAAAAAATAGCAAGACGAAACAGGACCGCGCTGTCGCCAATCGGAGATCAGTGAACCAATATTTTAAAGGATGTTCTTTTCTTTGATGAATTCGAAGAATGATTCGGATGTTGATTTCTTTTCCAATTTTATTTGATTAACTTTGTTCGAAATTTTCATATTTTTATTTTTGATGCAAGGTTTTTTTCTATGGTTTAGGATTACTCCTATGAACCAGCATTGTCCGTGTTTTCATTTATTGTTGCATTATCAGCATCACTCTGTATATAAGTAGGTATGCCAGGTTTACATCTGTTTAAAAACTGGCCACGATCAGGATTGTTTAAAATTTAAGGTTATTTACGTTTACAAAAAACACCATTGAAGAAGTATCAAAAACAAGTGGTCATCGATGATGGATGCTCAAAAAGTAAAGAGTGTTAAAAAGGTAACAGTGAAATATAGATACTATTTAATACAATTTGTTCTTACCCTTGTTGGGGGCGTCCCTACGTTTTGTCTTCCGGTACGTGGCCGCCACTCCAGAACCTTACTGCCCCATCGGCCATCAGTTCTACGAGCAATGTGCCCCCCACCCACTGCCACTTAATTATTAGGGAAGTCGCGGGAAGCCGATGGATGCGGGCAGCACAAGACCGGTCATCGTAGAAAGCCTTTGGGGAGGCCTTTGTCCAGCAGTGGACCTATATAGGCTGAAGAAGAAGAAGAAGAAGTTCTTACCCCATCATGTCCCACGCACCGCAACTCGCGGCTTCGCTTGCCGGGCCCGCACGAGGTGTGAGGCTGGCTGAGTACGCAGGGCCCCCAGGGCAGCGCGGCCCATGAGGCGCAGCGCGGCGTGCTGCACGTACGCTTCTCCTCCAACGGCGGGCACGGCGCGCCGCCACCTGACGCCGCGGAGATCACTCGGCGACGACGGACGCTGTAGCCTAGAGACGAAATGATAGTCTATGACTCAAATGGTTTGTTGTGTAGCAGTATCTACAAACGCCACCTGGCATAACGCGTCACACTGACGTCATTCAGATCCTGCATAGGTTTACCACGCAACTAGCACACATCTGCAAACGTCCCAACATCAGCCGTTGGGCAGTCGCTCGCCAGATACAACACCAATCTACCCCCTAATCGGCGAACACGTTTTTGTTAAATGATTGCGACTAGTTGGGATCATTTGGAGCGCCCACTGGTTCGTTCAGGCCAAACGATTCCAACTAGTCGCAATCATTTAACAAAAATGTGTTCGCCGATTAGGGGGCTGGTCTGTGGATCCTCGCTTTTCTAGAATAAGTGACCTTTCCTCCCTGTTCCTCATACCCCTATAGATGTAGTAGTAGACTGTTGTTGATTGAATGATTCGTTGCCGTTCATCCAAAGTTGTAGCTATATCTCACACACAGTTGATTTTTTCCTTGGTTGTAGTTGCGAAGTTAGGGATTGATGTTGTGCAAGTATTATAATCAGATTAAAACAAAGATTTACCAGTAGTAGTAAGTTGTTGTACGGGAAACAGCGGGCATCCGTCAGTTGGTTGACACGCTCCCCATTCGCCCCACTCACCAACCTCACAGTCTCGTGGACAGGGTACCTACAATGAACAAGTTATCACGATCACTGTAAGAACAAGCTAGAAATAATGGATTATGCTTTCATAACCTCACGGTTATAGAATACCAGCCTGCCCCGCGATTTCACCCGCGTAAGTAGTAGTACAGTATTGAATAAAACCAATTCTCATGCCTAACGAATGTATATATGAAATTTCAATAAAATCGGGTCAGCCTTTTGGAGGAGTTCGAGGACAAAAACTGTGAGGAGAATTTTATATAATAAATGTATCTTAATCCAGCCGTCCGTATAGTTTTTTTTTTTTTTTTAATAAAATAAAGTAAATTAAATATATACGGACAAATCACGCAGATTGAGCTAGCCCCAAAGTAAGTTCGAGACTTGTGTTATGGGATACTAACTCAACGATACTATATTTTATAATAGATACATATATAGATAAACATCCAACACCCAGGCCAATCAGGAAAAGATCGTTTTCCATCATGACCTGGCCGGGGATCGAACCCGGGGCCTCCACGTCGCAGGCAGGCGCGTTGACCGCTGCGCCACGGAGGACTATGATATCTCGCAATTGACCTTGAGTGGTCGTACTACTTAACCGGACTATCCTGTGGCTGTCTTAAGTAAATTTAAAGCCTCCAGCAAGGGGCATCTAACAACTAATTAAGCGACAACACGCTAAGGGCATCCCTTGTGGGGTACGAACCTCGGCTTAGGGGGTCACTGGAGAGAATAGTAAGGGACAGCTGGATTGAAATTTTTATTATTAGTTCGGTTTGATGACCGCGGTGTTTCCTAGTACTAGCTCTGAGAAGAAACGCAAAAACAAACTCAGAGGTCATAGTCGGGAATTTATATTTACTGGCTCAGCTGCGGCGCCGGCTGGCCTCTATCGGACTTGTCCGAACAGCATAATCAGCATGGAAATATATAAAAACAAAGCGAAAAAGGTAGAGGGAAGACATTGGGATTCAATCGATTTTCAACTACCGGGCGTATATCCTCCTTTATTGTCATCATCATTATCTCAGCGTTAATCCCAGTCGCATCCGAAGCTTCAGCTTTTTGGAGTCTGGGGTCCGCTTTACCAGTTTAACTGCTGATTTTGGCTAAACTTCGATATTTTCCATGCAGCGACTGCCGTCTGACCTCCGTAACCCGAAGGCGATACGAAGCATTGCAGTTAGACCAATTGTTGGACTTTTTGAGGGCTCCAACAGCCCGTAACGACTGCCATTAGATGTTCGTATGGCAACCGGGGCCAACGGTTTAACGTGCATTCCGAGGCACGACCAGACCAATGCAAATATTTATATTCATGAATACAAATATTTGCACTATACGGTGATCGAGTCCGCGCCTCCTTGCGCAGAGGGCGGGTTCGCTACCGCTACGCCACGGAGGCTGTCGTATATCCATCTTTATTGTATCTATGATAATCAAGCTAGAGAGGCATCCTCTTTGTGTGAGGAAATGAACCACGTAATTCACCGCGCGACCCCAAGCGGTATTGCTACGTGTCACAAGTCGTCGACCCGGTGGCGTTCACCATTGAGCCAGTACTGCTTTCTTACAGCACATATCGTTTTTAAATCTATGAATTCAGAATGACTCAGTCATAATTATTGATTGATACGTTCTGTAGAAAAGCATATTGCGATTGTGACTCATGAAAAATAGTCATTTTTCCAGTGAAATATGGGTTTATTGATTCGGTTAAATGATAATGAAGAAATGAGACTGAGTCATGGAACCGTGAGTCATTTGATAGAAAAAGCCTTTAACTTGAATTCGAGGGTAGGTTACGAGAAGGTTAGTCAACTGCAGTGACTCATGTCATGTTGAAGCTTACTTTCAGTTGACTAGAATGATTCAGTTGACTATTCGGTGATGAAACTCTGGTAAATACTGAACCTAGTTTATTTATTTAACCTAAATAGGTGACAGGCATCGACGTTCAGTTTGTCACTATCGATTTAGGACGTGAGTCAGGACCGCTCTGCGTCAAAAATGTTTGGTCATTTATTGCGACGTTTTCGACGAAATTGTAAACAAAAGTCTATGAATACATGGAAAATAACTTTAATCCCTACACAGTAAAGTTCAGTTTACGCTACATATGAAAACAATTAAAATATTTTTTCAATAGTGCTAGTCACTTTGAAGTGAACAGAATTGCATCATTGAAAAAAAAGTTGATTTTTGATTAGTGCAGCATTAGAACTTTTTCATTCGGTCGTACCTTAGTTTTTTTTTGTTTCGTGTATGTTGTACCTTAGTTATTATGCTGAACCGGACTAGTCTATGCCCTATGCCTAGTCTTCTTCTTCATCTCAGCGTTAATCCCAGTCGCATCCGAAGCTTTTTCAGCTTTGGAGTCTCGGGTCCGCTTTACCAGTCTAACTGCTGATTTTGGCTAAACTTCGATATTTTCCGTGAAGCGACTGCCGTCCGACCTCCACAACCCGAATGCGATATATAAGCATTGCAGTTAGACCAATTGTTGGACTTTTGAGGGCTCCAATAACCCGTAACGACTGCCACTAGATGTCCGTATGGCAACCGGGCCAACGGCTTAACGAGCTTTCCGAGGTACGATCAAACCAGTGCAAATATTCATATTCATGCATACAAATATTTGCATTGCGCGGGGATCGAACCCGCGCCTCCTTGCGCACCGGCCGCGTTCGCTATCGCTACGCCACGGAGGCTGTCAATGCGTATGCCCTATGCCTAGTATCCCATGTTATTTCTGGGTTAACTCCCCTATACTAAATCTTACCTCACAAGGTTGAACAAGCGTCGGCATCGGCGCATGAGCACATTGTGCGGGATGAAGCGCCCGTCCATCAGCGCGCACGCAGGTCGCGTCTCTTCTCTGCACCCCTCCCCCGCACCCCTCGTCCCTCGTTGCCTTCCCCTCATCCTCGCCGTCGTCGTCATCGTCCTCATCGTCGTAAATCGCGTCATTGTCGTCAGCATCATCGTCATCGTCCGTGTTCACTGAAGAGATAAAATAAATAGTGATTTATTTTTCATTCTGAAGATAAGGCTTTCAAAACCACACCCTAATTGAATTGCGTAATGTCTGGTGAAGCCGTACGGAGGACGGTTCTGAGTAGTTGTGTTGCGATGGGTGTCGGGTACAAAGCGCCAAATGTTGTTGTGTCGGGAGTGTTTGGTCGTGGAGGGTCTCCAGATCAATCTCCCTCTGACGCAACATTGTTGGTCATGTTGTTGTTGGGTTTAACATTGCATCACCTAGCTCAATAGCTGTCTTCCTTCCAATTCACTCGGTTTTTTTTTTGAGTGAATAGGCTTAATAAACTAGCGCGCTTGACCATTAACGATTGCATCTCTGCTTACCACCAGGCGGGATTGCGGTCAAGTACTAGTTTATAATTATTAAAAAAAAATTGCAATTGCTGTTTCATTGCTTCATATGTTGAAAAAATTTGTTTGTGAATCCACTTAATAACGCAATCAATGTTATTGAACCTTCAAAATGAAAGCCTTTCATGTCAGCATGTTACGATATATGCCATACACTGCCGAGTTCTTTTATTTTTATAAGTTTTTTTTTAGTTCTTGATCAACGCTCAGATCACGCACGAACAGCTATATTACATCGTCCTTTGTTTAGGGAAGTATTTAAAAGTGACAGATAGCCGAACCCGGAACAACTAGCTGTAAGCAATACAAATAATTGTTCCATGCAGGAATCGAACCCGTGAAACGCAGCGCAGCAATCGATCTCTCAGTCACTGCGTCAATCGTGTTGCCATATTTTTTATATACAATTTGCAGTTCTTTTACAAAGTAAATGTTTAAAAATAAAATTAACATCATCAACGTTAGGCATTCTTATTACAAATAATGTAGAGAGGATAAGCATCAAAACTGATAAAAAAAACATTGAATGAATTTGAGGAAAATAACAATTATTGAAAATAAATAATATCAAGATTGAGCATTTATTTACAATTGTGATTCTGAAAAATAATTAATGTGTCATGAATTTAAAAAAAATCGATTTGAAAATAAAATAATCTCGAAAAACCATCAAAATTGCGGTGTTCAAACCCATTCTTTTTGAAGAATAAAGTTCATTTCCCCAGATTCTTCCGCTCGCTCCTTCCTCATACAAATTCCATGAATATGTAACAGGAGCTAAATGATCAACGATGCAATTTTAACACATGGCTCGCGTCCAAACGCCATATTCATCACGTCAGCGAACACTTAAGGGTATAAATAGAAAAAATATTCCTACAGATACATCACTTCTTAATCAAGAGGTTACTCTGCTTTTGAATATAGAAAATGTATTAACAGCACCTTTTCTTGAACGCATTATTAGCACCAGTTTTAGAAGAGATCTGTGCTCTGCAGTGGGGCAAAAAGTAGTTTTTTTTTTATGTATCATAAAATAGCGCTTGACCGCAATCCTGCCTGATGGTAAGCAGTGACGCAATCGTTGATGGTAAAGCGCACTAGTTTATTAAGAGCCTATTCACTCTAGCCTTGAAGACACTCAAATTGTAGTCCGACGGAAACACCGCCGCTTGCAAATTGTTCCAGTCCCTCGATGTACATGTACATCAGAACGTTCGGCCAGTCGAGATAGGGAGCCGACTGATAGGCCAGGTGTTAGTGACGATTTTGTGACGCATAAAGATGCCAGTCAAACAACTTTATTTTTTCTTTATACGAAGTTTATGCAATTTGTTTAAGCAACTGAATCGATTTCAATAATTTTTACACCATGTTATATTTTTTCCCGAATACATCTAGAAATTGTTGCAGTGTGCTTACCGACCGCGGTACGCAGTTTACGGTAGATCGTCACCCGCGCAACAGCTGACGCCCGGACGGAGCGTTGACCATATTTGTGTTGGGACAACCAAGTAGGATAACAAGCTCATAACTTTGTGGTTTTTCATGGTATTTTTTGTATTTTTTACCCGACTACGGCAAAGCAAAAGGAGGGTTATGATTTTCACAGGCTATGTATGTATGTATGTATGTTCATCTGTTCCCTCGTAACTTCTAAACTACTTATCAGAATTCGCCAAATGACATATCATTAGAAGCGTCTTAATTGTCCGCTGGATATAGGCTATATGGAGTTTCACAAAATCTAATGTGGCGGCCTCTAGCGGTCAAAACATACAGAGTACAACAAATAAAGTTAAGATAAATAAGCCGTGTTTGGTAGCGTTTGAAAGCGCTTTACTTGTACATTTTGAATACGCAGGCGTAAGGGTGAAAAGGCGTAGTCACACATTACATATATCTACCTACCGTAGCACTTTGACAACGTGTGACTGCGGTTTTCCAAACATGAAAATTTATCTCTACATAGTGAATATTGCATACTTCAGAATAGTATTGTATGACATTATTGTCAATTTACAACGAAGGCAACTTGGTAATCTACTGTGTCCATTTACTTGCAACTACATTAGCAACTTTGTTCAGTTCAGTATTCTGAAAATCCTGTTTTATACTGTATCAGCGTCGTTTTTTGTCCTAGTTGGGTTTTAGTTTTTTTACTTTTTATTATGTACATAGAATCTTTACTAAAAATACTGGACATGTGTTTCAGGTTTCGCATAAATAAATAATAATGTTGTATATAGGTAGTTTATATGAAATGCATTCCCTGTAAAATCTATACTAATATATAAAGCTGAAGAGTTTGTTGGTTTGTTTGTTGTTTGAACGCGCTAATCACAGAAACTACTGGTCCGATTTGAAAAATTCTTTTTGCGTTGGATAGCAAATTAATCGAGAAAGGCTTTAGGCTATGTAACACGCTGCGACCAATAAGAGCAAAGCATATGTAACTAACTCCACGCGAACGAAGTCGCTGGCGGCCGCTAGTCTCCAATATTGTTACAACGGCTGAGGCCCAGGATAGTCTGCTATTACAATAGTGTCAGAATTGTTTATTACTGATCTTATAATGATCGATTTGGCAAGTTTAGTAATTTACCTACAAAATGACGTCATTATAACTTTCCAGTGGTCAATTACTGACACTCCACTTCATATTAATAAATGTTCAAATTGGGTAGTAGTTTTTAGAAAATCATTTCTACTAACGGGCTTTATAATAGTGACAATACGGCAATGTCATTCTATCACTATTCCATTAGGAGACGACTGATAAATAATTGATCGGTGATTATGAGTTTAACAGATTACGAACTTTTAGCACAATGACAATAGAATCGTGTTGAAATGACAAATTTGTCGAAATAGCAGACTACGTCCCTAGGACTCTTCTCTGTGAGAGTTTTTCTATTAAATATTATGAACTAGAGCTTGACTGCAATCCCGTCTGATGGTAAGCAGTAATACAATCATTGATGGTAAAGCGAGCTAGTTTATTAAGCTTATTCATTTAAAAAATTTAGTGAATACGAAGGAAGACGGCAGTTGAGCAAGGTGACGGCCAACGATGTTGCGCAGTGCATCGTACCCGGCACACATCGCAACACAACTGCTCAGACCTGTCCTCCGTACGGCGTCACCAGACATCATGCCGGAACACGACTAATCGCTTGGCGGCAAGACTGGTGGGTGGTAACTTCTGCTGGCAGCCGATATTATGGCCTCCCATTGAGAAAACCATAAATCGTAATCGCCGTTTAACGTAAAGGTCATAATCTACTATAGTGAACACCACTTTCCAAATAATTTGTAGCCTGGTTTACTAATACAATATTCGTACTTTTAAACCACAATTTCATGTATACGTTTAGATATTTCCACAATATCAAAAATAAACTACCGAATTTGAATCACTTCAATTAGCATTGTGTCTGTGAATTGCTAATCTAGCGCTTACATTATACAATACAAATGATTCGATATATCCAGGTCAATAACCCCTATCTTCCTGAATACAAATTCATGCAACAATTTGCAGCCAGTTTTAGCATAATAATTATCATAACAAATCATGTCAGTTTATCAATTAATCTCGCCAAAACAATGGGTCAGTGGCAGCGTTGGTCCATTACTCATCAAAATTAACCTTATTATCGTTCCCTCGCGTTTCTCTAACATCGCCATTACGATTAATCGAACAAAGGAGCGTTAATGACAGCTGATGTTATAGAAAATGAGATATTGTGTAGCGGGCAAATGAATTCGTAGGTAATTAAAATGAATGCCTCAATTTGCAGGGAAGGCATTTAATTATGTGTAAACATCAGTGTTTATTATACAAAGTATTTTTTTGTTTATGTGAAACCTGAATACAGGGTGTTCAGAATAAGCAACTGAATCGCTTGGCGGCCAGACTTTGTCTGGTGGGTGGTAACTTCTGACGGCAGCCGATATTATGGCCTACCACCGAGAAAACTAAAAAGGTTGATGATGATGATGATGAAGAAGCAACTGAATCGGTTCCAATCTATGTTATATTTTTTCCCAAATACATTTAGAAATTGTTGCTGTTTGGATACCGAGCGCGCACACAGCTTTACGATAGATCGTAGTACTCGAGCGCGCAACAGCTGACGCCAGAGGTCAACGCCCCGCGCTCGCCCGCACGAGCAGACCTTTGATCATATTTTTGTTGCGACAACCAAGTAGAATGGCAAGCTCATAACTTTTGTGGTTTTTCATGATATCTTTTTGAAATTTTGTACATAGATTCTTTACGTAAAAATACTGGACACGTGTTTCGCATAAACAATAAATAACATTGTATAATTATATGTCTAACTCGTCTTTCCTTATAAAGAGTTTTCTATTATTTTAACAATTGTATAACATTGTCGGCACTACAGGTCTATTGTAAGAAACCAATTGTCTTTATAAGTTACTGCTTGTATATGACTGTTTGATGCCAAAATAAAAATAAATAAATATTGCACCTCCCTTCTTTTGTCTCTGCATTACCCCCGATAGAGTGTTATAAAATACCTAAGGTTTTATGACCGCCTTTGTAGTAGTACTGACCAGGCAAGGTAGTCGCGTGTCCAATTTCGATGGCTACGCGGCACTGCCCCCACGGTCCTGGTGTCCAGTGTGCGCTTGCTTCCAAGGCAGCAGGTCTCACTTCCTCCACTACTTCACATTCCCTGCCTCCTCCTGGGTGAATAATAAGCGTTAATAGACGGTTGAAAATCATTTTACATCTGAATTTTAAACTTGAAAGTAAACTTGATCAAAAAAACTAAATATATACTGAAAAGTATATACATATTATTTTTATTATTTCACCCTGTAATTAGTGTTTACACAACATGAATTAAAATATTCACAACAGACCGTTAATAAATATTACTAGCCCCGCACGATGATATTGCGATTGGCGGCCATCTTGGTGACGTAGTCGAACTCGCACCGTCGGTACCGTTCGCAAGTTCAGTCCGCGCTTACCCACTTACGCACATCGAATATTTTTGTTAGCTTTTTGTTTTTGTTATCCTGTTTTATTATTGTTCTTGAGTTTTGTTGTTTAGTTTTGTTAGCTGTTACTCATTAAAATGAGTAAGAAATTAATTAATAGTCGTGCTCGTTAAATTATAATTAAAGTGGACAATTATTTTGTTAAAGAGAAAGAGGATTGTAAGTTAGTTCTTGAAAGTATAAACCGTGCTTAGAAAAAGTGCTTCGGACATTTTAATACCGAAGCAACTGCTTACAGTTATTAAAAACATTTTGCAAAATTCTATCAAAGTCACGGAGTGTGTGGCATGTGCCACAGGCGTTGCAAAAAATACTGTGACGAAATTGAGACGAGAGCATGAGTCAGCAACAGCCAGTGGCGGCAAAATGAGAACTCCTACTAAAGGAAAAAGACAAAAGAAGTAATATTTCGACAGGTTCTCCTTAACAGCTTTAAGAAATATTATAGATTCAATGTGTACGGTGAGGAGAGAAATACCCACAATGCGCAAAATCTTGGCGGCTTCAAAAGTAGACCTTAATTATACTGGTAGTGAAACTACATTAAGAAAAATAATGAAATGTGATTTAGGCTACCAATTTAAACGATGCTACCAAAAAGGACTGGCCCTAATTCAAAGACCCCAAATTCAAGCGTGGAGGGCTAAATATTTACGACGTATGAAAGAAAATGACTCGCTTGGTAATAACAAAAGACCCGTTATTTATCTCGACGAAACGTGGATACACGCACACTACACGGTAGAAAAATGTTGGCAAACAGCAACCGATGGAGTGAGACGGAACGACAGCCCCGGCCGCCGATGGATAATAGTTCACGCGGGAAGTTAAAGCGGTTTTGTTGACAATGCCCTTTTAATGTTTAAAGCAGACACCAAAACGGGGGATTATTATGATCAAATGAATGCTGAGAATTTCACCAAGTGGCTTACAGAAAAAATAGTACCCAACATACCACGCAACTCCAAGATTGTGATGGACAACGCCCCTTATCACAGTAGGGATGAGAATAGGCCACCAAGTATGAACAATAAAAAACAGTTGATTGTTGAGTGGCTACAAACTCACAAAATCGACTTTCCCAACGACAGTACAAAACCTGAACTGTATTTATTAATTGAACGGCACAGACCGCCGAAAAATTATAAAATTGACAATTTATTAGCTGGCAATGGCCATGAAGTCGTTAGATTACCACCTTACAACTGCGACCTCAACCCCATTGAGTACATTTGGAACCTGGTAAAGATGAGGGTGTCAGAAAAGAATGTGGAGCAGTTGGAAAGTCGCATTGAAGCTCTGACGTTGGAGGCGTTGGCGTCAATAACTCCAGATGACTGGCGAAAGGAAGTCAATCACGTTAAACGACTTAAAGAGGAATATTGGAATAAAGATCGAATAACTGACGAGTTATTTGTCATAAATAAGGCGACGACAGTGAATCGGAAACGACAGATACAGAAAGCAGTTCTGATTCGGAAGACTATATACATTTTTTTACATATTATCCTGGTTTTATTTATAAGCTGATAGATGTAGGTAGTAATTAAAACATGACTACTACACAGTGGACTCTGGTTCAATTCCCGCTCGCAAATTAACAGAATGTAGTTAGAAAAAAATAGTATACATGTAAGAAAGATATACGAATAAGTATATTTTTCTTACGTCTACAAAAATTATTTCCTTGAAATTTTTAATAATGAAAGTTTATTTGTCAGAATATGGGTGAGTAGGTATACCTACGAAAGAATGTTAAATGCAAAATTAATATGAATTTTATTATACAAACACTCTTAATAAAGAGTGTAATAAAATTATAAAATACAAATAAACCCTTAACCCTAATATTAATTTATACATACACTCTTATAAAGAGTGTAATAAAATTATAAAATACAAATAAACCCTTAACCCTAATATTAATTTTGCATTTAACATTCTTTTGCTAGCTGTCCTTTTGTGTGACAGATGACGTCACAACGCTGTTATTGTGACAAGGTTCCATCGCAATATCATCGTGCGCGGCTTATATCTAATATTGGAACAGTACATTATAACCCTTTTTTAGATAAACTACGATTTTTAATGATGTGGTGTCATTACACTTATCTAGACATGGTCGTTATTTCACGTAACTAGTTACAATAACCAGTGACGCGATGTGTAACTGAATCCCTAGTTACGAGTCAAATTAAAAAGTAGTTATTTTTGTAAATGCGTTATTTCATACACACGTTATCCGTAGTCGTATCATGCATCACATCGGCATAATTTAATGATTTAACTATATAGATAGCTACACACTGAAGAAAGTGATTTAATTTAGTTTCATTTCGTGAATAACTTCGTGGACGTCTAATTATGTAAACAGTCACAGTAGCTGAATGAAAATAACTAGCTACAAAAATAACTCGTTGTATAACAGGTGACGCCGACCAAGTAACTGGTTACGTTACGACTCACACCTACACCTATCATATCGTATCATTGTTATACTTCTTGCAGTATATTTATGTCAACAATCTCCAACTACCCCACACCTGTACAGGGTTGTTTACGTATGTAAAAGGCATAAGATAATATAGAGATCTCGTACAAACCTTGAGGCAATCGTTTCAGTCTCCGTGTCCTCACCAGCGCACCATCTGGCCGTGGTCGCCATGGCAACCACTCAGCCAAAATGCAATCTTCACGGATTACGCACACACGGGCTGTTCCTATTTGAGCCAGGGTCGGACCGCAATACCTGAAGCGTATTAATGTTTTAATATACAATTCATAGACAGGATTTCTACCTATTTCCTATGGATTACTTAGCCATATTCAAGATATGTACCTATATTATACCATTAGGGTGTATATAGGCTTATTCATATAACTCTCATTCTTTTAATAACACAACGTGATTGAGTAACGTGTAACAACTTATACATGGATATATCAGTAACTATTTCTCTGAGCTGGAGGAGGGCAAGCGAAAGCATGGCGGACAACTCCTCCGGTTCAAGGATGTCTTAAAACGACACATGAAGAGATGCAATATAGAACCCTCCGAATGGGAGCGTTCGGCAGCAAAGGGGTCAGAATGGCGCAGAATGGTGTACGGACAAGTACGCGAGTTTGAGGAGCAGCGCAAAGCTGACCTCGATGCCAAACACGACCAATTAAAGGCCCGCCCACCTGCTGCCATCACATACAACTACGTCGACGGCGTGCTTACGTGCTCTCAGTGTGCACGAAGTTTCGCCGCCAAGATAGGCTACATAAGCCATCATCGGGCGCATGAGCGCCAAATCATCGGCTAGGAGTCGAAGTGGTCGCCGTGGTCGAAATCGGTCGGGATCATCATCATCATCATCAACTAATTACTAATATAAAATCCTGAAATAAAATTAACTAAATGAAAGTACAAAATAAGTCACATTATCGGATAGAACCCGCTGACTGCGGGATTATATGACGTCCCTACATAAATGGGGAAGTCGGAGCGCGTTTGCTCATCATCAACATCATCTCAGCGTATAATCCGGGATTATACGCTGAGATGATGTTGATGATCCGCATCCGCGGCTTTCGCGTTGCAGCCCGGGGTCCGTTTTCCGACATATATGCCTCCATTTAGCACGATCTCTGTCATCCCGTGGTGTGAGATTGTTGGCACACATGTTATCTCTTAAAACGTCAAGCCAGCACTTCTTTGGTCTAACTCGCTTGTTTCGGCCAGGTGGAGGCGCCATGGCAAGACATTTGTTACCCACGTAACATGTAACTCTTGCAGTTTGTCTGCTATGTCACGGACACGAAGACTGCCACGGATCCAGTTCCTGATGCGGGCTTTCCGTGTAACTCGACACATCCACCGCAGCATATCCATCTCTGTGAGACGCAGCTCCTGTTTGTGTCGCTCAAGCATAGGTCACTCCTCTCTGCCATGCAGAAGAACAGGTCTAATAATGGTCTTATACACCGGTCCCTTAAGCTTAACCGGCATTTTGGTGTCACAAATGACACCTGTCTCCTCACGCCATTTTGCCCAAGCTGCGGAAATGCGTGCCTTAACGTCGCAAGCAATGTCGCCGGACGCGTGGAGCATAGAGACCAAGTATTTAAACTGGTCTGTGCAATCGACCATGTCTCCGCCTATGCACACAGATATAGGGTCTGTCATTTTAGGGTCGGAGCTTCTCCAAGAACTGCATTAAATCGTATTGCTCATCTCATCATAATCTCAGCGTTAATCTCAGTGGCATCCGAAGCTTTTTCAGCTTTGGAGTATGTGCTGCGGATTTTGGCTAAACTTCGATATTTTCCGTGAAGCGACTACCGTCTGACCTCCATAACCCGAAGGCGAGATATCGTAGCATTCCAGTTAGACATCGCATCAAATCACATTGCATTTACTCTTATATTCCACGTCGAATTCGATGAACACGTCGTCTATATAAATCAGAATTTTTACAAACGCCGCAACATCATTATATTCTCGCCATCTTTAGAGAAAATGTACGTGAAATAAACGTCAGTTTGAACTTCAATAATGATCGGCAAGACTCTTGTGTGGCACGTGACGAGGAGATGAAAATGTTCCATTTCACCTCCATAAATTTGCACATAAAGTTTTTATATGAGTGGCATTAGATCAATAAGTGAGCGAATTGACCCAGTTTCCAAGTTCTGTCGTAAGAATGCATGCATCAAGCCACAAGATCGGGCAACTTTGTGGATATGATATTTCTTCTACGACATTTGAATAATGAAACGTGTTTTGTTGGTAAAGTATGTTGTATCCAAGTCTTTGAATTTAGAATATTTTTGACTCAATATGGATATGATCGTATATTTTTAAAGAAATTTATTTAATATTAGCTGACCCGGCGAACTTTGTTCCGCCTTAAATGCAATATCACATGATCAAATTTTTTACTTTTTAAATTATGATAATCCATACTAATACCACTAAAGTGCTCGTGTAGCTACAGCTACACAAATTTGCAACGCCAAAGTGCTTGTGTAGCTGTGGCTACACGGTTTTTGCGCATGCGCGCGGCCGCCGTTCCGCTCTATTATTGTCATCTCTGTTTGTCTACAGTCATTTGTAAATATCCATCTCGCTTCTCTATGAAATTGTCTACCATCTTAAGCCTAAACATTAACCCGCGCAGAGAAAAAATTTTTAAAAACGGCCGTTAAGAGAACGCGCTTTCAAATCGTGAGTGGGCGAGTACGAGTTACGCGGGCGATTTGGCTTTTGTTTATAAAATACGTGGAATATTTACGTGGTGTTTTGTTATTTACATGATAAGTTATCTATTAATACAAAGACAATAATATTTCAGGATGATACGCAAAAAAATTAGACTTTTTTGAACCAGATACGTTTGGTGGTACGTCTGGTACTTGCTTTGCTAAAAACGTAATCCTTTTTGTTTATTAAATGATTTCGGTTAGGTTTTTGTAAAATAAGCAAGAATATTAGTCTACACTTCTGTTGTATAACTTTAATTTTAGGACTTACTATGATATTTACGCATCTGTGACACGTCAAACTTTTTTTTTTTTTTTTTTATTTTTCTTTTCAAAATTAAATGGGTTTAAATAAATTATTTTGTATGGACGCGTTCAAAGTTTTATTTCTTATCCTAATCTATATAGTTTAAACAATTTAATTTAAAAAAAAAAACCATATGTCATCGCTTCGCTTTTCGAAATGTGATCGTTTGAACATTGAAGTGCGCAAAAACGCGTCATCTCTGTGTTTATCTTATCAGAAATCTGAACCGTAGTCGAATACTTATAAACAAAACACTTAATAAAATAGCTTCATTCATCCTCTACACAAAAACATAACACATGTTAGGGTTTCAATAGCAACTTGAGGCACAATGACTGTGTATTTGAAACCCGAGCGCCGCGCGGGGCCCTTTTTATGAGGGTCATAAATAACGGGCACTTTAAGCACACGAGGTGTGCAAAATGGGGCACGAAAGGCAACCCAGTGAAATGCGAAAGTAACTCTGTCTGTCTGTCTGTTACGCTTTCCCGCTTAAAACTCTCAACCGATTTTGATGAAATTTGGCACAGACAATCTTTAGACCCTGAGAAAGGACATAGGCTACCTTTTATTGGGATCATCGAGATTCTCGGAATGAGAACTTCCTCACCTTTGAATTTTTCGTTGAATATTGAGGCGTAAATCAATTTGTTCATAAATTTACTGTCCACCGTCTTCCGTTGCACAGTTATAATTGGTTTAAGTTTCGAATCATGATTACTACGGAACCAATCTTTAGTCGTAAAGTGTGCGGTGGTAAGTCAGGTACATCCAAGGAGTTTAAAAATTCCATTGGATATTTGGTGGCATCATCTTCATTTGTTACACAGTCAATAGATTTGAAAGAATGCAGTGTACCAATGTTCTCATTCTGAATTATGTAGTTTTAGTCATCTACATCTTTATTTCCCGCTGCCGATATTGCTCGCTTACTCAACCATTCATTATTTTTGAGGTTAGTAATGATGTTTAGGAATACTTTGTTGATGAGTTCGTCTTTCGATATGACAAAGTTACAGAAATTCTGACGAAATGAAATTAGTCCGCTCGATTCGTCGATAGGTACTCGACCATTACCGATATTCCGCAATTTCTCAGAGAAATCTTCAGCAGATGTATCGTTCAGCAATGCAACTCTCATGTTTGTTGTCAGCTGAAGTTTCTTAACATAGCGCCATAGATTCGATGATTTGAGGCAAGCGTTTATTGCTTGGCAGCAGTCGATCTGGGAATTACTGGCAATGTTTGGCGGAAATCGCCAGACAGTAAAATCATTGCGCCTCCAAAACATCTCGAGTCATTACCTAGATCTTGCAATGTTCGGTTAAATGCTTCCAATGCACGTTTATGCGCCATTTTGCATTCGTCCCAGATGATGATCTTCGATTCGGATAAAACTTTGGCCACAGCGGAGCGCTTTGTAATGTGACATGTTTGTTCTTCAATAGATTGAAGATTTAACGGAAATTTTAATGCAGAATATGCAATGTGGCTGTTATTCCAGAAGAAGCAACTGCAACGGCAATGTTGGATCTTGCGTGAACAGTGGCTAAAACTACTGACATGAGGAATGTCTTACCAGTTCCACCAAACGCTAGTATGCAAGCAGTAATCATTGCTGCAATCGTACTGAAACGCTGCCTGAATCAAATCAGTATTTGATGAATTTCTTCTTGTGTTTCGTAAATTATCTAGCTGTTAATCTCTGAGGTTTATTCGATTATTTCGCATTGTTAACCAAGCCGTTCACGGGCTGCTTCCCTTTGCTCTTGTGAGTCATACTAAGGCGGCGCTCTTCACGTGCAATTTCTTTCTCTTCTTCAGTGCTAATCTAGTCAAGAGTGTTCTTCGGTATGACTGAGTAACTTTCGGGGCCGTTTTTATAGAAATATTGTTTTAAGATAATATACGGTTTTATTATTCATTAATTATGCTTTGAATTGAATTTGACAGCCTCCGTGGCGTAGCGGTAGCGGACGCAGCCGCACAGTGCAAGTATTTGTATGCATGAATATGAATATTTGCACTGGTCTGGTCGTGCCTCGGAAAGCACGTTAAGCCGTTGGTCCCGGTTGCCATACGAACATCTAGTGGCAGTCGTTACGGGTTGTTGGAGCCCTCAAAAGTCCAACAATTGGTCTAACTGCAATGCTTCGATGTTGCCTTCGGGTTGTGGAGGTCAGACGGCAGTCGCTTCACGGAAAATGTCGAAGTTTAGCCATATCAGCAGTTTGACTGGTAAAGCGGACCCCAGACTCCAAAGCTGAAAAGGCTTCGGATGCGACTGGGATTAATGCTAGGATGATGATGATGAATTATGCTTTGAATCGGACAAATGTGGCGTTATTTCTGTGTGGTCTATGAAAATAGGAAAAAAGCTGAACGCAAATATTAGGGTGTTATAATATTTTTTAATAGCATAACGTTATGCTATATTATATAAATATAGCTGATCCGCGCACCTACATGTTGTATCCATGGACGAATTTAAATATTTTTGAGAGTTGGTAACACTGTAAGGTTGGCACCCGTCAAAAATGTCAACCCATTAATTATTATTTTTTTAGTTTGAAATTGAAATACACGATTTTATGAGCAAAGTTGATATTATGTTGTCGATTCAAAAGTCTTGTTTTAATGCGTTCTTCAATTCGAGTGGAACGGAGAGTACAAATACTGTCAAATGTTTGACAGAAAGTAAGTGGTCAACTTTTATATGGAAAAATGGAATTGTCGTTTTACTCTATCTTACTCGAAATGGGCTCAGCCGTTCTCGAGTTTTAACCGGACTAACGAACAACAATTCATTTTTATTTATATAGATAGATAAATTTAAAGTTTTTAAATTATTATTACCGTTACAACGTCTTATAATTCGATGGATACTGATAAAACATGACTCATGCGGCGTTACCTCGCTCTGAGGCGTTCCATTTAAGGCTTGAAGTGCAAGCGAGAGCGCGAAACGAGCGACAAAGAGCCACAATCGGCCTCCGCGTTAGGCAATTTTCGACGTCTGTCTCTCTCCTACTTGAGTGAGTGATGCCTCCGCGTGGACAGCTGCTATATAATAATACATGTTTTTGTCAAGTATGAAGTGCAGTGAAAAGTGAATGTGGTGTCAATTATTTATAACAATATCAGTATTTCCTTATGACGTTATCATGTTCAACTATCGTCAGTGAACCGACTATACAGACAACCGATTTATTAATATAAATTTCTACAGAAACGTTTGCTCATATGCTTAATGTATGGTTAAGTTTTCTTGGTGATTGACGGGGTAGTAGTGGCTTAGTATTACTGCAGGCTATCGATCAGGCTAAGCTAAGCTTGCTTTGCTTGGTCTGTGACTGAATGATCATCAATGACCGGAATAGGTAGATTGGTTTTTGGTACTTGTATCATAAATGTTCACAGAAAGAATAACGTGGATAAGCCATTTTCCCGGAATGTCATTCCGGATCCAAGTAAATATTGTTAATGTTGGTAGTGACATTATTACTACTCAATTCAATTAAAGGAAGGTAACAAAACTAAACTAATTTATAATTTATTTGTTGAAAAATAAAAACAATCAAATGAGAAATGTCAATGAGGAGTGTCCATATTAATATATACGTTTTCGATTAATGACCCCAATTCACTCTACCTATTCCGATGACTGGTGATCATGTTTACATATTGAGACCCCTCCATGCTTCTAAAAGCAGCTAATTTGATCATTGACAATCGTTACTGGTCGTCAGAAGCTAGAAAATCTGCTAACTAAACTTCTCAAGGGGTATTTTATTGCCCAGTATCTGGGTTGTGGAGGTCAGGTAGGTAGTCTCTCCATGTACTGGTATTTAGCTGCATCCGGGTAGATTTGACATCCGGAGAAATTGACCAGGCAAAAGGCTAGATAATTATTTTTTTTGGAACTTAATCTTATTTTTAATCATTATAAACTAGTGCTTGACTGCAATCCTGCCTGATGGTAAGCAGTAATGCAATCGTTGATGGTAAAGCGCGCTAGTTAATTAAGCCTATTCACTTAAAAAAACTTAGTAATAATAATAATAATAATAATAATAAATTTATTTACTCAAGTGACAGACTGTAGTAGGTACACATGGTTAAAAAAGTTTCTTACAAAATATGTTAGGTGGTCTACAATCGAGTGGGTGAAGCACTGTTCCCCTAGCTAGGTTACAGAATAACCTGTGTTAAGGAGAAGCAGTCTCGTTCCCTTATGCCTATGGTACAGGTATATAACATAATATTGTATAGTACTTGTGCTGACACTACTATTTTAACAGTTAAGTATTGTGAGTAAATACTACTTTTAAATTGTATAAAAATTTTGCTTAAATTATTAAATGCAGGTGTGTTATGTAAATGAATGTGGATGTGTGTAAGTTGTATGTGTGCGTGTATGGGTGTAAGTGGTACGTGTGTGTAGGTTTGCATGGGTGGTGTGTGTACAGCTCAGAGCAATACTTATTTTGTTATGTGAATATTTTTTCGGTTGCATCATAAGACAGATCCTGAAGGTATAGTCGGACATATTTTTTACAATTATGATATGATAAACTGTAAATCTGTATCTTCTTGCTTATTTTATTATAAAGATACGGACCCAAATAATAAAAGAATCGTTTTGAAAAGGAGGAGTGTGCTCTCGGCAATATGCAAATACTATCTTTACGACGCTTGGTTATTTCTCTGTATGGGGTATTATGGTGCTGCAGGGTAACTGTTTGTAATATAAAGTGTTGTCGTATGTTGAGAACCTGACATTCCTTATATAATTGATTAGTCGGGTATAGAATTGGGCGAAATGTAGCCACTTTTAGTATGGCCCTATGTGCAATTTCTAATGATTTTAGAGTGGTCTTAGCAGCACCACCCCAACACGAGATACAATATGTAATTATTGACAGGCACAAAGCAAAATATACACTTCGTATTATATTTGGATTAGCGATATTTCGAAGAATTTTAAATATGTATATAAGTTTGCGTACTCTGCCGGTCAGGACACTTATGTGAGACTTAAAGTTCAGGTTCCTGTCCAGGATTATACCCAAGTATTTAATCTGCTCTATTGACTTTAATGTTGGACATTGGCAAAGAGCCAGAAAAAAAAAACTTAGTGAATAGGAAGGAAGACGGCAGTTGAGCGAGGTGATGCAATGTTAAACTCAACAGCACGACTATCGATGCTGTGCCAGAGGGAGACTGATCTGGAGACCCTCCACGACTAAACCCCCGACACAATAAAATTTGGTGCATCGGACCCGGCACACATCGCAATACAATTGCTCAGACCCGTCCTCCGTACGGCTTCACAAGACATCATGCCGGAAAACGACGAATCGCTGGCGGCAAGACTTTGTCTGATGGGTGCAGGTAACTTCTGCCGGCGGCCAATATTATGGCCTAATACCGAGAAATCGTAGTCGTTTTTCAGTACGTTCGTTTTACCCATGGTCATTAACAAAACAAAAGGAAAATTTGCCAGATCACTTAAATGTTCTTACTCAGTAATCTGTAAGCGATTCTGTAAGACTTAATATTTGTAAATAATGTAACTTCTTTGCTAGATACTTATTTAAATGTCCGCGCTAGTAATAACTAATTATTGTTGATACACTGTTTGTTCCGTGCCCACAGACAAACCGTGAAAACGGTTTTGCGGGGCATGGTTTTTATCACAATATTTTGTAAACTAGATTAAGAAAATAAATAAATAATAATAATAATTAACCGGCTCGCATCGTCAGGAAGTTCCTCTCTCTGGAGCCCTGACCGCCGGTAGCTTGGACCCTGTTCCCGATACCGGTGGGCTACTATTTTATATATTTTTAAATGTTTTTATGTGTTTATATAAATATTTAAAAATATAAATTATATGTATGTTAAATGAACAAACGAAATAATAATTACTGTCTTGTAATTTTATTATATTTTTTTTGGAATAAAAAGTCATATACGTTACAGCATTTACAAAAATTGTTTAATTACAATCGAGAAAACGTATAACCCTTACTATTATATTGTACCACAAAGTGACATCGGTGTGTGAAAACGAAAGCATATTAAATGGAAGAAAAAATAAATATGTCATACTTAAAAGTAAAACACCAGACAAGAAGATCCGACTTATGAGCGACTTGCAAGAGATTGTGAAACCATCCTTTTGAATTTAGACTGCGACAGCGCGGGTATATCGATATCAGTGAACTGTGAGTTATAGGTTTCTAAGGCGGTCCGTATTACAGAACGTCACTCAAAGCTCAAGCTCTACTTAAGTCCCGTTTCAAGCCATTTGATTGGTTGAAACTAGTTTTAAGTAATGCTTGAGTCTTGAGTAGCGTTCTGTAATAAGGACCTAAAAGTCTGCGGAGCCCCTCTTCACGGACACCGTTCCTCGATTTACATTGCGAGGTGTAGAATGGTTGGTTAAAAAAAAAAACTTTTTTACAAAAAAACAACCGACTTCCACAAAAAAAAAATCACTACAAAGTGAAAAATAACTAATAGGGTATTTCACTAAAAAAAAAAAACTAATTAGTCCGTCAGACAGATTACCAAAACATTCTAGACACGTATTTTTTCTTATAAACAAAAAATTGACAATTATAAGGCCGCTGCCTCGAATCTTGCGGGCAGCGGGGCGGCGACGGTCCTATTGAGTAACCTCCTCCTTTTTGAAGTCGGTACCGTTCATCGGGGTTTAGTCGGGAACGTTCTTGTCGAACTTATCGTCTTGTGGGATACCTAATGTATAGGTACTTAATATATAAAGCTGAAGAGTTTGTTTGTTTGAACGCGCTAATCTCAGGAACTACTGGTTCGATTTGAAAAATTCTTTTTGCGTTGGATAGCACATTAATCCAGGAAGACTTTAGGCTATGTAACATCATGCTGCGAAAAATAGGAGCGGAGAATATAAAAAATCATATCAAAATTTACGCGGGTGAAACCGCAAGGCGCAGCTAGTTATAGGTATAAACTTACATGGATTCAACAAACTGTCCATCCTTCTTGCGACATTGCACCTGCCGTCGCTGCAGACCAAGCCGGGGCGTGTGTACAAGCGAGTCCGTCTCCGTTCGCATATATCTATTGAAAAAAAAAGCAATCACGTACGAATAAATATAACATACAAAAGCATTCATACTTACGCTTTTTATCAGGATTTTTTCTATGCGCAAAAATTCAGAACGGAAGATTGGCGAAAAAAGATACAAGGAAGGTCCAGATAACAGGAAGGCCTCGAATACTTGTAATGTTGTATCAAAAGAAGTATTTTCATCTTTACTTCCTGCAATCTCGATTAAAGGCCGAGATTGGAAATGTTTTGTACATTTAGCATTGTCGATGGGATGTTATGCAAGATTATATAATGTATTGAATGTACCTTCCTATAATAGAATAAGCGAAGTGGTATACAATATGTAAAGAAAACCCTGTCCGATCCATAAGGATAATAAAGGTTAGGTAAACACATGACCAAATATAATATAAAATTTTACGTAAACATCATAGTAACAATACTAATGATAATCTTTTTTCCCTGCGGATTAATTCCAACTTCCCCGTACCTAATTTGGTAATTTTTAAAAAAGTGACATCACCATTTTGACGGTACGCTTATACGATTCGACTACGCGTCGCGTGCCCTACCCCCCGTCGCCCGCGGAACGGTGTCCTACCATATGTAAAGAAAACCCTGTCCGATCCGTGAAGGTATTGTTAGGAATCGATAACTGATTCTACTAATGCCGACAAAGCCGGACTAAAGCAAAAAAACAATCCCCCTAAAAAAATAAATATTATTTTGCAAAAAGAGGTAACTTAATACATGTGCGGTAGGACACCCTTCCGCGGGCGACGGGGGGCAGGGCACGCGACGCCTGTGCGAATCGCATAAGCGTACCGTCAAAATGGTGTTGTCACTCTTTTAAAAATTACCAAATTTCGGGGAAGTTGGAATTAATTCGCGGGAAAAAAAAGATTATTTTAAAATTCATTAGTATTGTTACTATGATGATTATGTAAAAATTTATATTATATTTGGTCATGTGTTTACCTAACCTTTATTATCTTTATGGGTCGGACAGGGTTTTCTTTACATATTGTATAAATATGTATAAATAATAAACAAATTCTTACAATATAGAGGAAAGATAATAATAATATAAGGAGTATAATAAAAGATGATTTACACGGTGCAATTTAATTGAGGATGGCGTACAATAAAATTGATGCAACAAATGACTAATCGTCTAAATGGTGTTTAAATAATGCAACTTTTATTGTTGCTTAAACTTAAGAGCGGAATTTAGTGCCGAGGAATTTGAGAAATAGGTATTTGAAGAAACTATTGCCGTCGCGCCGCTTTCAACCTTTCCCCGTAAAGTGCGAAAGGCAAAGTTGCAACTCAGGCTGATTTTACCTAAAAAAACGTTGACCAAAAGATGTTTCGTATTCCGTTGTTATCTTTTTCTCAATTATTTTTACATCAAAAGAGGATGAGTATACCTATGCCTCTATTATTTCTTTTTTGTTAAAAATTTATCACATTTTGTGTAATAGTCGTCTGAACATCGCGATAAAAATGGGTTATTTTTCAGAATTTTGAAACAACATATTTCTTTTATTAATTAAGTTTTCGAAAAAATCAAATAATAGAGGCGCGTATAATCAAAGTGAGAAAGTGTAGAAAAAAAATCATTGCTCTAAAAGCGTTATCCACGAAGAAAACAGCGGAATACGTCTGTATGGAGAAAACGTCACTAGAGTCCCCTCTTAATTGAAGCCATAAGTAATTAAATTGTGCCGTGTAAATCAGTCTTTAGTTTATTTCATATCATTTTGGTTAACATTGCATGTCAAGGAGTCTCTCCAGTGAGACATAGTATCTAATAATAAAAATGATTTAGATCTAGAAAACTTAGATGAGTATTCATCTATAAAAAGTGTTCAGTCTAGTCTGTGAAGATTAATTGACTTTTTGATAGAGATCGACTGGCATCCAATTTGACAAAATATTAATAAATGGTTTCTCAAAAATACTAAAAAGAGATATTCAATACGTGTCTTATCTGTTTGTATGTAATTTAACGTTTATTCATATTATTGATGGATATTATTTATCTAAGTTTCAAAGTTTAATGGAAAAATGATAAAATCAAAAAAATATAATTATAATACCTTAAAATTGTTATAATTTTTTTTTTAAATTAAAAATAGCACTTGACCGCAATTCCACCTGATGCTATGCAGTGATATCAATCGTTGATGGTAAAGCGCGCTAATTTATTAAGAGCCTATGCACTCTGGCCTTCAAGACAGTTAAATTGTAGTCCGACGGAAACACCTCCGCTGGCAAATTGTTCCAGTCCCTCGATGTACGGTATAAAAGAAGAGGCGAAACGCTTCGTTCGGATCGTTGTGGTGTCAATAACGTAATGGAAACTCTTTCCTTCTTTATTATTTCCTTACATTAAATTTTATGTAACATCTTTTGTACCTGCTTATTATAGGTATTGCAAATAAATGAGTTCTTTATTTGTTTTTGAAAAAAAAAGCTATGTGCAATAAACATGAGTACTTTAACAGTGAACACTATACATTATTAACCACTCAATCATGAAATTACATCACCGCCCTTAGTACTGTCATACATAAAACTAACTAAAGTGCAATTGTTATTAGAAAAATTTAATCAACTGGAAGGCGGTCCATGCAGCCCTCCAAATACACATAGGCATAGAGAATAACCCAAAAAATACTAGCGCGCCAAAGGCATAAAATATTTTTTTACGGATGACGTATAATAACGGGTCGCTGTAAAAGGTAGTAGTGGAATGTATGCTATGGTACCTTTCTATAGATCGTGCAGCGTGTTCCCCCGCACCCAGGGGGTTGCATTCAGTCCATTTGCCCACGTAGATGGAGTATTCCGAGTCATTTATCGATGGTTCTGTAACAAACAACGTAAAATGAATAACTCGAAAAAGAGTATACTTTCTGCTGGTAGAACGGATTTTGAATGGGACCAAATTTTTGCTCCATTTTTATATAGTAACTAGCAGCCGCCAGCGACTTCGTTCGCGTGGAATTAAATATGCTCCGCTCCTATTGAGAGCATGGAGCAAATATTGAGAGCAATATGCATGTCCGCGTTTTCTCCTGTTTCGCAACATTTTTTGTTACCGCGCTGCTCCTATTGGTCATAGCGTGATGTTATATAGCCGAAAGCCTTCCTGGATTAATGGGCTATCCAACACAAAAAGAATTTTTGAAATCGGACCCGTAGCTCCTGAGATTAGCGCGAACAAACAAACACACAAACAAACTCTTCAGCTTTTTAAATTAGTATAGAAGTATAGATATTTTGTAGTTTGCAAGAGACCACAGGGAAGGTAGGAGTGAGTCACTGCTTACCATCAGGCGGGATTGCGGTCAAGCGCTAGTTTATAATTTATAAAAAAAAAATAAAAAAATATGCATTAAATAAAACATTGTGAGCACTTCAGTCAAGTGAATCAGTACATAGTATAAAACAAAGTCATTTTCTCTGTCCCTATAGCTCTATGTATGCTTAAAACTTTAAAACAACGCAACGGATTTTTTTAAATAGATAGAACTGTTGAAGAGAAAGGCTTATATGTATAACTAGCCTCCGCCAGCGACTTCGTTCGCGTAGAGTTAGTTATGCTCCGCTTTGACAATTTTCGCAACATTTTTTGTTACTGCTCTGCTCCTATTGGTTATAGCGGGATGTTATATAGTAGATGTTATATTTTTCAAATCGGACCAGTAGTTCCTGAGATTAGCGCGCACAAACAAACAAACAAACAAACTCTTCAGCTTTATTAATTAGTATAGAAGTATAGATAACATCCATTAAATAGTGGAAAAATACTGTTATTTTAGAGGTTTCCCATGTAATGTCGTAAATATTTTTTTTTTCCCGCTTTCATTGCAAACGCAGGCTGAAACCTACAAGATTCATCAAAATATTATATATTAATGTACACATTGAAAAGGTCTACAGAAAACTCCCTTATGTCTACCTCTTATGGATATACCACAATAACATTTTTTGTCGTTTACATTTTACGACAAATACCGGCTAATTTTTAAAGCGATTTTAACCAATACAGCAAAAAAATCAACAATGTATTTCAGGTATTTAATTGCATAAGGATTAATCCTTAAGCAATTAAATACCTGAAATACATTGTTGATTTAATATAGATTTATATGACCCTTAACAGCATATTTTTTTTTTAAAATTTTTTTTTAATAATATTATAAACCGTTAAACGTAATTGACCGCAATCCCGCCTGATGGTAAGCAGTGACGCAGTCGTTGATGGTAAAGTGCACTAGTTTATTAAGAGCCTATTCACTCTAGCCTTGAAGACACTCAAATTGTAGTCCGACGGAAACACCGCCGCTGGCAAATTGTTCCAGTCCCTCGATGTACGCGGTATAAAGGAGGAGGCGAATTGCTTCTCAGCGTTAATCCCAGTCGCATCCGAAGCTTTTTCAGCTTTGAAGTTTGGGGTCCGCTTTACCAGTTTAATTGCTCATTTGGCTAAACTTCGATATTTTCCGTGAAGCGACTGCCGTCTGCCCTCCACAACCCGAAGGCGATATCGAAGCATTGCAGTTAGACCAATTGTTGAAATTTTTGGGCTCCAACAATTCGTAATGACTGCCACTAGATGCTCGTATGGCAACCGGGACCAACGGCTTAACGTGCTTTCCGAAGCACGACCAGACCTGTGCAAATATTCATATTCATGCATACAAATATTTGCACTGCGCGGGGATCGAACCCGCTTGTGCAACGGCCGCGTTCGCTACCGCTACGCCACGGAGGCTGCCCACGACATGTGTTTGTGTGTGTGTGTGTTGCGAATGTTATCTAATATACTGTCAACAAATAAGGGACAGTGCTCAGATCGATATTCAAATAGAATAAGTGACGACTATTGTTCAAAAAGGAGATTTGTAGTCAACAATCAGTTTGGGATCCATACCCAAAGGAACCCAAACCCTAACCGATACCCTATTTCTAAAGCTCCACCAGCCGTCCGTCTGTGACGGGGCTGTAAATTTTAAGTAGACACTTGAAATTTCACAAAGTGATACGATGACCGCTATAATAGAAATAAAATAAAGTTGAAACTTATACTAGAAAGTAGTTTTAAAATTATGCGGTGCTACGGAACTCTTCGTAAGTGATTTCAATCCACAATTGGCAGCTTTATTCCAGATAAAATTCAAAAGTGACGACAATTTACATACCAATTTCACTGTAAACTAATTCAAAATTGTTAGCTAACAACGCAGTTGCTAAAATTTAGTGTATTTCAAAGGTAAAATATACACTCGGTTAAAATACTTGGGTACAGTGACTAGATTATTCAAAATTTAAATTTAATGCCGGCGAAGCTGGTTTAAACTGAATAGTGTGGGATTGAATGAATGAGACAGCTGGTGAACGTGCTTTGTGAGGCACCAGCGTGGATTGACACACGTGTGTCAACATCATGGCCGTGTAATTTTATTCACACGGACTTTGCTCAGTGAATATGTACATACAGTTTTCAGTTGTATTTTTTAGAAATTCTATTGTTAACAATGAATGCTGTGATTTGAAATGCATTTTAATTTTATAGGGTGATTTTATTTGGCTGAAATAAATTTTATGGCAATATTTTTTCCAGGCTCGTCATCACTTCAAAAGTTCTTTAAATCTGACCATTAGGAGCGGAGCATATAAAATAAATAAACATATTAAAACCTACGCGGGTGAAACCGCGAGGAGCAGCTTGTATTGTATACTAGCTGCGCCGCGCGGTTTCCCCCGCGTAGGTTTCGATATGTTTTTTTTTTTATATATGCTCCGCTTCTATTAGTCGCAGCGTGATGTTGTATAGCCTAAAGCCTTTCTGGATTAATGGGCTTTCCAACGCAAAAAGATTTTTTCAAATCCGACCCGTAGTTCCTGAGATTAGCGCGTTCAAACAAACAAACAAACTCTTCAGCTTTATATATTAGTATAGATTATGCTTTGTAGTATTGAGGTTACGATGTATTTCAAACTGCACCATAGCGATGTAGTGACACTGTTTATTTTGTACCCGTTTCAGAAACCACTTGAAGTAATAGCTCTGTACATAATGAAGCTGGCAGCACATTAATCATGAGCGACGTGGTAAGCTTGCCTTCAAAATACTTACACAAGCCTAAACGTAACGCTATTAACACGCGCAAAATATCCTCGGAAAATTGTCTAGCTGGTAAGTAAAATGCTGGCTATTTATTTATGAACTGACTTGTAAGGAGCTTGGAGCTTTCCATGAAAATAATCTTAGATCTTTTTGGCTTTATGAATCTCAGTGACTGTCTAGGAAAAGCCCTTTTTAATATCTATTTAAAGAAAAAATGTACGAGATCTAATGATTTTTGTGTGTAAAAAAATAATGTAGTGCTTATAAGCTTCCTTAATTTTTGTGTAAATAAAGTTTTAAGTAAATAATTCAGCTTACCTAGCCTATAAAAACTTAAAGTAATAACACTATTTTTTAATTTTAATATCCAATGATATTTATAAATTTATTGTAGAAAATTTTTCAGGAGTATAATTTTCTTATTTAAAAATCTGCCTGATTTACAAAGAAAAACAAAACCAAAAAAGCTCTTTTCTTAATAAACGTACATAAAAAATATGACAGGCACGATATTTTTTCCCTCCAATCACATTATTGTGCCCTATTTCGTAAAAAAATAATCTAATAAAAATTCTGTACACAGAAAAGCTAAGAAACTGGCTACGAGCTGAAAATCCTTAGATGACAACATACTACTAAAAACTACACAATCACTACGGAAGGACCTTTTTAAAACGTCGATTAAGACTGATTATATGGTCGACGCACAAGACAGATGGGATTAAAATGACGGTAGTCCTATTTATCATTAACGGTTAAACATACATGTATATAAGCTGAGACAGATAAATAAATTAAATATCTCGTCGTCTTGAAACACGAGATTGTCGACATGTGGAAAGTGAACTTGGCCGTCATTGTACGGATAGACTTATAGGCCAATGGTTTGATAGCCAAGAGCATCGACCAACATCTATTGAGGCTCTTGTTAGGCAGTTGGATCAAGGGTCTGATTCAAAAGACGGTGCTCCTCGATAGAGCCTGCTTTGCGAGGAGGTCCCTGACATCGGTGGATCCACTATTTTTGTAACAACCCACATATATTTGTATGCAATATGTAAAGAAAACCCCGTCCGACCCATTAAGATAATAAAGGTTAGGTAAACACATGGCCAAATAAAATATGAAATTTTACATAATCATTATAGTAACAATACTAATGAATTTTGAAATAATCTTTTTTTTCGCGAATTAATTCCAACTTTCCCTAAATTTGGTATTTTTTTTAAAAAAGCGACAATACCATTTTCGACGGTATTATGTATTACGAGCGATACGATGGCGTGCCGCGTGCCCTACCCCCCTTCACCTGCACATGTATTGCTTACCGCACATGTATTAAGTTACCCCCTTTTGCGATTTAATAATTTGATTTTTTTAAAGTTTAGCCCGATTTTGTGTTTTGGTGTGTAGGGATTAGTAGAATCAGTTATCGATACCTAACAGTACCTTCACGGATCGGACAAGGTTTTGGTTACATATTGTATATGTGGGTTGCAGTTCAAAGCTTGGTCATTTAGGTGTTTGTTTATAAAACTCAGTTTAAGCTTGTCATTATAATCCTATACCAGTCCACAACTGGACATAGATAGACCTATTGCACACCACATTCAACACGATTTTGGGCAACTCTCCTCCAGTCGCTACCAGCCATCATATAAACATCGTCGTTCTACCAGTCCTCCTCCAGTCTTAGGACGTTCCACCTAACATTTACTGATTCGCGATCTTCACCCAGGACACCCAGGACAACGTTTACACCAATGGCTTGAGCTTAGTTTAGTAATAATTAGCGACTGTATAACCATACGTTTCTGACGTTTTAATGTCTCTTAACTTTAAGGAATGTTTATTAAGAAAATGGTCAACGTGTATGTTCTTTTGTGCTTATATATTGATCTAAATCATCAACATGCAGTGGAATATGGGCCGAAAAAAGGAATCAAATCTTATATTGGTTTTCAAACATGTGTGTTTAGTACATTGATGGAGTACATATATACAAAAGAGGGTACAAGCTACACAGAATAAAAATCATGGGAATAGGATTTCTGAACGCGGCATAATTAACATGCGGATTTTGCCACATAAGTGTTTGGATCTAAACTACTTACGACCCAAACCATTATGCAAAAAGAACTTGTTTCAAAAATAGTAGCAGAAAAATTAAGCTTACAATAGGGTAGTTGACTAAAAAAAACTAATTAGTTCGTCAGTCAAATTTCCAAAAGAAAAAAAAAAATACTAGACACGTATTTTTACTTTTTTCATATAAACAAAAAATGAAGACGACACAGTGCGCTGAAAACTCGTGTGACGTCACTGCACGCTACACTTTTTAGCGAGCCAATGCTCACAATGTCAATACGTCACCAGCCACCACTCCTGATCTTTGATACCTTTTATATTTGTAAATTTTTATTGTTTTGATAAAACAAAATATACGTATCCAATATTTTTTTATAATCTGAATGACGGACTAAATAGAACAATTTTTTTTTTTACCCAGGAAACATCCCTATTGTAGCTGTTTTAAAGTGGAAAATCTGTTCTTCCTTCAAAATGGCGGAGCAAGCGAGTAGTTCCCGAAAGCGGCAGTTTTCATCTAGATCAATTAAGTGGACGATATCAAATTAGCCCCGCGAAAACGATTTGTTTGCTCTCTCTAACCTTTAATGGAAGTGATTTAACGTTCGAGAGGAAGCTTCGTGCTGCGCTTTGTAGCATGAGGTCGGGATATAAATTGGTTTATATTGTATTCTCTTATTGCATTTACTTTGCCTTTTCGTAACTTAAAGCAATGAAGGCGTTATTTTAATTATTGTTGTATGGAATAGTATCAACTACACCGTAGCAATGGTGCTACGCCGTAGCAATTCTTCCATGTCGCTACGCTTCTACGTTTACTGTGTAGCAACAAAGCTACGCATACTTCGCAATCAACTCACAGCCATTGCGGAAAGCAATTTTGAATGACATTATTGAAGCTCTTGCCTTTTGCTCTCAAATTACACAAACAAACCAACAACCCGTAATACAATTCAAGAGTCCTTTGCCGTCTTAACTTTTCATAAAAAAGTGAAGAAACTGTCTTCAGCATAATAGCATTAACCAACAAACCCAGGACAGGTGTGTGTTTGTTTTGCCATGATCAAAGCATTTTAGTGACCTACTTTTTCGCAATATTTATTTTCTGTGGCCCGAGGGGCGATAGCATCTATTTATGCAGCCTTGTTATCTTTATCGTTGTTACATTGACATAAGAGTGGCTGTGTTGCCAGTGCCTTGTTATTTTTTATTTTATGTTTTATATTACCCAACATACCTATGTACGTGATTGAGGCGGCTTTGCTTTTGTTGGTAATGTTGTTTTATTTAGTTGTGGAGTAATTATTTTGTTGGAGTTTATAATCTGACAGTTTTGGTTATCCTATAAGTTCTTAGCAGTGACAACCTCTCATAATTCTGATAGTAGCATGTTAGTGTATAGGACAATGCTTATTTATCTTTTTATTTAAATAGAACGGCAGAAGCTAATTACATATGGATATATGGAACTCAGTTCCAAGCTGTAAAGTAAAAACTTTTTTTTTTATAAAATTATAAACTACCGCTTGACCGCAATCCCGCCTGATGGTAAGCAGTGATGCAATCGTTGATGGTAAAGCGCACTTGTTTATTAAGAGCCTATTTATTCACTCTAGCCTTGAAGACACTCAAATTGAAGTCCGACGGAAACACCGCCGCTGGAAAATTGTTCCAGTCCCTCGATGTACGCGGTATAAAGGAGGAGGCGAAACACTTTGTCCGGGTAGTAGTGGTGTTAACAACCTAAGGGTGGAAACTCGCCGTACGGCGGGTCGTCCGATGATGGAACGGAGATGGGGGAATTAAATCATGCAATTTCCTCGCACACTCCCCAAAATGCATCCTATAGAACACCGAAAGGCTGGCTACTCTACGCCTGTGCTCTAGGCTTTATAGACCATCTCGAGTTAAGCCAGGGTCACCAATCAGCCTCTTCGCACGCCTCTCCACTGAATCCCAAAAAAATTAAATTCCCAGTTTAATAATCAAATCACGGACGCGTTATGTCATAAATAATTCAGAAATAAATAACAAAGATATTTTGATCTAATGCATTTGACTTTTAGGTCTGACTGCTTTTGGTTACTGCCTTTTAGAAATTAAACGTATATTCTTTATATCAGATGCCACTTTGTAGCCTTGATACATACATAATCAGCCTATTTGTTCCCACTGTTGGGACACAGGCCTCCTCTCGACGAGGGAGTGGGCCGTAATCAACCACGCGGGCCCAGGTTGGGTTGGTAGATGTCACATGCCTTCAAAGTTTTTGGTTCTAGGACATATCGGTTTCCTCACTACGTGTTCCTTCACCGTTTTGAGAGCAGTGCCTTGATACATACAATGGCAAAATTGCTTAACAAATTGATAGTTTCGCCTAAAAATAAAGGTAGGCCATAACATCGGCTGCCGGCAGAAGTTACCACCAGACAAAGTCTTGCCGCCAAGCGATTCGTCGTGTTCCGGCATGATGTCTGGTGAAGCCGTACGGAGGACGGGTTTGAGCAGTTGTGTTCCGTTGTGTGGCGGGTACGATGCGCCAAATGTTGTTGTGTCGGGAGTTTGGTCGTGGAGAGTCTTCAGATCGATCACCCTCTAGCGCAGCATCGTTTGGTCGTGTTGGTTTAACATTGCATCACCTCGCTCAACTGCCGTCATCCTTCCTATTCCTAAGTTTTTTTAAGTGAATAGCCTTAATAAAATAGTGCGCTTTACCATCAACGATTGCATCACTGCTTACCATCAGGCGGGATTCCAGTCAAGCACTAGTTTATAATTATTAAAAAAAAAAGAACTACATAGATTTAAGGTAAAAATAATCAACCAATTTGGTAGATTACTTTTAACATCGTCAACCTGTCCAGGCGAGTAAATAATTATCTTTATGTTGTTATAAATTCTATTTAGGTAACTTGTTCGCAACTTTTTTGTTGAACAACCAAAGACAAGTTTGTAATGTGGTAAATTAAATTATGCCCAACTTTGTTAACTGATTGTAATTTCTATTGTCTGTGGGGTTATTGAGACTTTGTTATACTGAAATAATCTTCACAATTTACTTTAATAAGATCAAATTTGATTTAGTTAAGAATTTAATTCTGGACAGTGATATAAACTTTCAACTTATTAACTGAAATGTGAGACTTAGAACATTTTAATAAAAACACAACCTCGGTAATCATCATCATCATCATCATCAACATGTTTATCGTCCCACTGCTGAGCACAGGTCTCCTCTCATACAGAGAAGGATTGAGCGTAATCACCACGCTTGCTCAATGCGGGTTGGCGATTTCAGACATAAGTCCAGGTTTCCTCAAGATCTTTTGCTTCACCTTCAGTCATTGGTGTCCAAGATATACTTAGAAAGTACATATAACTTTAGAAAAGTTACATTGGTACTTGCTTGACCTGGAATCGAACCCGCGCACTCATACTTGAGAGGCTGGTGTTTTAACCACTAGGCGACTACGACATCGCTCAATAACATGAAATTAAATTGACATCAAATTAGATTTCGTAATTGAAAAAAATGAATGTAATTTTCATAAAGGCCAAAAGCCGAAAATATATTACGAAAAGTGTCCGTTGGGTGGTACTATGGAAATTAATGAGTAAAGTCATTTGTCGAGTTTCGTTTCGGTCTCATCAAATTGATGTGAAAACCGCGTTGCCGTCAATAAAGTAATTTGTTATAAGTGTTTGTTGATTGAAAACACTCATTTTGGAACATATTCGATTAAGTTTAGTATTTATGTAATTTGAAATTAAATTACAACTAAGGACTGTTTCTACTTGATGAAAAGTAATTATCAACTCGCTATTTAATATTGAAACTGTGTACCTTAACTAATTATTGTTGGAGACGAAAGTTTTCAGTCCCTACCAAATATATTTGCCAGACTTGGGCACACACTAGGGGACAAAACGAGAAACTAGAAATCGGTCATACAGCAATGGAGAGGAGCAAGCTGAATAGCAAAAGCTGAAAGGTGGCTGGTAATGGCTGGCGGAGAACTGCTCAGGATCGAGTTTGTTGGCGTGCCATGGAAGAGGCCTATGTCCAGCAGTGGACGAGTGGAGGCTGATGATGAAGCTGAATATAATGAAATCGCAAAGAATAAGTAAGTACAAGCTAATAGCACAATTCAATAAATAAATAAATATAAATAAATATATACAGACAAATCACACAGATTGAGCTAGCCCCAAAGTACAAAATACTAAATAAAGAAAACATTCACATAGCAATCGTGAGCGAAACATGGTTAGATATACAAATGGACTTTAATGTAAGTAGCTATAATATATACCGAAAAGACAGGTACGACTCCTATGGGGGGGTCGCTATTTTTGTACACAAGTCGATACGGTCACATTTTAATTCTTTTCAGATTTCAAATACAGGTATAGAAATAGTATGTGTTAAAATAATTAATTGCAAAGACTTAGAAAACATTGTTGCACTCTATTGCCCATCTTCAGTAAAAACGCAATCCTCAGACTGGGACGAAATTTTCTCCCATTTTCCAAATAAAACCCTGATAGCTGGTGACTTCAATGGTCACCATACGAACTGGTCTGTTAAAATCGATACAAGAGGCACTCAAATTATGGATATGTCGCTTGAAAACTCCTTTATTTCCTTGAATGATTGTTCACCTACAAGAGTTAAATTAGTTAATGGGAATTTACAAAAAACTTCACCAGATATATCATTTGCTACTCCTGATATTGCTTTAAAAGTCGAATGGAAAGTGATCAACGAAAACCTCGGCAGTGATCATTTAATAATTAAAATGACGGTTAAAATTCCTGATGATTTTATTACAGTTAAAAAAAGAAATTACAAAAAGGCAAATTGGAAAGAATATCGTGATTTTTTATCTAAAAATGTAATTTTTTCTGTTGATGGCAATGTGCAAAAAATGTATGATTTTCTTCTACATAAAATAAATTTAGCTGCTGACAAATATATTCCGTATATTAAATGCTGTTCTAGCCCTATTAAAAAATTTAAACCAAAAAATTATTGGAATCCTGAGTTATCCCACATAGTGGCACAGCGTAGATTATGTCTAGCAATGTTTCGACGTAATCCTACCCCTGATAATTTGTCCAAATTAGAAGAAAAAATTAAAGAATCTAGTATAGCAATTCAAAGAGCGAAATCCTTAGGGTGGCAGAGTTTTTGTGATTCCATTGATCAAGCAGTATCAGTTTATGACATGTGGCGACGTATGCGGTGGATAAAGGGTTATAAGCAGTCTACGAACTATCCTTCTATCACAAAGCAAAATGAGTTAATACGATCACTGACTCCTGACTATGTTGCAAACAGGAAACCCACGTTTGTATCGAAAAATGAGGCTTTAGAGCGTGATTTTAGTATCCAAGAACTAAAAAACTGTTTAAAAAATACGGACTCTGCGCCGGGGGAGGACGGTATTTCTTATACGATGATTTATAATCTCCCTGATGTAGCCAAATCTTATTTACTTAACTTATACAATGGAATCTTCCATTCTGGTATTTTACCGACTCAGTGGCGTAATATACAGATAATTCCTATTCCCAAAACAAATAGCACTTCTGCTGATCCTAAATTACGACCCATATCATTAATTTCGTGCTTATGTAAAATATTTCATTTAATGTTGGTAAGACGTCTAGAATGGTATACAGAACAAAGAAAAATATTATCACCATACACTATTGGATTTAGAAAATCTATGTCTTGTTTGGATTCGCTGACTCGCTTAGTTACTTACATACAAAATGGCTTTTCTAAAAATATCCCTACAGTAGCATGTTTCCTTGACATTCAAAATGCATATAATAATGTGTCAGTTGATGCAGCAGTTAAAATTTTAGATGAACTTCAAATTGGGTCAACTCTTTGCAACTACATTTGGGCTTTTTTGAGTGAGAGACATCTAAGAATTAAGTCAGAAATCAGTGATGCGATATCAGATCGATGGACTAACCAAGGTTTAGCTCAAGGCGACCCTTTATCCCCCTTATTATTTAATTTAATTACATATAAGACTAGCCAACTTCCTCTGGATATAGTAATATCACAATACGCAGACGATTTTGTTGTTTATGTTAAGGATAAGGATATTAAGAAATGTGAAAAAAACGTTCAAAATGCGTTAGACTGTATTGTTTTGTCGTTGACCGAACTTGGTCTAGAACTATCTCCATCTAAGTCTACATTTTGTGTTTTTAGTAGGGGTAGACGCAGAATACTTCCTGCTTTTAAAATCTATGGTCAACTATTAAGTTTTTCAGAATGTACCAAGTATTTAGGTATGTGGTTAGATCAAAGCTTGCGTTGGGGTAAACACATAAACGAAATAGTCTGTAAAAGCTCAAAATATTTAAATATATTAAAAGTATTAGCGGGTAGTTCTTGGGGTATTCATACAAAACACATACGTAAGCTTTACATATCCTTAATTAGAAGTAGATTAGATTATGGCTCTTTTATTTATGACTGTAGTGCTAAAACTCACTTATCGAAATTGGATAAGCTGCAAAATCAGGCCTTACGGTTAATAGGGGGTTATATTAAAAGCTCTCCTATTCATGTAATGGAATCAGATCTATGTATCCCACCTTTGTATCTGAGAAGAGAATATTTAGCATACAAATACTACCTAAAAATTAGATCGTGGTCGAATAATATTACAGTTGATCTAATTTCCGAGTTGAGCAATATTTGTCACATCTCTTATTGGCAAAAGAAAAAAAAGCCATTACTGGTTAATGTACATAATGTCGCAAAACATGAAAAAATTGTATCATCAGATTTTCTTAAAATTTTTAGTTTAGAAATTTGGACATCTTATATTCAAAAAAGTGTAATTAAAATCGAACTAGGATGTTTAAGCACCAGTAAATGTGACACTAATCTAAATCTGTTACTAAACGATGTCGTAGCTGAATTAAATACTACTTATTTTGGATGGCATAAAATTTATACCGATGGTTCTAAAAGCAACTCTGGACTAGGAGCAGGAATATTTGACCAGAGTTTAGGGTATAGTTTTGGATATAAAATAAATTGTAACATATCAATTATGACGCTGGAGCTCATTGCTATTTATCAAGCAATGAATTACACCGTGCAACAAAATTTAAATAAGGTAGTCATTTTTTCAGATAGTAGGAGCGCACTACAGCATATCGCTCGGTGCGCCTCTGGTTACAGCAGAGGTGCATCGATAGCGTATGATATTTTAAAATGTTTAATTTTTTTAGATAATAATAATATAAAACTTAGATTGCAATGGGTTCCAGCACATATTGGTTTAAGGGGAAACGAGAGGGCTGATCGCATATCAAAATCAGCGGTAGTGGATGGTACTCCTTTATGTTACGTCCCTGATTATTGGGAATATATATCGAAATATAAAATAATGAACTTTAAATGTTGGAGACAAAGTTTTTTCAAAATTTCACTTGATAAAGGCATCTGGTATAAAAGCATTCAAGGACAGCCGTCTCTTACACCCTGGTTCGATGATAGTACGTTAAGCAGAAGTGACATTAAGTTAATTTTAAGACTTCGTTCGGGACACTACCCGTCAGCAAAATTTGCATTTATCATGAAAAAGACAGAGTCTCCTAACTGCTCGGCTTGCAATCAAATTGAGGATGTGCAACATTTGTTGATGGAGTGTACAAGGAATAAAGATGAACGGGAGCTATACATAAGGGAATTTAACATAAATAAATTAGATATAGGTTTAATACAATCCATTTTGTCAGTACCATTATCGGAGATGACGAAAAAGTTGTGTTGTTTAATTAAGGTTCTTGAATAGCTGTAGTCTTTTTTTTTTTTCAATTTATTTGTTTATAATTATTTTATTGGAGTTTATACTGTATTTAGTAAGTAAGATCAATGTAAAGGGAACGATGGGGCTGACATATCCCCATAAAAGCCCCAAAATAGAAACAGATTAAAAAAAAAAAAAAAAAAAGTTCGAGACTTGTGTTATGGGATACTAACTCAACGATACTATATTTTATAATAGATACATATATAGATAAACATCCAAGACCCAGGACAATTAAGAAAAGATCGTTTCCCATCATGACCTGGCCGGGGATCGAACCCGGGGCCTCCACGTCGCAGGCAGGCGGGTTGACCGCTGCGCCACGGAGACCGACAAAAGCACCAACGTATTCATAAGAAGTTAAGTTAAATCCGAGAAGTTTATATTACCAGTATTACAACAGTAATTTATAAAGTATCTCTATATCTTTACAATGAAGAAAAGAAATACCTAGTAATTTAGAAATAACTCTTCCAAAACAAAAAACAATTCGATTCCTTCCACTATCCCTAAAAAAAGTGTCTTCTAAAAGCCAATAGATATTGTTCAAATCAAATCAATTCTAAATATTTTTCGTTCTCATAAACTAACGCAAACAGTTATGAATTCTCAGAAGGTGATGTACGGTTGATTTATGGTGGATGGGTCTGTGGGTGTGTTGTATCTCGGTGGTAAGCCATACCATCGGCTGCCGCCAGAAGTTACCAGCCACCAAACAAAGTCTTGCCGCTAAGCGATTCGTCGTGTTCCGGCATAATGTCTGATAAAGCCGTACGGAGGACGACTTTGAGCAGTTGTGTCGCGATGTGGCGGGTACGATGCGCCAAATGTTGTTGTGTCGGGAGTTTGGTCGTGGAGGGTCTCCAGATCAATCTCCCTCTAGCGCAGCATCGTTGGGTTTAACATTGCATCACCTTGCTCAACTGCCGCCTTCTTATTCACTAACTTTTTTAAGTGAATAGGGTAAATAAACTAGCGCGCTTTAACATCAACGATTGCATCACTGCTTATCATCAGGCTATATTATTAAAAAAAAAGAGGTCGTTACCCATACAGAAGAGTCTACAAGCAATAAATTGCACGGTTACTCGTTTAAAAATAATTGGCTTTTACAATGTTTAACTCTAAACACCCTGAGTAATCGGCGCCTAAGCCTACGGACATTGATAGACTTCGCTACATCCAAGTTAGGTCTTAGACATATAGCCCGGAGACGTTGTAATATGTTTCCGGAACTTAGGCGTGTTATACATTGGCCTTGGCAGCATCTATTATTTTGGCTCGTGCAAACTCCGTTCAGCATCTACCTTTAGTGAATTGATATATCTATACTAAAACTAGCTGACCCGGCGAACTTTGTTCCGCCTTAAAGGCAATTGCGCCTAGTATGTAAAGGTGTAAGGTACATGGGTAGCACAAACTGTAGGAGAAGTCGAAACAACGTTTCCGAGATCATATGCTTTTTCAAGCAATCAGCGCCATCTGCCGGGCTGATTTGTGAATCTAAACCATCCAGGGCGCCACTCAAACGCATACAGAAAAATTCATTTAAGTCGGTCAAGCCGTTTAGGAGGAGTTCAATGACATACACACGTACAGCAGAATTATATATATAAAGATATAAAGCTGAAGAGTTTGTTTGTATGTTTGTTTGTTCGCGCTAATCTCGGGAACTATTGGTCCGATTTGAAAAATTCTTTTTGCGTTGGATAGCCCATTAATCCAGGAAGGCTTTAGGCTACATAGCATCACGCTGCGACCAATAGGAGCTGAAGATAACTAATTCCACGCGAACGAAGTCGCTGGCGGCCGCTAGTCTGTACTCAAATATGAAGCTGAAGAGTTTGTTTGTTTGAACGTGCTAATCTCAAAAACTACTGGTCCCATTTGAAAAATTCTTTTTGCGTTGGATAGCTTATTAATCCAGGAAGACTTTAGGCTGTATAACATCCCGCTGCGATCAATAGAAGCGGAGCATATAAAAAAACAACATATCGAAACCTACGCGGGTGAGTGTAATAATAGTAATAAATTTATTGAACAAAAACATACATAGACAAAGTTTGCAATCCACCCCTAATTTTTTTTAAATACTGATCTATATTACCCTTTACAGCACATGATTTAAATAAATAGTTTCGAAGATATTACAAATTTAAAAATTGTGGAGCGTCGCATTTGCGGCGGTACCAGCCGGTTGGGCGGCGGGCCGCTATGTTTCTTATACAACGTTAACAGTTTTTTTGTAATGTATTTAGTATCAGCATTGCACCCGTGCGAAGCCAGGCGGGTCGCTAGTATTTTTATATAACGAACGGGCTGAGCCAATGCATGGCGACCAGATGAAGTGTGTCCCACACCATATAGCCCCGTATTTCGTGTGAGACCACTGAACCAGAGACGCCATTTGCATACAGATGGTGCGTTCAATTCCAACCGGTAATGTAATATCTTGACTAGACAACGTTCGGAATATTCCTACTATGTGTAACTTACATTTAATTGTGAGAACTTGATTTTACAACGGGAGTGTAGTTTTGCTAGCTGTAATGGGATTTAACACTTGTGAATATGTAGTGTTGTTCTGATTGTGAATGTTAATTTGGATATTATTGATGCAATTCGTGTAGTACCAGTTATATTTTAGTATGTCGTTTAATCTTTTATTTACTACCTAGCGGCCTCCAGCGAATTCGTTCGCGTGGAGTTAGTTGTGCTTCGCTCCTATTGGTTGCAGCGTGGTGTTATATAGCCTAACCCTTCCTGGATTATCTATCCAACGCAAAAAGATTTTTTCAAATCGGACCAGTAGTTCCTGAGATTAGCGCGTTCAAACGAACAAACAAACAAACTCTTCAGCTTTATATATTAGTATAGGTACATTTACATACTCGTACTGGACTGGACTGACCAGCATTCTCAAAAACGAGTACAGTTCCTATATATATGAAGTGCAATTCCAGACAGAATTGTGTGGGAAAAGGGAGTGGAAGCTCTTTTTCTTGTATTGGGGTAATATAGCTTAGTTAGATTAGATAGATTACCTATTCGAGTTCGAAGAGTATTCGTATTTTTTGAATTAAAAACTTCTTATGTTACGAATTTTTTAGGAGAGGTAAAAAATGTTAAACTCACGTCAGAATACGTGGCCTGATCGAAAATTCGTAAGTAAGACGGAGGGAGAGAAGACCGACGTGGCTTAGCAGAGGAAGTACTATCCCTTCTCTTTCTAACGCTCGGCGAAAATGTATGTCTGCTCCTGCTATTTCGTTTAAACGGAGCAGGATGCTTGCGTGAGTGTGTGTGTGTGCATTTTTACTACAGACTGCTACGCGCGTCGTTTTATAATTATTATGTTTGTGTTGTACGATAGCGCAATCAATGAATATTGTATTAAACACATAACTGATGGCACTTTAATACTGATAAATAAAGTAATTAGTGCGAAATTATTCGCATTGTCTCCAGCCTATAGTGGTCCACTTCTGGACAAAGGCATTTGGGGGGTTTGTCATAATCCCAACGCTTGGCAGGTAGGTTGGGGATCGCAGTAATTTGATATTCCACAGGAGAAGCGCTGCTGGCCGCTTCCCTGGTGAGATTTCCTTAGTCGCCTCTTACGACGCCCACGAGAGGATATGGGTTGGTGCTATTCTAAGCCCTAAAATATTTAAAAATGAACATGGTTAATGTTCAAATTTTCACTTCTGCCGGCACTCCCTGAGTGCAACCCAATGTTTATGTTCACCAATGTGTATGTATATTTTATTCTACGTAAACTAGTTTATTTTAAAACCATTTATTTTAAAATTCCTCGTACATATTCTATTCCATCATCCTTTTCAAAATATACACATGAAATATATATGATAGAAAAATGCTTAACAAATAATGTGTCGACAATAAAGGAGGTTAATGGACCATAAGGATACAAGGACGTCATAACGGCTAGCAGGACCCAAAGTCCCGCGCATTAGGATAAGTATAATGTCCTGTGTTACCTTTCACATTGTGTTTTCTCCTTTGGATGAAGTGTGAAAGTGTGAGCACAAAATAAATAGTACAACGAGTGAGTTTATGGATGTACTTTACTATTGATCATTTTTCATTTTATATAGTGTGCATGGGATATTATGAGTGATAGTATGCCAACTTAATGATCATCAAGAATTAATCTTTACATTTGTTATTTATTTATTTATTAAGCATGGAGGACTTACAGCTAAACAAATCAGTTAAGAAACTAGAAGCCAATAACAAGTCCTCACTTATAAATTACAGAATATTAAAAGCATCTTATGGACACTAGATAAGTGGGTACACGTATAACAAAAAAACTAATAATTGATTAAATGAAAAAGTTACGGCTTAAGGACCTCCTAACCAAAGACACCCTACTCAAAAATGGATCTATATCATGCTGCTTACACAACTTGTTTAAATTTCTGCTTGCACGCACTATATATATGAATTCTGGCGATAATTTGTTGAGGATAATGGCACACGCAAATCTTTTTGACTTCATAGGGATATTAAAATAAAATTCGGACAAGATTTCGGGACAATTTATACTACTATTGAAAATTTTTAACAAACAAAGCGCTAAAAAACAAAGATCGCGCGACGACTAACTAGAGGTAATATATGAAAGAGGTTATAACATAACATACCTAAATATGATATAGCACGTCTTATTTCCCTGAAGCAATCAAATAGAATAGAATGGAATACTTTTTTTATAATTACAAACTAGAGCTTGACCGCAAGCCTGCCTGATGGTAAAAGTGATGCATTCGTTGATGGTAAAGCGCGCTAGTTTATTAAGAGCCTATTCACTCAAAAAGACTGAGTGAATAGGAAGGAAGTCGCAAGTTGAGCGATGTGATGCAATGTTAAACCCAACAACACGACCAATGATGCTGCGCCCAAGGGAGATTGATCTGGAGACCCTCCACGACAAAACTCTCGACACAACAACATTTGGCGCATCGTGCCCGGCACAAATCGCAACACAACTGCTCAGACCCGTCCTCCGTACTGCTTCACCAGCCATAACACGACGAATAGCTTGCCGGCAAAACTTTTTCTGATGGGTGATAACTTGGAGCAAATATAGAGGCGATAACTTCTGCCGGCAGCCGATATTATGACCTACCACAGAGAACAATACATAATATGTACTCTTTATTGTGTATGTCACCGCCACAATAGTGTCGGCTTAATGCGCCCTACACACCTTCAGTTTTATCTGTACGATTTATCTGTACAGTCGAACTGTACCTATAAGTCGTTAGGTGTGTAGAACAAACAGTTGAACTGTACAGTTAAATCTAAGAGTCTGTAGTCGAAAACTGCGCAGTTTTGTCAGTTTCATCGCAGCGAGCGTGAAGTGAACACGACTTACAAGTATTTTTCCTTGCTCTCCGCCTCAACGAAAACTCGTCGACCATGGCCCAAGGCGAATGGCTGGAAGAGTTTATACAACTATACCAATCGGAGCCTTCATTATGGTAAATCAAAAGCAAGGAATACCATAATCGAGTAAAAAAAGATTCAGCTTATGAGAAGCTTATTTTGAAACTATGTGAAAGTTGCCGTTAATCTTTCATGAGGCGTTATAGCATTTCTCAATATGGTATCTTGCCTTTTTATTAATGGTGTCACTAAAGACAGCAGCTGCAAATAAGTTTCCTCATTCATTCTCAAATAATTATTGTAGTCTTTTGGAGTAATTCTCAATTCGTTTATCAAAGATGTGTGTGAATACGATTTTCTCAACAGAAGTCAGTGTATACATCACAATTCCCGTTTTTTTCGTTTTCGTCTATTTTCTTGTAACACACAAATTAGTCCTACGGTCGCTAAAGAGCCGTCTATGAAGGCCATGATGATAAAAACTGAAAGATCGCGCAGTTTACTTGAAAGTGTGTAGGCTGTATGGACATACGATTTATCTGTACAGTTGACCGTAAAGATAAATCGTACAGATAAAACTGAAGGTGTGTAGTGCGCATAACGTCAATGTCACTTCACATTTGTGACATTGCGTCAGCACGCGCGTCATAAAAAAGCAGCTCAAAAATGTTCTCGTTCTTGCGATGTCCGTCGCAGAAGCAACATACGTACACCATCTTCAATAATATGTTTGGGCAGAGTACACCTATATATAGTAGACCCGTGTAATGGATGCCATCAACAGTGAACACAACACTTAATGAAAAATCCCAGATAGAAAAACTTTAATAACACTTTTCCTGACCGAGTAGCGCGCAATAGTGTAGTTAGTATCTCAACATCTTCCATTTTAAAACATTTGCTACAGTTTTTGTAATATAAGTTAGAAAGTTAAAAGTCGCTTCTAATTCTGGGTACGTTGGTTGTTTCCAAGTTAATATCGGAAAACGGTGCTCCCACCCACTTACTAAATTAATAAACTTCATATACCTGTGGTACTTCACTGTGTTATCAAGTTCATAGATAAATTGTTCGCTATTCAAACAACTTTACTTAAACTATTTATAATTAGTTCAAAGTTTATAAGTTTCATATATGGCAACACAGGCGGTCTTATCAAAATTACAATCAAAATCAATTATTTGCAGTAGGTACTGGAATAGCGTAGATTTTAAAGCCTGTTATTAAGTTTCTTAATACATAGTCAGACATTTGACATTCGACGTAGAATAGGATCACCGTTTGTGTTACTCTTTGTACCTTTTGTACATAATATATATATATATATATATATATATATATATATATATATATATATATATATATATATATATATATATATTATATATGTATGTTAAAGGGTATTCTATCTTTTATGATTTAGCTAACTATCGTCAAACCAAGCGTTATTTTTTCATTTTTTTTTTATAAATTATAAACTAGCGCTTGACCGCAATCCCGCCTGATCGTAAGCAGTGACGCAATCGTTGATGGTAAAGCGCAATAGTTTATTAAGAGCCTATTCGCTCTAGCCTTGAAGACACTCAAATTGTAGTCCGGCGGAAACACCGCCGCTGGCAAATTGTTCCCGTCCCGCGATGTACGGGGTATAAAGGAGGAGGCGAAACGCTTCGTCCGGATCGTAGTAGTGTTAACAACGTAAGGGTGGAAACTTGCCGTACGACGGGTCGTCCGATTGTAGAACGGAGATGGGGAATTCCCTCGTACACTCCCCAAAATGCATTACACACCGAAAGGCTGGCATAATTATACATAATTATGGCCTCGACGCATATCAAATTATAATGGATACGTAATAATTTGATATGTGCATGTTACATTAATCAACTTTTGAATGTTGTTTTCGCTCTTAGCGATAAGACAGCCCATTGTGTCAACCTTTGTAAAATCTTCATAATTATTATATTCTGTAATATATGGTGTATATAATAAAGAAGATACTGTTTGATTGATCCGGATCTATGGTGTTATTTGTGACTATGAGTGTATTATTTTTATTATGAGTCTCTGGTACTTGAATTAAGAAGATTTTATTTTTATCTAAAATGTATAAAGGGTGTATCTGACATCGACGCACAAACGAGTACCATGGATCCAGTACATCATTCTGAGCCCCCAGTGGTGGAAATTTTCGTCGGCTTTTTCATGATTAAAAAAAAATATATGTAGATTTTTTCACTTAAAACCGTTCACAATTGCTATACTTTTATAACCCAATAATATTTTAAAGTAAAAATTAAATAATTCGCTAATTACATAAAAAAGCGCAATGAAAACAAAACCCGAAAAACTATCTTATCACTTGATTTAATAGAGTTCACATCAGGGATCAACATCATACCTACAAACCCGCACGGCGGCACGCTTGCAACGTTCAAAAGCCAAGCCGACACTTTTTTTTTAAACAGTGTGTATTCTGTAACCGTTCATTAACGATATAAATGACTACCGTAATTTTATTAGTGGCATGCGGTCTAGCCTTTTCGCGAAGTTTGCGTTACGATGTCAGATACACCCTGTATATTAAAAAGAGTGTTCTATCTTTTATGTTTTATTATTACTGGGTACTGTAATAACATGCTCCAATAATAAGGACATACTGAACATTGTAAACTTGTTTTCTTCGAATTTTACTCTATATTTTGCATTGTTATCAACAAACAAGAACATTTAGGAGACATGTCTGTATACATCTTGAATTCTTATGTGTTATTACATCGTGGGATGTTGACTTGGTTTGAAGTGCACGTAATATAATAAAAGAAATTTGTGACTTTTTAAGACAGAATTTGTCTGTCTGTCTGTCTGTTACGCTTTCCCGCTTAAACCTCTCAACCGATTTTGATGAAATTTGGCACAGAAAATATTTAGACCCTGAGAAAGAACATAGGCTACCTTTTATTCCGGAAAAAATTGATGTTCCCGAGGTAAATCTAAAAAGCGCGATATAAGCGAACTTCACGCGGGCGAAGCCGCGGGCGGAAGGCCAGTATAGATTATATAGAATAAATAGTCTTTATTATCACCATATACATTATAGAACATAATAAATATGAAGATTTTACAAAGGATACAATGGGCGGTTTTATCGTTAAGAGCAATCTTTTACAGACAACCTATGGATCAATACCAAGGGGAAGGAGAGACAAATAGAGTGTAGGTAGTGTACAGTATACTATTTAAATAGATGGATACAATAAATATTAGGTCTTTACATATGAAACTGGCGTTTTGTAAGGGAGGGCGACATTGACTATTCAAAAGTACAAAGTGATGGTTAATTTGAAATAAACAATTTTGATTTTGAGTTGATTTTGGAGGAATAAAAGTAGTTTATTTTTTTAATATAATATATTTATTTAATCAAAGTATGATCCATTGCTATCTTTGCATTTCTGCGATCTCATAGGTAGTTCGTTTATGCCTTTTCTAAAAAAAAATATTAGGACGGGAATCAATAAAATCTTTGAAGGCGGTTTGGACTGCCTCATCTAAGTTGAATTTTTTCACCTGTAAATAGTTATTCAAATTTCTCAAAAAATGGTAGTCTGTTGGATCAAGGTCAGACTCAACTATAGTTGAGTTTTGAAAATGATATTATTTTTTATTGTATGTCTTTTTTTCTACAGTTTGACATATCCATATTGGGACAAAACCCCTTAATGAAATCTAAATTATAAAAAATATCTTTTTTCTACAGATTGTGTAGGTATATGACATCTAGCTAGAGCTTTCCATACGTCATACCAACCAATTTTACACATAGTCGAGCTGAATTTCAGTTTACCATACAATAACAGTTAATGTAGCAGACTATTTAAACAAGCTATCATATTTGCTGAAAGCCTCCCGATATATTGTATAATATCGATCATTACAACAAGGGCTATTGTTGCCTGACACGCACCCCGCATACATTTGTACCCATCTACGTATAAGTGCTTGGCCAGTCCGCAAACGCGGGCGCGGGGCGGGCGCGGTGCATCGTACTCAAACATATGAAACTTAATACAAGCGTCCATAGTGATGACGCGGGCGCGGCGAGAGACGCGGGCGACTTAACGCGAGGAGCACGCGTGCAACTCAAACCATAATTCGTTCATAAAAGTGTCCACAGTGAGTGCGCGGGCGGCAAGCGAGAAACCGCGCGGTGAGCGGGGATCTCAAATCATTCCATACTGACCGCGCGCGTCGACACCGCGCTTGACTGCGGACAGACAAATCGAGCGCGTCACCGCTCCCGCGACGCGCCCCGCGCCGCGTTTTCAGTCTGGCCAAGCACTAAGTTCGGAGAACCAACATGTTCGTAATTTTATATGTAAAATCGCCACACGCTGCAATTTACATGTAAATGCTACGAGATTGAAGTATTGTGTACAGGAAGACTGAATTTTTAGTTTGGTATATTGACTTTTGAACAGTTACATACCCATAAGCCATTTAAAGTTTTTTGATTTATCGCGTGGAAAATTCTGTTGAATTTTATCGCTGTATAGTTGTGCACCACATAGTGGTGGGTGAAATCGTGGTAGCCTTGTGGTTAAAACACCAGTCTCTCATGTATGAGTGTACGGGTTCGATTCCAGGTCAGGCAAGTACCAATGTAACTTTTCTAAAGTTTTATGTACTTTCTAAGTATATCTTGGACACCAATGACTGATTACAAGGTGAAGAAAAACATCTTGAGGAAACCTGGACTTAAAGATTAACCATTGAGCAAGCGTGGTGATTACGCTCAATCCTTCTGTGCCCAGCAGTGGGACGATAAAAAGGTTGATGATAATGATAGACAGGGAGCAGGATAGCGTAGTGTTCCATTTGAATGGCTTAAATAATATACTTTATTATTTGACTTTACTGAACCGAGGCGTACAAGGTATTATGAAATTTTGGAAGTATCATTATTCCAACACACACATGCACATATTACCAACTCTTCTTGAGCAAGAGTGTTAACCAATTGTTTTTGCCTGCTCTGTGTGAGACAACGTCGAGAAGTGGGACAATAACAGGCGGGTATTATTATTGTTTTCACGGAATAGGTAAAATTTATCTGTTCTGTGATTGTTTCAATGTAAAGGAGAGCTGGAGCTGACTTTTTTGAGTTTTGCTAAATACCATTGTAATGCGAGATGCGAATGTAGACGCGAGAAAAAGTCATCCACGAAGGGGAGATACCACAAAAAAAACATACCTTGATTTTAATTAAGCACTTTATCGACGTGGTATATACTCATATCCATGCAGTTTTATCTTCCTAGCATTGACCACTTGGAAGGTAAACCGTGGATGGACAGACGGACGGATACTATAAGGCCTCAGAGATATGAACGCTAATAATATTTCTGAAGATTACCCAAGCATGAAAATTTAACAATTTTATGTCTTAATAATATTACCTACTAAAGTATAAATGAGTTAGTAGTCAAATCCGGAATACACAAAGTTATTGATAAAAGTTCTTTAAGTCAATCAAGTTCTCGGATTACCATAACCGAATTACAGAAGTCCCGTTGGGAAGTATATTAAAATAATTAACAAGACACTTGAAGGTCATAATTATCGTAGGTAATTTAAAAAAGTTTAAAGTTTATAGTCTCAATCTTGTCTCAGTGGCAATCAATGTCAAAAACCTGTCAAAAATATAGGGAAATTAGAGATTGACGTTCTTAAAATTGCTAGAACTTTCCATCTGTCCAAACTTCCCAAGTCCAATACACGTGCCAATAAAAAAAAAACACCATTAGCCTTGTTGTTGTATATGAAAACAGTAGCCATATTACTTTTGCGACCAGTATTTTAGAGCTATTTAATGTTTCATCATTTATTTACGCATTCTGCCGTTTATCCCGACTTTTAAAAAGAAATAACGAGAGCTTTTAAGGATACCAAACAAATTCTTCATTGTATTTTTGTTTATTGCGAAAGTATTTTTAGATTATAAAACAAGATTCGATCAATATCTGTGGACCTTTTCTGTTCGGAATAAGTTACACCTATTTTCTCTCTTTTATTTTTATCAAAAAATGTTCAAACACACAGCCTCCGTGGCGTAGCGGTATCGAACGCGGCTGCTGCGCAAGGAAGCGCGGGTTCAATCCCAGCGGAGTGCAAATATTTGTATGCTTCATGCATATACAAATATTTGCACTGGTCTGATCGTGCCTCGGAAAACACGTTAAGCCATTGGTCCCGGTTGCCATACGAACACCCAATGGCAGTCGGTACGGGTTGTTGGAGCCCTCAAAAGTTCAACAATTGGTCAAGCTGCAATGCTTCGATATCGCCTTTGGGTTGTGAAGGTCAGACGGCAGTCGCTTCAAGGAAAATATCGAAGTTTAGCCAAAATCAGCAGTTAGACTGGTAAAGCGGACCCCAGACTCCAAAGCTGAAAAAGCTTCGGATGCGACTGGGATTAACGCTGAGATGATGATGATGACTTTTATCAAAAAATGTAATTTTGGAGTTGTGTAGTGCAGTACAGTTTATGAAAATAGACTTTATTACTCTGGAAATATGGACGTTAACACTATAAATCTCTGCTAAGCTCTTCGTGGCACACGGGCATGCTGTGATATTGTTTGGTAGCGACTTACGAGGCAGATGTGATGAGTGCAAATCATCATCATCATCATCAATCTTTTTATCGTCCCACTGCTGGGCACAGGTCTCCTCTCATATAGAGAAGGATTGAGTGTAATCACCACGCTTGCTCAATGCGGGTTGGCGAATTCAGACTTAAAGTCCAGGTTTCCTCAAGATGTTTTCCTTCACCTTCAGTCATTGGTGTCCAAGATATACTTAGAAAGTACATATAACTTTAGAAAAGTTACATTGGTACTTGCTTGACCTGGAATCGAACCCGCGCACTCATACTTGAGAGGCTGGTGTTTTAACCACTAGGCCACCACGACTTGAGTGGAAAAATCAGGGACGAAAAACCTTGCAAGCCAATACATGTGACTTTATTTTCTTTTTTTTTCTGGTAATTTGGCGTGGCTAGCTGGCATATTTGTATATTTTTATTATTTTTTGTCGTGTATTTCTATACCTACATAGTCTTGTATAAACTATTGTGTTTTTTCTAAATGAACAGACAGCTGTGCTGCTGGCGAGTTTCTTCCGCCACTTCTTCTTCCCACCGAAAGCACTAGGAAGTGTCGATGGGTGGGCGTTTTGGGGAACTGTCTTATGTAATATTGACGTTCAAAAAGTGCTGATTCTCAGCCTAGTTTGAATAAATGACTTTTGATTTTGATTTTATTACCTAGTTATTTTCTTGAGAAACGTTAGGTGCGTACATATGGAGACCTGCGTTATTTTTATAATGTTTGTTTTCTTTAGCCACCAATCAGAGACAAGCGTGATGGATTGTTTAACAATTTTGTTTCCACACTGCAGGAAATTTTCATCATCTACGCGGAGTACACTGGTAGTACAATTAAGCTAATTTAGAAGACAAAAATAAATCAAAAGATAATTCCAAACCTCTGCTCATTGGCCATGCAGCCTTATTCCGAATATTCATTGGACATCCAATATCGCCGATAGGATCGACCTCTTAGTTCATTGAACCGATGTATATTAAGACAATTGAAGGCCTAATGGGGCAAAGAGGGATTATTGGGGTACAACAAGCCCTCGGGGTACGTTAGGACCCCGCAAAGCCTCAGCTTAGAATCTGGTTTGGGAACTGTTAATTTAATTCTGATGAGATGTTCAAATTATGTTGTTTAAGTTCGCAGTTATATACTTACCTATTTGTATATGTTCGTATTTATTTCTCTGTATTTGTTTATAATTTTATCTATACTAATATATAAAGCTGAAGAGTTTATTTGAACGCGCTAATCTCAGGAACTACTGTTCCGATTTGAAAAATTCTTTTTGGGTTGGATAAAGTTTTTACTTTATTCTTTGTTCTTTTTTTTTCTTAGTTTGTTTGTATTTTGTATTTGCTTGTGTAAAGTTATGGGTCTTACCTGAAATAAATTATTATTATTATAGCCCATTAATCCAGGAAGGCTTTAGGCTATGTAACATCATGCTGCGACTAATAGGATCGGGGCATATAAAGAAAACACGGGTGAAACCGTGTGGCGCAGCTAGTTATTAATATAAATGAAAAACATGAACAGAATCTTTTTATAAGACCCTAAGGAAGTGCTTCGGAATTGTGTAAAATTGTAAATTCACATTATTCTATTATCTGTTGCGTAAAATATAAAGATAGTTTTTTCTTTAAATTGATTATTAGTCCAGATTTTCATTAAATAGTAACATTATATATTTATGAAGGATACTAGAGCCATGTAATGTTCTTGAAAAAGTTAAGAAGTTATGTTTTATTAATCGATCTGCAGTAAAGTATCAATTTCGAAAATAAACAACCTTAAATTTGGATTAACCTGCGTGAAAATAACGTAAGAAAAATATTAGAACGTCAAAACCTTCTAATAATTTATTAGGTCGTGCTAAAAACGATCTGTGTTGGGCGGGTTAAGTTTCCGTCATAAAAAAAGCCGTTATCCCAGAAAGTGTGCGAGGGGGCGTAGACTTTCGTATATGGGTAGCTGAAAATAGATAGTGTACCTACGCCTCCTATAAAACTGAGATTGAGTACCTTCATCAAACCGCTACTTCCTTTGACACTGAGGCGCAAAAAACCTATTCGCAATGGTAATTAATTCATTCGTATCTACGCTCTGTCGGTGGAAATCGTTTTCAAAAAAGGTTCTGTTTGAAATAACAATAATAATAAATATAAACGGACAAATCACACAGATTGATCTAGCAAAGTAAGTTCGAGACTTGTGTTATGGGATACTAACTCAACGATACCATATTTTATAATAGATACATATATATTATAGATAAACATTCAAGACCCAGGCCAATCAGGAAAAGATCATTTCCCATCATGACCGGCCGGGGATCGATCCCGGGGCCTCCACGTCGCAGGCAGGCGTGTTGACCGCTGCGACACGGAGGAGTTTCTTTACCATCCTTTTCCACGGTCGGTTAGAACAACATCTAAAAGTTTTTTTTTTGTTTATGTTTACAAATAAATAAAACTCATTTTCATTTAAGATGTCTTGTTACGGTATTTCTCACCCCTAAAGCATCCCTGTTATAATATTATTCTATTTTATAATTATATCATAATATGAAGGGGTAGGAAATCCAATTTACGCAGCGCACGTATAAGTTTATACATGTGTAAATGTCAACGGGTTCAGATTCTCATTTTGAATTAGTTTGCGGCAGTCTCCATCCTGGGTAACACATGAGTTACGCTGATTAGAAGTTCAGCCACGGGAATACAGGGAGAGACAATAATATGCGTGGTTATTTATTCACTGAGAATATTATAGTCTTTTTCTCTTCATACCTATAAGTATTAAGAGTTTTAGAGCTTACATTACTAGTGGTGTTGTAGAAATGTAAATTCTAAAACTGTTACAATAAAGATAGTTTTTACTTTAAATCCTTGAGGATATTTAAGGTACGTGGGTCAGTCAGCCCTACAATTCGCTCTACAATTTTCCTGAAATATTTGGAAAGCATAACATGCCTCCTAGTAATAAGAGCTCTGCGTGGCAATACTACGTGGCTGCGTGGAATACGGAAAAGCGGTGAGAGCGACGGGAGCGCTTACTGAGCGCTGCTAATACAATCGGCAGCTCCACATCAGCTCGGCATTACGTTCCCGCAACGTGAGCGTCTATTGAGTTGGTAAGATCGACGGTAAATATTATGAAGGAGAGTTTGATGCTCTTTGTAGCTATATAAAACATAAGATAGCAGTGATTTTTAATGTTTACTTTCAATTTATTAATGCTTGTACTATTCATAATGTTGTATTATTATTTTCTTTATTTATTTTTAGGGACTTTTATACAATTATTGTACATGCTAGTCCAGAGTAGACCTTATAATTAATAATATTAGCAAAAAACAACAATAGAAAACCTACTTTATACCGCAAAACGTAATAACACAAACTTAATCTATACTAATATATAAAACTGAAGAGTTTGTTTGTATGTTTGTTTGTTTGTTTGTTCGCGCTAATCTCGGAAACTACTGGTCCGATTTGAAAAATTCTTTTTGCGTTGGAAAGTCCATTAATCCAGGAAGACTGCTGGACAAAGGCCTCCCCCAAGGCTGCCACTCCAGAATCTTACTGCCCCATCGGCCATCGGATCTACGAGCAATGTGCCCTGCCCACTGCCACTTAAGTTTAGCGACTTGCAGAGCTATGTCGGTGACTTTGGTTCTTCTGTGGATCTCCTCATTTCGGATTCGATCACGAAGAGAAACTCCGAGCATAGCTCTTTCCATTGCCCTTTATGTGACTCTGAGCCTTCCTATGAGGCCCATTGTGAGCGACCTCGTTTCAGTTCCGTCATCACTGGCAACACACACTGGTCAAAGACTTTAGTCTTGAGACACTGTGGTATCTTGGTCGACGAGAAGATGTAGCGTAGCTTCCCGAACGCTACCCAGCCGAGCTGGATTCGACGAGACACCTCTTTCTCGAGTAAGCATCACTATATTCTAAGAATTCGTCTAGTATGAGTATAATCAGCTTATATCCATCCCACTGCTGGGACACAGGCCTTTCTGTAAGAGATAGTGGGCCATGTAATGCACCACGCAGGCCCAGTGATGCACCCTAATTGCGTAACGAGCTGTTACTCTTAATTGGAATCATTTCGAAGCAAATTCTCAATTCATTGCTTCATTTGTTCGAAAATGTATCTGATCCAAAACTTAAATAACGCAATGAATGTTGTTGAACTGTCAAAATGAAACCCATTGCTACTGATAGTGTGTTACGCAATTACCTTGCCGGTTAGTAGATGTCACGTATGTCTACAAATATTTGGTTATATGATATGCTTTGTTCGTGATATAATTAACGCAACTAACGTTGATGATAGATGCAATCACTGATGGTACTCCATCAGTGATTGCATCAAGCAGGAGTTGCGTGTCACGGAGATGAATATGCTGCGGTGGATGTGTGGAGTTACGCGGAAAGACCGCATTAGAAACTCCCGCATCCGTGGCAGTCTCCGTGTCCGTGACATAGCAGACATACTGCAAGAGAGTCGCCTGCGCTGGTACGGTCATCCGGTGTTACGTAAACCGGCAGGTTACGTGGGTAACAAATGTCTTGCCATGGCGCCTCCGCCGGGCCGGAACAAGCGAGGTAGACCAAAGAAGTGCTGGCTTGACGTTGTAAGAGATGACATGCGTGCCAACAAGCTCGTACCACAGGATGCTAAAGATCGTGCGAAATGGAGGAGAATGTGCAGGAAAGCGGACCCCGGGCTCCAACGCGAAAGCCGCGGATGCAACCGGGATAAACGCTGAGATGATGATGATGAGTGATTGCATCACTGCTTACCATCAAGCGGGATTGCGGTGAAGCATTAGTTTATAGTTATGAAAAAAGCGTATGTGTGGGCTCGAATCCACGACCAATACTCTTAAGAAACAAACGATTCTTCTCAATAATGATTGTTAGCGTAATATAATAATTGAATAAGGATAAAGTTTAAAGCCATAAGTTATACTAATCACGGAGAGGATTAAGGTAAATTGGAAACGAAAAGAAAGGGCATTATCCTTCATTTCCCAATAATGGTGGAACTGGAAGCTCGTTATTTTAAATTCACTGGGTTTAATATTACTGTAAATTGTGAAGATAACAACGGATTTCATCAGGTATTTTTCAATAGATATTGAATTTAATGATGTTACAAATAACATAGATCGTATCTTGTATTTTTTATATATTTCAGCTCTGCTTAATGAATGATACCTATATATGTAGCTCAGCTAAATGAATGATATATATGTAGCTCAGCTAAATGAATGATGTAAACACAATTTAATGACTATAACACTCATATTATAATATAAGCTACATTAAGCTACTAGCGAAAACATTTTTAGAATCATTACTTTCGAAGATTGTCTTCTACATCATTTACAAATAAATAAAAGGGTACCTCTTTATACATATCTATGGTCGAATTGAGTTAATTTCTTTTTTTTTAAGTCGGTTAAAACTATATGTTTGTATTTGTTATCACAATTTTCGAGACAAGCTATAAATTTCTTAACAACACACTTGGAAATAGTGCTAGCGTGCTGTTAAGAAATTTATAGCCTTTTTTATAGGAGCCAAGCAAAAACAAAACCTATCATAAATAACGCTGATTGAAAACGAAGTTACAGCGTGTTCAAGCGATGCAATGCGGTGTGTTACATTTATGGAACGGGGTAAAAACCAGCCACACATTTCCCAGCCACTGCAACTCCTGAAAGCCAGAATCAACAGTGGAGACCGCCAGAAAAACGCCAAGCAATGAAGCTCGACGAGTCCCGGAGAAACGATTCAATTGTCTCGGGTCCCGCAACGAAATTAATCAGAAAAGAATAGCGGAGGAGTAAGAAAAAAGATATTTTTTTCCACTTCCCTCCATAACAAGCAGGAGACAGAACAGAACTAGGCCAATCGGCACAAAGGGACATTATTGCAACTGGGAGAAAACCCAATAAATAAACCCATAAAATTTGATTAAGTTAATGGGTCCTAAATAGGTATGTGCTGTTACAATTGATTCCAATAATAGGTATAGCAAAAGCGCCTGAACGCACGGAAATTAGTTCTAGTTTCTAAAAGTTCCTTATAATAAACGACTCCGGGTGTAACTTGTACACTATCCAACATAATATTGCGTTCATTCTGCCAAAGAATACACTCCCACAAGATGTGATGTGCGGACTGTTCAAATTCACAGTTCGATGTAGAACATTGGCACAAAGGCTGGAGGAGGAAGTTATAGCGTGTTCAAGCGATGCAATGCGATGTGTTATATAGAACGGGGTACCTACAAGAAATTTCACGAGCGGAAAATTGAAGTTAGAAGCTAGTAAAATAATAAAATTCGATTCATTATTACCAAAATGGATTCCCGGTATTATTAGGAAGGAGCGTATTAATACCGTAGAATTTCATTTAGCTAGTTCGGGGTTTTCCTTATACTCTCTCTGTATAATTCTTTGAACAGAGTATACAGACGACAGCACAACAATCTACTACAATCTCTCAGAATTCTTTATTAGTTTTTTAACTTTATCTCCAAAGCATTAAGGCTCTAGGTTGTTTGTGAGTATTTGACAGTTTCGGGTAGCTTGAACTGCTCTCGACCGCACAAAGCTTTCTGATGGTTACCAAGCAACTCAGTTCTTTTGATAAGTAAGAACTTATTGTGTTCGCAGCGAACGACCAGTCGCCCTTAGCAACGTATTGATTACCAATAAAAGAGAAGTTCTAAATATAACAAAGGTTGGTTTCGTACGTTTATTTTTTATCATCTCAGAATAATATATTTGAAGCAATGCTCACAAAAATATCCTCTATACGATCTTTAGCTGTATTTTACGAATCCATTAAAACTTTCTAGAGCATCTCTATGATTTCTCGCGAGAGAACGCTTACAAGAGCAAAGTTTTCCAATTTAGGTTAGGCTTCTACCCCCAATTCCAGCGCCCCGAGGTCATTGACCTTCGTCAAAAGAGGATTTGTTTTACAAAGAACTGTTGACAGGACTGAGCGTTTATCTGTGTGGTCTTTGTGCCAAATATGGCCCAATTTTGGATGTTTTGAAATTAGATGAAGGATTATTTAAATTTCCCTTTGACGTCGGGATGATGTTAAATCTTTTTGACGAAGTTTCCGTTATGAAGGGTAATTTATTTAGCATTGGCTGTTGAGCCAATTAAATCTTTATGACTCGTTTAGCGCTTTTGGTGTTTATTATTTAACGAGATTATTTAATTCGGTTTCAATTGAGTTATGTGTTGATGAAAGAATGACATTCAGTCTTACTAAGGGGCATTGTATTACCAAGCGATGGGTTGTGGAGTTCAGATGGTGGGCAGGCGGGTAATATTTTGGTATTCAACTGCATTCGGTGAGACTGTAGACCGGTTATTCCTAACCTGAGGGTAATTACCCCCTCAGGGGTAAAACGGAGATTCTAGGAGGGTAACACGGGACGGCAAGCCGCCACCGTCTGAATGTTGAGATGCGCATTGAGTGAAACCGAACCTAATATTGTCAAACTTGCGAATGCAAAGCAATTTCAACCTTCACACTAGTTAACTCCGAGATTTATAATAATACTTCTTTTCTAGTTATTTAAACTTGCAACTTCTTACATAATAAACATATTTTCGTTGGTGTGCTTTTAATTATTTTAAATAAGCTAGGGGTAAACTCAATTCCCATACTTGTTCTCTGGGGTAGTGACATTGAAAAGGTTGGGAACCACTGCTGTAGACTGACCCCAAGATAGTTGGGGAAAGAGTAGGTACATTTAATTCTTTTTTTCTACTAGTTTTCCGTCCGCGGCTTCGCCCGCGTGGAATTCGGTTATATCGCGCTTTTTAGATTTCCCACGGGAATATCAAATTTTTCAATAAAATGTACCCTGTGTTCGTTTTCAGAGTCTAAAGATTGTCTATACAAAATTTCATCAAACTCGGTTGAGCGGGAAAGCGTAACAGACAGACAGACAGAGTTACTTTCGCATTTATAATATTACTAGCTTTCCACCCGCGGCTTCGCCCGCGTTGAATTCGGTTATATCGCGCTTTTTGGATATCCCTCGTGAACATAATTTTTTTTAGTGTAATTTAGCCTATGTCCTTTCTCAGGGTCTAAAGATTGTCTGTGCCAAATTTCATTAAAATCGGTTGAGAGGTTTAAGCGGGAAAGTGTAACAGACAGACAGACAGACAAAGTTACTTTCGCATTTAGAATATTAGTATGCTAATTTAGTTTGGATAGTATGGAGTATGCCTGTGAAGTAGGACCGGGGCAGACTTTATTCGCATAGTTAGGTACAAAATGGCCGTGACACACACCAGATTTATTGTGTCACCGCGCGCCGCCATTTTAGGTTTCAACGTTACGAGAAAGAAAAATCGTGTGTAAGCACAGGTACGCACGGACGATTTATTTCACTCTCTGGATTTACGACGCAATGCCTTAACGCCGAGAGTTGAATGTCCAGCAGAGTGTTTTATGACACGCTGGGATGAGCTTTGGTGGATTTTCAATGCTCGGCTTAAAGTCGAGAGTTGAAAATACAGTGTGCTATAAAAATGTCGCGTTAAACAACCGCACCTGCGTATTTAGGCAGAAAATTTCAGACGGTATTTTAACCTTTCCGAAGCATATAGGGTGCTATTTACATATTTATTTTATTAAGTGGGTTCCTATTTTAGATCTGATTTAGGTTGAAAATAAATCTACATAAGTAGCACTACTTTTTGTTGTATAGTTTATCGCAGGCCCGGTCCTCCCCACTTACTCATAAGTCTTGTCCTTACTTGAACATGTAAGGGCTATCCTTGGATAAGTAGTTACCAATAACTTGGATACGTAGTACTATCCCCTCTTATTTAGGCTAGTTATTTCATGAATATTCATTTATGAAAACAAAAAAAAAATGTTTTTTACACTTCAGATACACACTAGGCCCTAAATTAAAAGATTAACTAACTGTAAGAAATTGACTATCTGTAAAAATAAATTTAGAATGCACAAATAATGAAAATAGGTATTAAATACAAATATTAATCTCACATTTAGAACTTTTCAATTTAGATACCTACACATAATAAAAATATCAACCAGTATAATAACAATAGAAAATTGTGTCAAAAAGAAAACAGTAATATCAATAATAAATTTAATAAGCCTCCATAAATTCATCCTAGAATAGGTAATAACATTAATTAAAATTTCTTTAAGTCGCTTTTTGAATAAAAAATAATTGTGATTCTTTATTTCTCGGGGAATTTTATTGTATAATACTGAAGCCATTTCATATACCTACACTTTTTCGGAAAAGATCTGTAGTCAAAACTAAGAATATTTTATTCTATTTTTCTGAAACGTACGATTGCATGGGTTCTAATTTCATAAAGCAGTGGGTTTGTTTTAACGAATACTGCCAGTTGCCACTTCGTAAATAAATATACAACGTCGGATATAAAAGCTTTAATGTTTTAAAATATGGCTTACAACTATCCCTTGAGCGTAAGTGGCATATTGTGCAATGAGCACACAGAAAAAAGGCGTTGTGTTGTTGCACTTACGTCGATGAAATTTTCCTAAAAAATCACACCATATCAGAACGGATTACGACAAAGAGGTAGATAATAGTTTTTGAATCCACACATGCATTGTACTTTACATGTTTTATTAATATCTATGTCTGTACATTTTTCCACAAAATGGTTAACGAACAATTAATAAATATAGTTTAAAAAACTAAAAAACATGCTTTTAAAAAATATCAAACTAAAAAGTTAAAAATAATTTTAAAAAAGCGTGAGGTGCTTGTTGCCATAAATTTTGTATGTTATGCGCCTCACGCTTTTTAAAAATTATTTTTAACTTTTTAGTTTGATATTTTTTAAAAGCATGTTTTTTAAGTTTTTTATACTATATTTATTTTCACTTTTAAGTTCGATATTCTTAAAAAAAAAAATAACGAACGAACGAACGTATTGAAAACGGTGGGACATTTTACAGTAATGAGCCGCTCACTCGTAGTCCAAAGAGTTAGAGACGGACAAACAAACAAGCAAGCAAGCAAACATACAAGTGAAACTAATAAAAAGCATGTAAAAAAAAAACTTGCGTTACTCAATAAAACTTGCGTTACTCAATAAAACTTGCGTTACTCAATAAAATAGGTTTCCAATCAAATCAGCCAATATTGCGGAAGCTGGCGTTGTTCGCCAGTTATTTGCAATATATTAATTGGGCTTTAGACGCGATGAACAAATACCGGACGATATTGCGAACAACCGAATGAGCAATCAAACTATTTCGAATTACATATATCAACGATTTATTTTGTGTCTATATTGCAATAAGAGTAGTTTTTTTAATAACATGGAATTTTAATATCACAGCTGTATCAGAATGGGTCAGCGCTGCGACATTTACTTTTTAAATGTAGGAGCATTATGTTCAGATAGGAGTCTTTTGACTCATTTTTTTTTTAATTTTTATGTATAACTAGCGGCCGCCAGCGACTTCGTTCGGGTGGAGTGAGTTATGCTCCACTCCTATTGGTCGCAGCGTAATGCTATATATTATTTATATTACTGAATTAATGGGCTATCCAACGCAAAAAGAATTTATCAAATCAAACCAGTAGTTCCTGAGATTAGCGCGTTCAAACAAACAAACAAACTCTTCAGCTTAATAGATTAGTATAGATTTGTTATCAGATGAACATTAGTTACTTGGTAAATCACTCACTCAAGTAGGAGAGAGACATGTCGAACGCTGCCAAACGCGAAGGCCGAATGTGCCTTTTTGTCGCTCGTTCCGTGCTCTCGCTTGCACTTCAAGTCTTAAAAGGAACGGCTCAAGTCAATTTTTTTTTTTATAATTATAAACTAGTGCTTGCCCGCAATCCCGCCTGATAGTAAGCAGAGATGCAATCGTTGATGGTAAAGCGCTCTAGTTTATTATTCCTATTCACTAATAAAAACTGAGTGAATGGGAAAACAATGCAATGTTAAACCCAACAACATGACCAACGATGCTGCGCCCGAGGGAGACTGATCTGGAGACCCTCCACGACCAAACTCTCAAAACGACAACATTTGCATTTTGCATTTTTTACAGTCAATGTGACAGACGGATGCTTTGATTTTATAAACTGTCAATGTCTAATTGTCAAATACATGTGTGTCTTTGATGCTTTGACCCGGGTTATGACATCAGATATTTTTTTTTTTATTTTGAGTAAGAGGCTTTTTAGTGGTTATATTTCTTTGTTCTTTTTTTTTCTTTATTATCTGTTCATTATTATTTAAGTGTATCATTATTGTTATGTGCGTTCTGTTTGTGCGGAATAAACAATTTTTCTTTCTTTCTTTCTTTTCTATTTGGCGCACCCAGCACACATCACAGTCCTCCGTACGGCTTCACCAGACATCACGCCGGAACACGACGAATCGCTTGGCGGCAAGACTTTGTCTGATGAGAGGTAACTTCCGCCGGCAGCTGCTGTTATGGCCTACCACCGAGTAAAGTTTTATAAGCAGTAAAGCGCTTGCCTCGCTTCGTATCCACTACCTACAGCTTTTACCCCAGGGCCATCAGTTCTCAAATCATTACGCAGGTTCATTGTTAATACACATGCCTATCTCATGGAGGTACTTAGTTACCGTTGTAGGTTCATCATGAGTCACAACACATGACTTTTCCGATACCACATCACCATTATAACCCTATACAAAAAGTATTGTCCCACAAATGTCTTTCTGCCGTGTTTTGCCGCCAACGATTCGGCATGATTTATTCATTTATCCATAAATTCGGTCACAAGCCGGACATATTTATTTTGTATGAAATATCGGTTTTACCCTTGGCCGGTAATACGATATTTTTCCCATTGTTATCCTCACATTCGGACTTGACCCTTGATATTTTCGGCTATTACATCCCGGCTTTTTTCAGCTACTTCTGCTGGCACAACGTTTTATAGTCGCACTTTGAATGTACAAACATTGTGTACGCATTTAGAAAACTCAGGGCTTCTTATCAATCCAATTTTTCCTCCAATCCATACTAATATTATAAATGCGAAAGTAACTCTGTCTGTCTTTCGGTCTGTCCGTCTGTCTGTCTGTCTGTCTGTCTGTCTGTCTGTCTGTCTGTTACGCTTTCCCGCTTAAACCTCTCAACCGATTTTGATGAAAATTGGCACAGACAATCTTTAGACCCTGAGAAAGAACATAGGCAACCTTTTATCCCGGAAAAATATGATGTTTCCGAGGGAAATCTAAAAAGCGCGATATAATCGAAATCCACGCGGGCGACCGCGGGCGGAAAGCTAGTCCATACTAATATTATAAATGCGAAAGTAACTCTGTCTGTCTGTCTGTCTGTCTGTTACGCTTTCTCGCTTAAACCTCTTAACCGATTTTGATGAAATTTGGCACAGACAATCTTTGGACCCTGAGAAAGGACATAGGCTACCTTTTATCACGGAAAAATATGATGTTTCCGAGGGAAATCTAAAAAGCGCGATATAACCGAACTCCACGCGGGCGAAGCCGCGGGCGGAAAGCTAGTATTGTATAAATTGAACAAAGAGCTTTTTGCTAAAGGAACCTATTGAACATTTTAAAGCTGGACGTTTCTTTGAATACACTTTACCTTAATACTTATTATGTACGGACAATAGCAGGTCAAGCTATCCGAAACTGTCAAATATTCCCAATAAACCTCAAGGCTCATCCTTAATGCTTAAGAGATAAAGTTGAAAATTTCATAAATAAATCTGACAGATTGTAGTAGCTTGATGTGTTCTTGTTTGTACCTTCGAATCTATGTTAAAAATGCAGATATGGGAGATTTATTTTGTAGTTTGATGATATTAGTAGCTGAATAACAAAGGTTTACGTAAAAACGTAAAACGTAACGTAACCCACCAAATGAAAATCGTTTAGGATACTAAACACTAAATTCCGTTCAATATTTAGGAATATTTGATAGGCTTCAACAATTCCTCTCTTCATTGGAATTATACGAGTAATTTCGTGTTCGCGAACCGGAATCAAGAGCACTCGGGTAAAGCAGAACTACAGGAGACGACACTAAAGTGCATTCACTTACTTTAAACCCCTAAAACTTTGCGGATATGATGCTCAAAATACAGCAGGATAGACGTTAAAATACTTCCGGAAATTACGTCATTGTTACGGTTGCTGAGCATCCAGGCCGATTCGTAAAAAACGGAATGTTATGGATTTACCAAGGATAAGGCGTTAGGTGTTTTAAGGTTAATTTTCGAATGGTCCTTAGAGTATACAAAAAAAAAAATCTTCAAAGAGCTCTTTTATAAATTCACTTATGAATTCTGAAACGACATTAGATAGGTGCACGGTTCTAATCGGTCTTATCGGTTTCTAATAGTGAAGAGAGCTGGTAAGAAGCTTCGGTACTATTTAAAAAAATATTTATTACAATATTGGTTACAGTTTACAATACGCTAGGACAGTGCCGGCTTGTCAATAATTACAAGGTACATCTTCTTCTTCTTTTTCAGCCTATACAGGTCCACTGCTGGACAAATGCCTGCCCTAAGGCTTTCCACAATGACCGGTCTTGTGCTGCCCGCATTCATAGGCTTCCCGCGACCTTCATCTGGTCATCGGTCCACCTTGTTTTGGGCCTCCCTAAGATGCGTCTTCCGGTACGTGGCCGCCACTCCAGAACCTTGCTGCCTCATCGGCCATCGGTTCTACGAGCAATATGCCCCGGCCACTGCCACTTAATTTTAGCGAAACTATATAAAAAATATAAATTGTGTAAACATTATTCTTAACAAAAAAGAATAATGCTTATACAATTATGACTAACTGCGCCCAGCGGTTTCACCCGCGTAAGTTTTGAACCCGTGGGAATATCGGGATAAAGAGCAGCAATAAAAGTCCCGTCAAAACCGTTCCTGAAATTCGTTCATTCGCCAATTCAGTCAGGACATGCCAGTATCCTCAAGATGTTTTCCTTCACCGTTTGAGAGAAATATGTTGATGAAATTATCAACACAAAGTAATACACCTGTATGGGTTCGAATCTACGACCTACATACATAGGTACAACTCGTAAGTAAAATAAAATAATTGGTTGATGTTGTTGAGTTATGACGAAACTGAGAAACTTATTGAAATAGCAAAATGAAAAGATTAGTGTCTGAATTTTGCAAAACTGTAATTTTTATTTTTAAATTGTAAAACTTTAAATAAATTCAAAAAGGCGGTGATATGTATACGTAAATTGACATTTAAAACGGCCGACCGCCGACTACCCAAGATACGAGCATGTCTCAGTTTGGGAGTCGTTTGTCTCAAATTTATTTGCTGTACATTTTACCTTTCCTAAATATATGTAACTCTCTCTCTCTCTTGTAACGTTTTGTATTTCGAAATAAATTATTAAATAAAATTATTAAAGTAGGGACCGCGACCACTGAGACATCACTGTTCTTTTCAAGATATACTACGAAATAAATATTATTTTAATTGTACCTTGCTAATGCTGAAATACTCATTAAAAGCTCTAAAACACCTACAGCTTATAATAAAAACCCCGTAACATCAACATTTCGTTCTATTTCAGGAATAAGCCGCTTACTTGTACGGCTCCGACAATTGTTAGGTTTCCAACGACGAAATCAACAACGCAATTTTATGCTCTACTGCTTTTACAATACGGTGGAAAATACCCTGACCAAAAACGTTTACGGTCGATATATTTTTTCAATTGTACTAAGTGAATGGGCCCACAAAATATCTTTGGCTGTACAAGGCTTTGAGATACAAGTTACACGTGTCAGCTGCCATTTAAATGGAAGCCATATCGTCAATTGACGTTATAAATTGCTGTTCGTGATTATATTAATAACGGATCGCTTAATATCTGACGAGATGGCTTTATAATTATATTGTGTTGGGTAAATTGTGCTTTGGTTAATGTTATGTATATGGCATTAAAGTAAATAGATTAATAACCTATTCGCACGACTCACTTTATTGTTAAACATGGTATCAGCCTACAGTTGTGAACAGTCATTCTTCTTCTTCAGCCTATAGAGGTCCACTGCTGGACAAAGACCTCCCCTAAAGCTTTCCATAATGATCGGTTTTGTGCTGCCCGCATCTATCGGCTTCCTGCGACCTTCACCAGGGCATCGGTCCACCTTGATGGGGGCCTACCTACGCTGCGTTTCTCACTACGTGGCCGCCACTTCAGAACCTTACTGCTATATCGGCCATCGGTTCTACCAGCAATGTGCCCCGCCCACTGCCACTGATTAGCTGGGAACTGTGATTAGCTGAGGAGAAAACCATTTGATCACATCTAGGTAAAAAAACAAAGAAAAGGTTTTTATTGGGAGTCGCACAAGAACATAGAGCAGGCGGCCTAGTGGTATCGGCAGCGAGTTACAAGTTATAGGTCGTAGGTACGTACCCTATGAAGCACATTCATCATCATCATCATCACCATCATCAGCCTCTATTCGTCCACTGCTGGCATAGACCTCTTCCATGGCACGCCAACAAGCACTACCTTTTTGATGTCGTCGCTGCATTTCGCCGAAGGGCGTCATACGCTACGTTTGCCGAGACGCGGTTTCCACTCGAGGGCTCCTTTACCCCATTGGTTGTCGGCCCTGCGGCATATGTGACTACCTCATCAGGCACTTTACTTTGTGTAAATTCTTTCATCATCACTGCTCTTAAAAACGGCGAAGGAAAACCTTCGTGAGGAAACCGGCATTTCTTAGACCCATTTTTTTTTTATTTAAGTCATGTGATGTAAAGGCATGAGGAACAGGGAGTGAAGTTCACTCCAAGTTCATCCTCCATAGAAAAGGATCTTCCGACCAGACGGATGTTATGTATGGCGGGCACTTGTCCAACGGTTGATTTTGTGAAGTTGTATGTATGCTAGTTGCACGGTAAACTCTGCTTGCGAGATGTAGAATTCGTGTGACGTCAGTATGACGGGTTGTTTCTTTGTGGCGTTGTAGGTCTACATGTAACATTTACCCACCCGCACTGGGCCAGCGTGGTAGATTACGGCCCACTCCCTCTCACCGAAAGGAGGCCTGTGTCCCAACAGTGGGAACATTACAGGCTGATTATGATGCACAAAAATATCACAAGCAACTAATAACACTCGTAGAAACATAATCGAAAAGAAAGGAGGCAAAAGTATTAGTAATCTACCTACTTCCGGTGTATTTGACCAACTATGTAGAAGAAGCCTATTTTTTTTTATGGAAGTCTAATTAGGAAGGCAGAATAGTTCAGACTCTTATCCTGACAAGGTTCTTCACCTTTATTAGGAGAGCGGATTTCCAGTCTGATATCATCTCATCATCTGCCTAGCCTATTCAATACTGTTGGGGTCAGCTTCCGGTCTAACTGGATGCAACGAATACCAGTATTTTACATAGAACAACTGCCTACATGACCTCCACAACCCAATACAATCTATATATATAAAAATGAATTGCTGTTCGTTAGTCTCGCTAAAACTCGAGAACAGCTGGGCCGATTGAGCTGATTTTGGTTTTAATATGTTTGTCGTAGTCCAGGGTAGGTCTAAACGGCGAGAAAGTAAGGAAAAAATGATTTAATAATAATGATGTATGAGCTTCATTGTTTTTACTTCTTCTCTACACTTTAGTGCTACCCTGGTACCCTGCACCTCCAAAAAGGAGACAAAATAAAACTCACAAGAGCAATGGGAGAATGGCAATGATAAATGTCACAACAATACAATATTAGTTTGAAGTTGAAGTTGGCTTTGTGGCTTTTTATTAGATAGAAACTTTAAACCGGCAGAGATTATTTCTTGCTTTAAACGAATGCATCAACGGCTGAGACTTTTTTTTTATGTACGGTGTATGGTACCAGGGTAGCACAAAAGTGTAGAGTCGAAACAATAAAGCTCATTCATCATTATTAATCTAATATTACATCGATGAAGTTATTTTGCCTACTTTGAGGAGTTGCAAGGTACCAGTATCGCAAAAAAGTGTAGGAGAAGTCGAAACAATGAAGTTCATTCATTCACACAGGAACAACGGGAACGGGATAAAAAGGATATCCTATATCCTTCTCCCAGTTCTTAGCTACCTCCCTACCAATTTTCAGCCAAATCGGTTCAGCCGTTCTTAAGTTATAAATAGTGTAACTAACACGACTTTCTTCTATATATAGGACCGAGATTCCGCGCCTTTTGCGCGCGCGCGCGTTTTTTGAACTCAGCGCATCCAGATCTATATGATTATCTATAGTGGTGAGGGTTTTGAGCAACTTCGGGCACATACATACAGACAGACATACAAACATACGCACTTTATAGGGATGGATGGATACAGATTATCCTAATTTAAAATAGTAGTAGTAGTAGTAAATAAAATCATGTCATATTGCCTTTAGGGCGGAACAAAGTTCGCCGGGACACTTTTGTGCTACCCTGGTACATACCACCTCTACAAACTAGGCACAATAAAAGTTCTTTGATGTAATTATTATGGTTTAATGATGAACGAGCTTCACTGTTTCGGCTTCTGTTAAACTTTTGTGCTGCCCTGGTACCTCACACCTCCACAAAGTAGAGAAAATCAAATTTCTTCTATGTATTAGTGATTTAATGATGAATGCAAAGCCAATTACAAAGTGAAGGAAAACATTTTAAGGAAACCTGGCCTTTTGTAAGTCTGAAATCGTCAACCCGCATTGAGCAAGCGTGGTGATTACGCTCAGTCGTTCTCCTCTCTAGCTATCCCCAGCAGGGGGACGATAAAAAAAGGCTGATGATGATGATGATGAGCTTCATTGTTTCGATTTCTCCTACTGTGCTGCCCTAATTATCCTAATTTAAAAACTAAAAAATAAGATCATGTGATATTTATTGCCTTTAAGGTGGAACAAAGTTCGCCGGGTCAGCTAGCGGGTCTTCTAGCTGACCTTGCGAACTTTGTTCCGCCTTAAAAGCAATATGCCATGATCTTATTTACTACTTTTTAAATTAGGATAATCTATATATATAAAAGAAGTCGTGTTAGTTACACTATTCATAACTCAAGAACGGCTGAACCGATTTGGCTGAAAATTGGTAGGGAGGTAGCTAAGAACTGGGAGAAGGACATAGGATATCCTTTTTAACCCGTTCCAGTCATTCCTGTGTGAATGAATGAACTTCATTGTTTCGGCTTCTCCTACATTTTTGTGCTACCCTGGTACCTTGCACCTCCTCAAAGTAGGCAAAATAAAACTTCATCCATGTAATATTAGATTAATAATGATGAATGAGCTTCATTGTTTCGACTTCTCCTACACTTTTGTGCTACCTTGGTACCATACACCGTACATCTTTAAAAAAAAAGTCTCACCCGTTGATGCATTCGGTTAAAGCAAGAAATCCATACTAATATTATAAATGCGAAAGTAACTCTGTCTGTCTGTCTGTCTATCTGTCTGTCTGTCTGTCTGTCTGTCTGTCTGTTACGCTTTCCCGCTTAAACCTCTCAACCGATTTTGATTAAATTTGGCACAGACAATCTTTAGACCCTGAGAAAGAACATAGGCTACCTTTTATCCCTAAAAAGTTTGATGTTCCCGAGGGAAATCTAAAAAGCGCGATATAACCGAACTCCACGCGGGCGAAGCCGCGGGCGGAAAGCTAGTAATATAATAATTATATAATATGAGTAACAGGCACATTTTCAGGCTACTGTCAAGGATCTACAAATAACAACCGAAATCAACGGCTTAACGTGCTTTCCGAGGCGCGGAGAGGTCTTGGTTTGTACAAAAATACTCACCCATTCATGGACCCGCCTGGACTCACCGATCCGCTGGCTGTTTTTACTTTTTTTTTAATTATAAACTAGTGCTTGACCGCAATCCCGCCTGATGGTAAGCAGTGATGCAATCGTGGATGGTAAAGCGCGCTAGTTTATTAAGAGCCTATTCTCTCTAGCCTTGAAGACACTTAAATTGTAGTCCGACGGAAAAACCGCCGGTGGAAATTTGTTTCAGTCCCTCGATTTACGCGTTATAAAAGACGAGGCGAAACGCTTCGTTCGGATCATTGTGGTGTCAACAACATAAGGGTGGAAACTCGTCGTACGAATCAAAATCGATTATCAAGTCCCGTTAAAGAACATATTTTGTCATCATTGAAGTTTCACAGACGCACAAAACATTGACGTGAACTTAAAAATACTCCATATTTTACATATACCTACATTTTTCGCCGACCATTTCTCAAACTTATCCTGAAATAGTTACAGGAAAGTGTCCGTAAGTGGAAAATACCGTCGCCATGGAGATTACCGCCATAAATCAGAGAGTGGAGCCACATTCATGCATACATCAGTACTGTAGACGTGCCTCGTAATGTAATGGCTATGTTCCCAGTTATAAGTATGTCGGGTAGATTTTTCTTTCCGACTTTATGTGTAGAAATCAAATACGAGGGACTTTAAGGTAGTTTTGGTTGAATAGAGAGTAATGGTGTTAGAACCTTGGTGCTTTATATAGTGCAATTTATTTCATGAACAGTGCTCTTAAAATGGCGAAGGAACACATCAAGAGGGAAACGATTTAAAAATACCTACTACTGCCTATCATATACCTGTTTACTTTTTGTGAATATCATCATGGGCGCTAGGAGTAGCGATGCAAAATAGTGCCTTGGCTTCAAAAGAAAATATAGGTGTAAAAACATTCAGACAGGAATATGTATATTGGAAAACTCCGCAATGGGAGCTACGCTGAACTTTATTTCTGAAAATCGAATCCGCTTCGCTCTCACATCCAGCCTCATATTATTCTTAAGCCTATTTATATAAACCGAAACACTTTGGAATCTTTCTGTATGCACGGACAGAAGAAAATCCCATATCTTATTCGAGATAAAGTGTAAAAATGATAGAGCTCGCTTCGAGGAACTGAAAATGCACTTTCCTGAATATAAACTTGCCGGTGCCCATGAAAACCATCGATATATTTGTCTTTGAAGTTATAAGCTTTATCTTTAGGTATATGTGTTACTTTATATTCGGAGCGATTCTTTGAATAATGTAAATAGAGAATACAATAGTACGACACAATTGTTTGGCCCGCCTTTGTTGTAACTTTCCTCTATACTGATCGAATGAAGATATCTTGTTTCAGAAATCGACATGGGTATAGTTTATTTATTTCCTCACTCAAGTCTTAATGAAAGCATTAAAATTATTGTCTTTTTTATAACTATAAACTAGTGCTCGACCGCAATTCCGCTTGATGGTAAGCAGTTATACAATCGTTGATGGTAAAGCACGCTAGTTGGGCGAGGTGATGCAGTGTTAAACCCAACAATACGACCAACGATGCTGCGCTTGAGGGAGATTGATCTGGAGACCGTCCACGACCAAACTCCCGACACAACAACATTTGGCGCATTGTACAGGGTACACATCGCAACACAACTGCTCAGACTAGTCCTCCGTACGGCATTACTCTGGTGATGCTGTACGGAGGACGGGTCTATGGCGGAACACGACGAATCGCTTGGCGGCAAGACTTTTTCTGGTAGGGGTAACTTCTGCCGGCAGCCGATGTTATGGCCTATGATCGAGAAAATAACATTGAAGCAAAAGTACTGAGCGTCACCAGAGTGATGCCGTACGGAGGACGGGTCTATGTCGGAAAACGACGAATCGCTTGGCGGCAAGACTTTTTCTGGTGGGGGTAACTTCTGCCGGCAGCCGATGTTATGGCCTATGATCGAGAAAATAACATTGAAGCAAAAGTACTGAGAGTCACCAGAGTGATGCCGTACGGAGGACGGGTCTATGGCGAAACACGACGAATCGCTTGGCGGCAAGACTTTTTCTGGTGGGGGTAACTTCTGCCGGCAGCCGATGTTATGGCCTATGATCGAGAAAATAACATTGAAGCAAAAGTACTGAGCGTCACCAGAGTGATGCCGTACGGAGGACGGGTCTATGGCGGAACACGACGAATCGCTTGGCTGCAAGACTTTTTCTGGTGGGGGTAACTTCTGCCGGCAGCCGATGTTATGGCCTATGATCGAGAAAATAACATTGAAGCAAAAGTACTGAGCGGACGCTTGCATAAAATAATACATTTAATTACATGAAAGCAAATATCAAAGTGAGTAGTTGAGTACAGTCCTTTGACCAATATCGATTCCACTTCAATCTAAAAATGTCTCCTTAAAAATCGTTCAAACTCAAGATGCAATCTTATCCGACAATCTGCTGTAGCGGTACCTACAACATGGAACAACGCGTCATACTGACGTCACACAAATTCTACATCTCGCAATCAGAGTTTACCGTGCAAGTAGCATACATATAACTTCCACCGGATCTAACCTAACGCCCACCGGATCCTCCCTTTTCTATGGAGGATGAGTGATCTTTACTCCCTGTTTCTCATGCCTCCACACTGCCATTTTACGGAATAAAAATGATTTATTAAAATGCAAAGACGTTAAATTACCTATCTTAAATTTCTTTATTAAAATGTAATTGTCAGAGCCTGTCATTGTTGGTCTGACGTGTAAAGAAGCTGTATGTAATTTTGCGGGACTGACATCACGCCGCAATATACAACTGAGTTGGTAAAAGAGACCCAGAGCAGAAAAAGATGACGAATTACGGTGACGAACGTATTTTGGCTGTGACGAAGAGTGAAAATAAAAAAATATATTTTTTTTCTGCTGCAAATAAAATTACGCAGAATAGCTAAAAGAAAAGTTATTTCTGACTACGTGGTTGTAGTTGTCGATTGGATAGCAAGACAAGTTGACTCTTAAGATTCAATTTTCATTGTTTTCTTGGTATCTATCTATGTATGTGGACTATTTTTTATAGAGTGCATAATTTAAATAGACATAAAAAGAAAGAACAATGCTGCAATGGTTGTATAGAACCTCGCAAAGGATCAACATAAAGGGTACATTTATCTTGATATCATTACGGGATCTAAGCCAATTTGGATGAGACCCACAAGTACATAATAAGTACTAATAAGTAATGTTTAACTTATCTAAATATCTCGTATTCATGTTTATTTTAGTCGTAAAAACGTTTCAAAGTTAGTGCTGTAAGAAAAATACTGCAGAACCCGACTCGATGAATATAAATTGTCATCACCTACTTATTCCTTTCAGAGGGCGATAAGTAGATCTTCTTTGCTCGGAGTACACGCTTTTATGATGACTGGCATTATTGATGACGTGCTTTTATTATTCAAATGTCGCTCCTCGGATTTCTGTTCATCTTCTTCATAGTTTTTGGGAATAATGCTTCGAATATCGCGCCCGTATTGCTAAAGAAGTAGACAGAGATGAACCATATTATACGGAATACAAAAGTTACCGCTGTTGGCATATTTTATTTTGACTTCTGCTCGCGATTGCATCCGCGTGGATTGGTTGGTCCTCCAACTTAACTCCTCGCATCGTATCGCCTGCCCTTAATATGACTATTCTTCTTTTGGGCGACTCCTATGAATCCTAGCGTGACTTTAGAAAGCCCTCCGTGCATTCGTAGAACTTTGACAGTAGTTACGGGCATGGAATAGATAAGGGCACGGGTAGAAGACCGAAAGTCTGAAAACCAGTCCTACCCTACCAAGGAGTTTTACCCAGTGATTGGGTAGTGGAGGAAAAATGATCAGTCGCTTCGTATAAAATACTGGTATTCAGCTGGATGCGGTTAGATTGGAAGCTGACCACAACGTAGTTGGGAAAAGGGGAGATGGATGGTAATGATTATGGTGTTTAATGTCGTGGCATGTCGTGGTGGCTTAGTGGTTAAAACACCAGCCTCTCAAGTATGAGTGCGCGGGTTCGATTCCAGGTCAGGAAAGTACCAATGTAACTTTTCTAAAGTTATATGTACTTTCTAAGTATATCTTGGATACTAATGACTGAAGGTGAAGGAAAACATCTTGAGGAAACCTGGACTTTAAGTCTAAAATCGCCAACCCACATTGAGCAAGCGTGGTGATTACGCTCAATCCTTCTCTATAGGAGAGGAGACCTGTGCCCAGCAGTGGGACGATAAAAAGGTTGATGATGATGGTGTTTAATGAGTTTTTAAAAACGTTACCTTATACTAGGATTAACTCCTGTATCGTGGGTGCGTTTACAAACACATAAACTCACATACACAAACATCCAGACCCGGAACAACTACTTATAGGTAATACTAATATTAGTTCCGTGCCGGGATCGAATCCACGACAGGCAGCGCAGCAGTCGATCGCTCATTGCAGCTACTACACCAATCGTGTCGTTTTATCGTCCAATGAGTCCAGCACCCTAATTGCGTAACGCTCTAATATTATCAATTGGAACCATTTTGAAGCATATTGCTAATCGATAGCTCCATATGTTCCAAAAATGTGTTTGCTCTACAACATAAATAAGGCAATGGATGTTGTTGAACTGTCATAAATATAGTTTAACAAACTAAAAAAACATGCTTGTAAAGAATATCAAACTAAAAAGTTAAAAATAATTTAAAAAAAAGCGTGAAACGCTTTGTGCCATAATTTTTGTATATTAAGCGCCTTACGCTTTTTTACCTGTGTGTGTGTGTGTGTGTGTGTATGTGTGTGTTTTTAACTGTATTTATTTTAAACTTTATAGTTCGATATTCCAAAAAAAAAAAACGAACGAACGTATTGAAAACGGTGGGACATTTTTCTGTAATGAGCCGCTCACTCGTAGTCCAAAGAGTTAGAGACGGACAAACAAACAAACAAACAAGCAAGCAAACAAACACACAAGCGAAACTAATAAAAAGCATGTAAAAATGAAACCCATTGCCACTGTACAACACAGTGTGTTACGTAATGACCCTGCAGGTTTCCTGGATATTTTCTACAGAAACTTAATTAAAAGTAAGAATATACTTGTAAGAAAAAAGAGTAAAAGTAAACTACAGCGCACTTGTACGTTTTCACAAGTAACGACATCTTTCAATCTCCAATTGAGCTCCGACCTCTCGGGAAATCCTTGCGAAAACTAAGTGTTCGCTCCGATCGGGTTCAAGGTAGTGATGGATTTACTAGCAAATTAACGACGACGCTGCCAACCTAGCTGCAGATCCGTCACCTGACTACAGATCCGGGACTGAGATCCGGCTAATGAATTCCGACGATTTACCTCCGGCCCGCGATGGAATTAATCTCGTCTTTAAATCTCACTGTTATCTACCAACTTGAGAGTTTTGCTTGCGGATTATATACGTTCTTGGGCTGTTGAAAAAAAGTACTTGTATTTTTATGTTTATTTGATTACTTAATTTTAAGATGGAGTACGTTTACCTTTCGCATTTTACTTGAGGAATATTAATGAACCGTATCTCGATAAGTAAGTATAATTTTGTGCTCAGAATTATAATTTTGTACATTAAGAGTTGATTTATTTTTAGCTTCGTTGTCAACGTCGGCTGCCGGCAGAAGTTACCACCCACCAAAACAAGTCTTTCCGCCAAGCGATTCGTGGTGTTCCGGCATGATGTCTTGTGAAGCCGTACGGAGGACGGGTCTGAGCAGTTGTGTTGCGATGTGTGCCGAGTACGATGCCAAATGTTGTTGTTTCGGGAGTTTGGTCGTGGAGGGTCTCCAGATCAATCTTCCTCTGGCGCAGCATCGTTGGTCGTGTTGTTGGGTTTAACATTGCAGCATCTAGCTCCAATGCCATCTTCCTTCCTATTCACTCAGTTTAATAAACAAGCGCGTTTTGCGAAAACGATTGCATCTCTGCTTGCCATCAGGCGGGATTGCGGTCAAACATTAGTTTAAAATTACTAAAAAAATACAATTTTACAAGTCAATGTTAATCTGCCACTAACAGTTATTATCATCATCATCCGCCTAGCGTTTTGCCTACTATGTTCAACGCTAGCCTTCGCTAGATATAGCCTAGCTATATATAGCTTATAATTATGCAATTCAATTTTCAAGTTTGTGAATGTGACTGGACATGGACTATGGTTCGTTTTTTTTTTGTATAACTTCATGCGCGCGTCAAGCTCGTGAACGTTCGTCCGTGGAGACTGGTCATCTCTTAGCTGTCAGTGGGCTTAATTAATTTTCTATGTTTTAATTAATTTTTATATTTATACATTGTGCTCACATGATAGAAGCAACAGAAATATGTAACGAAGAAATGTAACCCATATTATTATTTTAAAAGAGTGTCCATGGAGTTTCTTGCACGTTTTTCTCCATAGAGATCTACGCTTTGGAACGTGCAATTCAGCTTCACTTTTCTTGGACTGACCGACATTGACTATTCAAAAGCACCAAGGGATAGTTAATTTGAAATAAACAATTTTGATTTTGAATTTGAATGTGTTTATTTGTTTATGCGTAATCTGAATATAGTTTGCTCAGAATAAGCAACTGAATCGATTTTAATCATTTTTACACCATGTTATATTGTTTCCCAAAAACATTTAGAAATTGTTGCAGTGTGGATACCGAGCGCACCACGCAGCTTACGCGCACTCCCGCGCAACAGCTGACGCCATAGATCAACGCACCGCTCGCCCGCCCGAGCGGAGCGTGGACCATATTTTTGTTGGGACAGCCAAGTACGATAACAAGCTCATAACTTTGTGGTTTTTCATGATATCTTTTTGTAATTTTGTACATAGATTCTTTACTTAAAAATCCTGGACACGTGTTTCAGGTTTCGCATATCTAGCCTAACTAGATTTCGTCAACTAGGGTCAGCTTCCAGTCTGACCGGTTTTAGCTGAATACCAGTATTTTACGTGGAGCGACTGACCTCTACAACCCAATTACTAGGTAATACCCCACTCCCCCCTTGGTAAGACTGGTGGTCAGACTTTCGAACTACTGACGACCCGTAACGACTGTCAAAGATCTACAAATGACAGCCAGGACCAGCGGCTTAACGTGCTTTCCGAGGCATCTCGATATTATGTAAAGATGGTCACTTGGTCACCCAACCATACAGTATACGCGGCAAGCGTAGCATAATCTCATTAATTGACCTGTACGGCTGTTATTATTTTAGCCACTTCTTCTTCTTCTTCAGGCTAAAGACGTCCACTGCTGGATAAAGGTCTCCTCCAAGGCTTTCATTGCTTTTTTCGACATAAACCCCACGCTTGTCAGGCCGGTTGGGGATCGCAGTAATTTGATATTCCACGGGAGAAGCGCTGCTGCCCGCTTCTCTGGTGAGAGCCCCCTTAGTCGCTCCCAAATTAAGAGGGGACTCTAGTGCCGAGGAATCTCAAAAATAGGTATTTGGAGAAACTATTGCCGTCGCGCTGCTTCCAACCTCTCCCGGTCAAGTGCGAAAAGGACAGCTCAGGTTGATTTTATCTACAAAAACGTTGACCTAAAGTCGTTTCGTATTCCGCTGTTTTCTTTTTGAAAACACGACAGATCTTAATTATTTTTATATCAAAATTTAGGGCAAAAGTATACCTATGCATCTATTATTTTCTTTTTTGTCAAAAACTTATCACGTTTGTCTAATAATCATCTGAACATCACGGTAAAAATGGGTTATTTTTGGCGACTTTGATATATCGTATTTCTTTTATTATCTAAGTTTCGAAAAAAATCAAATGATAGGGGCACGTATAATCACGGAATAAAACTGTAAACCGGAATACCTAAGTTTGTATAGAGAAAACACCACTAGAGTTCCCTCTTAATAGTATCGACAAAAAACTTTGTGTTTTTGTCATCATCATCATCTTGGCGTTAATCCCAGTCGCATCCGTAGCTTTTTCAGCTTTGGAGTCTGGGGTCCGCTTTAACAGTCTAACTGCTGATTTTTAGCTAAACTTCGATATTTTCCGTAAAGCGACTGCCGTCTGACCTCCACAACCCGAAGGAGATATCTAAGCATTGCAGTTAAACCAATTGTTAGACTTTTGAGGGCCCCAACAACGCGAAACGACTGCCACTAGATGTTCGTATGGCAACCGGGACCAACGAATTAACGTGCTTTCCGAGGTACGACCAGACCAGTGCAAATATTCATATTCATGCATACAAATATTTGCACTGTGCGGGGATCGAACCCGCGCCTCCTTGCGCAACGGTCGCGTTCGCTACCACTACGCCACGGAGGCTGTCAAAACTTTGTATTTTTGTGTAGTTGTCTATTCAGGGTTATAAATAGTCCTCCAGTGCGTCGGTCATGTGGGCCTTGGCGGCTAGTACAAAGCAGAAGTGTGTACTAACACAGGTGTACTTCTTCCTCTTTCAACTCTGGAGACACGATTGGAAAGTTTTGGCGCAGAAACATAGGCTCATCAGATTAACTGCTTTATTCAGGGTCATAATTGCGTAAGAAATGAAATATTCATCAAGTTTCTAGACACTGGCCATTATGTCATTGACCTGTACAAAGTTGAGAAGTTTATCGAACATCTGACCTCGTTAAGCTTTTGGCTAGTTTATGAAATATGAAGCTAACTGACATTAAAACGGTAGTGAAGATACTAATTCGAGCTTACCCTTGGGAAGAGCTTAACAAATTAGTTTTATGTTAGGTTAGGTTAGATGGATGTCCGCGGGCATGCGGTTAGCAGCGCGGTCTGTTAGACTCTTACTGACTAAAAACAACCGTGGATAAGTAAGGACTTTATCACCTGTTTGCTGAATTCGATGAATATCTACTTAAATACTATCAATGACTCAAACTTGCCTCGCTTTTGCCACAGCTGGCAAAAGGAGATACCAAAGCATAAACGAGATAGCTGAATTATGTTCAAAACCTAGTTGCTATCATAGTAGTAGTTAATATCATAAAACTTGTCAAATATCCTTAACTGATTCAGATTGAGATCGGACTGTGAATTTTGTTAAAATTACAAAAATCACCCCTCTGTTTCGTCGCACAGGTTTATTATCGAGGTTCTAGATTAGATTCTCGGATCGGGTATTGATAAAGTGTTTTCCTTATGGACATTTAGGCCTTGATTTGTGTACAGTAACAGGCTCGCTTCTAATTTGTTTTCAATCATCATCATCATCATTATTATCATTATCAACGCTTTTAACGTCCCACTGCCCAGCAGTGGGACACAGGTCTTCTCTCATACAGAGAAGGATTGAGCGTAATTACCTCGCTTGCTCAATGCTGGTTAGCGATTTCAGACTTTAAAGTCCAGGTTTCCTCAAGATGTTTTCCTTCACCTTCAGTCATTGGTGTCCAAGATATACTTAGAAAGTACATATAAGTTTAGAAAAGTTACATTGGTACGTGCCTGACCTGGAATCGAACCCGCGCACTCATACTTGAGAGGCTGGTGTTTTAACCACTAGGCCACCACGACTTGTTTTCAATAGCTCAAACAAAGTAGGCCGCTACCACACCTCTGCCTAAAACTTTTAGGAAAACGGGCCTGATATGAAACAGCACGTACAAACTTAAATACACGTCCACATCCGACCTACTATTTCGTACGTTTCTATTTTCATACAAGCAATGAACGCTATTGACCAAGTAATACAAAATGGCTGCTTGCTTGGATCACGCTCGATGGCGGGTATTGCCTTTTATGTATTTCGATAAATGTCGAAAAGTGGTAGGATTGGTACCCGCGACCTGCTTTACCCTGGGTTCGCGCCCACGACCTGCTTTTTGTTTTAATAAATATCGTTTATGTATTTATATATACATAAACAAAATGTTTACATAATTTAAAAAGCGGTAGCTTTTTAAATTATGTAAATATTTTGTTAAAAACCTTACAATAATAATATGCCCAAGTATTTAAAAGGAGGGGAAACAATCAAAGGGCATAGGAATGGTGCTAATTCTTGAAATTGCGTTATTATAGATATATAGAATATCTTTTATCAGTCTCATAACTATGTACACAATATAAATTAAATTACAGAACACAAAAATGATGGTTGTTTGCGCAAGACTATGCGCTGTGACTTTATTTATTTAACATGTTGACTGCCAGACAACAGATAGAATAGAAGCCAGCAATAGAAAATCTATTGTTTGCGGATACCGGTGACAGTTAATTACTTAAAAATGGGGGCTTACTAAGGGCTACTTAGACGTAAGATTAACATAATATACAAATTGATATGAAGCGTAATCATTGTTGAAGAGCCCAATGATTAAAAAGTACTATAAAATGGTGGTTTACTACTGGATTACGCTCGCAGGCCGGTTGTGGCTCTTTGTGTCTCGCTGGAGGTTATCCTCTCTGTGTGTCTCGATAAATTTCACTAGTTCGCAAATAGAAATGTGAAGAGATTGGTGTTGCTAGTAAAAGTCGCAGGACGATTGCTTGCAAGTAAAATTGATGTATTTTATTCTATAAAGACCACTTTATACACAAAACACCAGTTTTGCTTGTCGAATTGAATTCTGAATATTGGTTGGGAAGTTTGATTAAATTAAGGCGTTGGATCTTGGCTTCTTTTTAAAAAAAAAGGCTTTGAAAATTTATGGTATGATTTGTCAAATATTTGTTAAATCAACCAAATAAATCAATAGGTAATTTATTATCTAGTTTAAATCATCGCCTTGTCATTAACATCGCACAATAAACTAAAAGCATTTATTTTAGGTAAATCTGTGGACAGTTTTGAATTTTCAGATGAATTAGGTACCTATAACATATCAAATTCAAATCACGATTGGCATAATCTGCACCAAAATTGCGAAATACACATAACAGTACCACAATCTAAATTATTGTGAAGGATGTTACTAATGCATCCATTTCATACTAGTCCATACTAATATTATAAATGCGAAAGTAACTCTGTCTGTCTGTCTGTCTGTCTGTCTGTCTGTCTGTCTGTCTGTCTGTCTGTCTGTCTGTTACGCTTTCCCGCTTAAACCTCTCAACCGATTTTGATGAAATTTGGCACAGACAATCTTTAGACCCTGAGAAAGAACATAGGCTACCTTTTATCCCGGAAAAATTTGATGTTCCCGAGGGAAACCTAAAAAGCGCGAAATAACCGAACTCCACGCGGGCGAAGCCGCGGGCGGAAAGCTAGTTGCTTCATATTTTAAAAAAAACTCTGTTCATCAACGTCAATCACGCAATAAAATTAGGGGGTAGTTTTTAAAATGAAAGCCATCGCTATTGTTAGCATGTTACGTAGTTACCCCACTGGCGTATATAAGTCGAAAAATAAATCATCAATCATTTTTCTAAAGCATTTATTAAGTAAACCCTTGACTTCGGAATTAATTGTCTTGGACACCAATGACTGAAGGTGAAGGAAAAACATCTTGAGGAAACCTGGACTTTATAAGTCTGAAATCGCCAACCCGCATTGAGCAAGCGTGCTATCCTTCTCTGCATGAGAGGAGACCTGTGCCCAGGAGTGGAACGATAAAAAGTTGATGATAATAATATAATTAGGATTTACATTAATGTGGAAAACCAATTCAAGTAGCAAATAGGTACTCCCATACTTCGTTACATCAACATTATCATCGAATAAAGACAAATTATCAGCAACATTGCCGATAAACAAAAGCTTTCATCGATTATCTGATATAATTAGAGTCATTAATCACTTTGTCTTTGGCATCAAACATGAATATTCATTATATTATCAGACTAATTTGTACCTACTGAATATTAATCGCTCGGTAACAAAATACATCGAATTATTGATGAGTTATTGTAGCTTTCTATATAAAATACTAGCTTTCCGCCCGCGGCTTCGCCCACATGGAGGTCGGTTATATCGCGCTTTTTAGGTTTCCCTCGGGAACATCAAATTTTTCTGGGATAAAAGGTAGCCTATGTTCTTTCTCGGGGTCTAAAGATTGTCTGTGCCAAATTTCATCAAAATCGGTTGAGAGGTTTAAGCGGGAAAGCGTAACAGACAGACAGACAGACAGACAGACAGAGTTACTTTCGCATTTATAATATTAGTATGGATCTTCATTCTCTCGGTGTTAGGCCATAACATCGGCTGCCGGCAGAAGTTACCACCCACTAGACAAAGTCTTGCCGCCAAGCGATTCGTCGTGTTACGGCATGATGTCTGGTGAAGCCGTACAGAGGACGGGTCTGAGGAGTTGTGTTGCGATGTGTGGCGGGTACGAAGCGCCAAATGTTGTTGTGTCGGGAGTTTGGTCGTAGAGAGTCCCAGATCAATCTCCCTCTAGCGCAGCATGGTTTGGTCGTGTTGGTCTTGGCTTTAACATTGTATCACCTCGCTCAACTGCCGTCATCCTTCCTATTCCTTAGTTTTTTAAGTGAATAGGCTTAATAAACTAGTGCGCTTTACCATCAACGATTGCATCACTGCTTACCATCGGGCGGGATTGCAGTCAAGCACTAGTTTATAGTTATTAAAAAAAACATTTTTTCTTTTGTAATAAAATGCACAGTTTTGAAAAACGGGGTGTGCTTTTATCTCATGATAGAAGTAAAACCTTACGGTTGAAGATCATGACAGGATACTAATAGCAGATCTAGAGTCATCGACCGATAGGAGCCGAATGTACCCGATTCATCGACACGAGCTCGAGCGTGACGGTTCATTTACGTTCACTGTGCAAAAAGAACTGAAAAATAAAACTGGGAAAAAAAGATTCACAAAAATATTGAAAAATTGCATAATAATTTTCAGGAAAATATGGTTCCTCTTTATGCTTATGGTTCCTCCTAATTTAAGGTCAATATCAAAATCAAAGCATTTATTTCAAATAAACCAGTTACAGACACTTTTGTATTGTCAGAAGGTCGGTCAGTCAGTAAGATGAAGCTAGTCGCCCATTCCAAAGAGTAGGTACATATGGAGAAGAACGGGCAAGAAATTCCATGGACACTCTTTTAAATTATCAAGGATCAGGTCATATTGATGTAATCAATGAGCACTATATGATAATTATGTCATCAAATCATTTAAATTCCTCTCATATTCTCGTACTTAAAAGACAAAATTATCCGACCGTAAAAGACTGCCGCCAAACCTATACAATTCCATTAAAATATCTCAACTTTCTGAATATTATAACCTTAACTTTCCACCATTCATTAATTCTGCTCACACAAATTATTATTACCCTATCAACACTGTATATACGTCTTCATCTACAATCTAAGTTTTAATCGGATTCTGCGTGAAACGGAGTTGAGACTTGAGTTACACGTTCCAACTTAAGGTGGATTTTCACATCAAAGTTTCAGAAATTCTGTCTGGACATGTCCAGACTAACACACGAGTCCTTAAAAGTTCCGCAAATCCATAAAGTATGTTCTAGATGGGAAAGGGTTCAAAATTAAAATGGCCAAGAAAATTGTTATGCGGACGATCCCAAAGATGTTTAATAAACATTTATTCGTCTCAGCATCTTGCAATAAAAAGGAAAGTAGTCAAAATATTTGTTTTGAAAAGTTCTTTTTACATAAGGAAAATATTTTCAGCGTTTTGCATAATTTCACATTTCTGCGGTTTTTCTTATGAAGTTTGTTTTGGGATGTCGGCTTTGAGAACAAGTTTGAAAACATTGTTTACATTCTCATTAATGAAACTTCTTTAAGAATAAAATGGTTAATTATTATCAATGTAGTTATTGACTTGTTGAACTCAAACCATAACTCAGAACCCATGTTGTATTCACTCTAAACTGAATTTTACTTACCAAACACACAAATCATTCACCTGCCAATTTCCAAATAACATTTGTACGCTACACCTCAGTTCCCTTGCCAGTTAAACACATTTATTTCAATACAGAGTCGACATCTCCTTAACACTGTATCCGGCAGAGAGTCGATCGATTATACAGGGTGATATGGGGGCGAGGGAAATACCCTCAGGGGTTGAAAAGGGGGGTAAAGGGGGTTTATATCTGCTGCTTTACAGGCGCGAGCGTCCACGGTGAGAGCGATAAAATGCTCCCGTCTGCTAGCACCAATACGTGGGGATCACTGTAAACAGAGAGAGTACTGAAAATAAAGTGCTTGTGCTGAAAATAAAGTCTTAGAATATTTTTTTTAAATTTTTGTTCCCATTCGGAAAATTTGATGCGTTACATGTTTTTTTTCGCTGTCCTATAATGTTACTGTGGCCTTTATGCTTACATAAAAGAGTAATAGGGAAACGAAAATTGTGATTTAGTGATGTTGTTTTAAAAACATAATCCCAATTATGGAAAACGGACCAGTGGGTCCTTTTTACCATACAAAGCAATCCAAAGTACATTCAAATTCTACTTATTTTCATGAATAACCTGATAGAAACCGTAGTCTTTATTCATTTCACTGGCTTCAAAATCCTAGGCATTTAAAAGGCTGATATTAAAAGTCTGAATCCTAAAACAGGTCGGAGTACAATGGGACACCAGACCGGAAAATCCGGCAAGTACAAAACAGCTGGTCACATTACTGAAGCCGGTCGCTGTAAATACGGGAGACCTTTTCGCTATTTAATTTCATGTCTTTATAAGCGTAAAAATGTTCTGGAATTGGTTAATGGATTTCTATAATGGGTTTGTTAATAGTTTGGCATCCATTTTATGTACGTTCACAACGTTTCTCTGTCTGTCGGTCCCGTTTATCGTATTTCCGATCGGAAGATTTTTTGTAATACGTTTATTTTTTCTGTAATTTCTTTTTTCTTCATTAGCTTCATTCAATGGATGAGGTCTATGATGGAACAAGCGTCGTCTTCTAACTTTTACAGTAACAGGAAAACACTTCATTTAGTAGAAAGTATGCCATTGATAGAAAATACTGAAGGGACAAACGAGAATGTGAGTTTTTGAGGACTTATTTAGACTGTGTATTACATAAGACTAGCACTAAGAAGAAATGATTTTGAAACTCAACCCATGAAAAAAATACAGTAGAACCAGTAGAAAAGTTAAAGTCCAAGAGAAACACAAAATATTTTAAGTTATAGAGGTTTATAAGTTATCAAGGGTCTATGTTAGGGATAGGTTTAAATAATGGGTATCATTTTTTTTAAGTTATAGGGGTTTTTAAGCTATCGAAGTTTGATAATCGAGGCTCTACTGTATATAAGCATTGTCATGGGCAACTGACATTCTAACGTTTCATACTCCAGCCTATAATGTTCCCACTGTTGGGCCTCCTCTCGATGAGAGGGAGTGAACCGTAAGCCACGCTGGCCCAGTCCGGGTTGCGCGTTTCACACTGTTTACAGATAAAAAAGTTTTTTAACTAAAATATTCTAAAGTTTATTTGATAACAAAATTTAAGTAAACTTTTGGATACTTTAGCCAAAAGGTTTAAGCCAATGGATTAAAATTAGTGGCCTGAGGGTAATATCAGTTGTGCAAATTAATAAAGTTGGCCGTAATGAAAATACTAAAGCTTTAGCTTTTATTAAAAAACATAGTAGACCTTTTATTTTACGATGTCTTTTATTTTTGGTCAACGAATAGTTTATCGGCAATGAATATGAAACTTAATGTCCTTAAATATTATTAATTTGTTTACCATTAATAATTTGGAAAATGCATTATCTATTATGAATTTAATAATACTGTCTATTAAGTTTATTTCACAAGTTTCTATGTAAGTGTTGTGTAATGTTTGACAGTAACAAGTGGCACTCCTCAGAAATTCCTAATAATTAATACAACATCATAAAATCATCATCGGGCTAAAATGTGTCGGGACACGCTCCGTGAAGCGTTTCGTAGTTTTTCACACGTTACAATCCCAATTGAGAGTTTGTTTTGATTTTAATTTTTAGAACCTAACGGCTTGACACGCGACGATGGGAAGAGACCAGACGGAATGACCGTATTGCCTTGGAAGGTAGGTAGGCCTTTGTGTGTGATGCAAGGTGTGTCGACACCCTTGCGCTATCCCATCTTCCAAATACGGTGAGCTGTGCTGCATCGGCTGCTGCAAGTGCGGAAAACCTCAAACGGCGCAAATACTCCAATCTCATTGAAACTTATATGTTTGAGCCGTTTGGGGTTGAAAAACTAGCCACAAGTATGTGGTAGGCCATAACATCGGCTGCCGGCAGAAGTGACCACCCACCGGACAAAGTCTTGCCGCTAAGCGATTCGTCGTGTTCCGGCATGATGTCTGTTGAAGCCGTACGGAGGACGCGTTTGAGCATTTGTGTTGCGATGTGTGCCGGGTACCATGTGTCAAATGTTGTTGTGTCGGGAGTTTGGTCGTGGAGGGCCTCCACATCAATCTCCCTCTGGCGCAGCATCGTTGGTCGTGTTATTGGGTCTAACATTGCACCACCTCGCTCAACTGCCGTTTTCCTTGAATGGGTTTAATAAACTACCGCGCTTTACCATCAACGATTGTATCACTACTTACCATCAGGCGGGATTGCAGTCAAGCGCTACCTAGTTTATAATTATTAAAAAAAAAAAAGGTACAGCGGCATCTCTGACACCTCTCCCGTTGATAATGATTACTAATTTATACAAACTAGACGGGTTATACAATGTGTAAAGAAAACCCTGTCCGACCCATAAGGATAATAAAGGTTAGGTAAACACTTGACCAAATATAATATAAAATTTTACATAATCATCATAGTAACAATAGTAATGAATTTTGAAATAATCCTTTTTTCCGGGGAATTAATTCCAATTTCCCCGAAATTTGGTAATTTTTAAAAAAGTGACAACACCGGTATTATTATAAGCGAATAGCGTCGCGACCACGTCACAGGTGCCGCGTGCCCTGCCCCCCGCCGCCCGCGGAATGGGGATGCTTACCGCACATGTACTAAGTTACCTCTTTTTGGGAAATAATATTTATTGTTTTAGGGGGATTTTTTTTTAAGTTTTGCCTGTCTTTGTGGGCATTATTAGAATCAGTTATCGATACCTAACAATACCTTCACGGATCGGACAGGGTTTTCTTTACATATTGTATATGTTGGATTTTCGGTGGTAATTTTGGATTTCGTGAATCGATTTTAATATTTTTTTTATTTGAAAGAACATTATGTTCAGGATAAAAAAAAAAAAGGAAAGTAAGATAGCAAATATGCTTGCACATATGATTAAAGTACAAACATACCCCCTTCAGAAATTATTTTGTGCATCTTTTCTAAAACTGTTCAAGCTATCAAGTCCAATATAATTTTACTAGCTTTCCGCCCGCGGCTTCGCCCGCGTGGAGTTCGGTTATATCGCGCTTTTTAGATTTCCCTCGGGAACATCATATTTTTCCGGGATAAAAGGTAGCCTATGTTCTTTCTCAGGGTCCAAAGATTGTCTGTGCCAAATTTCATTAAAATCGGTTGAGAGGTTTAAGCGGGAAAGCGTAACAGACAGACAGACAGACAGACAGACAGACAGACAGACAGACCGACAGACAGACAGACAGAGTTACTTTCGCATTTATAATATTAGTATGGATTAGAAAGTCTTTATAAAGTTCTACGTTTGTGACTTTTTTCATATTTTTTAAACAGTTGGTTCAAAGGTTTTTGTTTTACTTATGTAGCGATTATTTCCTAAAATACTAACAAAATCAAAAGAATTATTTCAGAAAACCCCTATCGATTTTTAAATACCTATCCAACAGGTGAGTGGTAACTTCTGCCGGCAACAGATGTTATGACCTACCACCAAAACAAATACAATTCATAATCCATACTAATATTATAAATGCGAAAGTAACTCTGTCTGTCTGTCTGTTACGCTTTCCCGCTTAAACCTCTCAACCGATTTTGATGAAATTTGGCACAGACAATCTTTAGACCTTGAGAAAGGACATAGGCTACCTTTTATTTTGATATTCCTCAGGGAAATCTTAAAGGCGATATAACCGAATTCCACGCGGGCGAAGCCGCGGGCGTAAAGCTAGTTATATATAAATTAAATAGAATTCAAAGCTAGACAGTTAACAGAAGCTAAAGCAAACAGAATCTCGCTTCAAGCACGCGGGTGTATCAATATTCACGTAGGTAAGTAGGTATGTATGTTAAGTATGCATTCATGCGAATACCATTAGACGTATGTGAGGGATGATTATAACAGACGGATGAGCAGAAGCATTGAGTTGTGGTTCTAGATTATAGTTATTTATACAGTTGTTTGATTGTATTTATATTGACGGGGCGAAATGATTGTGTAGTGAAGGAAATATGGTACACTAGCGGCCGCCAGCGACTTCGTTCGCGTGGAGTTAAAGCCTTCCTGGATTAATGGGCTATCCAACGCAAAAAGAATTTTTCAAATCGAACCAGTAGTTCCTGACATTAGCGCGTTCAAACAAACAAACAAACAAGCTCTTCAGCTTTATATATTAGTATACAAGTATACATTAATAAAATAATAATGGTAGGCCACTTAGAAGGTGGACCCGTAGGATGCGAGAAGAATAGAATGGGTCGAAGTGAAGTGGACTAGGCCTGTGTCTAATAGTGGACGTCTTTCAGCTGACATTTTCGGATAAATAATAATCCATACTAATATTATAAATGCGAAAGTAACTCTGTCTGTCTGTCTGTCTATCTGTCTGTCTGTCTGTTACGATTTCCCGCCTAAACCTCTCAACCGATTTTGATGAAATTTGGCACGGACAATCTTTAGACCCTGAGAAAGAACATAGGCTACCTTTTATCCCGGAAAAATTTGATATTCCCGAGGGAAATCTAAAAAGCGCGATATAACCGAACTCCACGCGGGCGAAGCCGCGGGCGGAAAGCTAGTAATTATATAATTATCACCATTAAGAGAAAGAAGCGTTTCGCCTCGTCTTTTATACTACGTACATTGACGGACTGGAACAATTTGCCAGCGGCGGTGTTTCTGTTTGACTACAATTTTAGTGTCTTCAAGGCTAGAGTGAATAGGCTCTTAATAAACTAGCGCGCTTTACCATCAATGATTGCATCACTGCTTACCATCAGTATTGCGGTAAAGCAATAGTTTATTTTAAACACAGCTTATAAACTTTTAAAACCACTCACGACAACTTCCCTCTCTTAAGGCAGCTTCACCGTAAGCTTCTACAAGCATTCGATGGGCTTCAGCTGCAGATTTCTTCAAATTAAAGAAGTAACAAAAATTCCCGCAAATTACTCTTATTCGGCACAAAACTTGTCATTTTTGCACAAAAATAAATATGTGATATTGACACTGAGTCACTAATTCTCTAAGTGTATGTAGGTATTATCAGATGTCCAAACTGATATCACATTTTACATCTGATAATTTCAACGAAACCTCTAAGTGAGGACATCTATTGTTAAGCGGCGGAAACTTATTTATACACCTAATAGAATAATCTAAATTTCCGTTCTATGTATGTCTGTAATATGCATTTGATCACAAAATATTAATAAGGTACTATAAAATAAGCCTTAAGTTTATACGATAAATAAGTATTACTGAACACGCATTTGTAGTTCCCATGCGTAGTTCTTCACTACAAATTTAGTAACCGTGAATGTAACTTGTATTTATATGTGTCTCCTTTTTTTCGTTTTTTTTTTATAAATTATAAACTAGCGCTTGACCGCAATCCCGCCTGATGGTAAGCAGTGACGCAATCGTCGATGGTAAAGCGCACTAGTTTATTAAGAGCCTATTTACTCTAGCCTTGAAGACACTCAAATTGTAGTCCGACGGAAACACCGCCGCTGGCAAATTCGATCTACGCGGTATAAAGGAGGAGGCGAAACGCTTCGTCCGGATCGTAGTGGTGTTAACAACGTAAGGGTGGAAACTCGCCGTACGACGGGTCGTCCGATGGTGGAACGGAGATGGGGGAATTAAATCATGCAATTTCCTTGCATGATTTAATTCCCCCATATATCGATGTTATCTCCCATCACTACATATTTAGAAACCATGAATGCATCTTGTATTTATATGTGTAGTTACATAAAACGTTACTTCATCAAAATAATGATTGTATTGTTTCCAATTGCTTAACAATTTGATTATTTCAATTAGTGCTTTCACTTGCAGTACACAATGTAGGTAAATGTTACTTAATGAGAATGTTAATAATCTGTTTGTGAATGCACTGAATTATTTGGAGGTTCATTCAAATAATAGCATATTCGGGCACAAATCAGCGTGATTATTTATGTAATAAAATGTAGATAATTTGAAAATCAAATCAGTCTACAATTACAATAATAGTTGAAAATAGATAAAGCTTAAGCTTCAAATAATTGCAATTAAAATCGGCTTATACTTCCGACAAATTCGAAACGAAAATAGGATTCCCATTGTTTCCATAACAACAATAAAGCTCGAGTTATATTGAAGCACTTTGGAGTCTGGGTACTCGAAGTGAGAGCGAAGCAAGTAAGTGCTTCGCTCGCTCGACTCGGTCGCATTCGCACCGTCATGTAACGATGTTATCTCCCATCTATTGTGAAGACATGGCTCTCGTTGAGGGAAATGTTCGTAGTTTTCAATAGATTGACAACTGAATAATACAGACGGTACAGAATAGAGAGATTTGTTTGTTGTTAGTAGAGAGACCGGATTTGATTGATATGAAACTTTAATTCATGAGATATTTGTTTAGATTTTACTAAAGGAAACAAAAAATAATCGGAAATGTTCTTATATATATTAAATACTGATTTAGCAGTAATCATATATTCTTTCTAGGTTTCACATTAAATCACCATTTTTTTTTATAATTATAAACTAGTGCCTGACCGCAATCCTGCCTGATGGTTGGATGCGCTAGTTTATTAAGAGCCTATTTACTTAAAAAAAAAAACTGAGAGAATAGGAAGGATAAAGGCAGTTGAGCGAGGTGATGCAATTTTAAACCAAACGATGCTGTGCCAAAGGGAGATTGATCTTTTTTTTTTTAAATAATTATAAACTAGTGCTTGACTGCAATCCCGCCTGATGGTAAGCAGTGATGCAATCGTTAATGGTTTACCACTAGTTTATTAAGCCTATTCACTTAAAAAACTAAGGAATAGGAAGGATGACGGCAGTTGAGCGAGGTGATGCAATGTTAAACCAAACGATGCTGCGCCAGAGGGAGATTGGTCTTTTTTTTAAATAATTATAAACTAGTGCTTGACTGCAATCCCGCCTGATGGTAAGCAGGGATGTAATCATTAATGGTAAAGCGCGCTAGTTTATTAAGCCTATTCACTTAAAAAACTAAGGCATAGGAAGGATGACGGCAGTTGAGCGAGGTGATGCAATGTTAAACCCGAGATCAACACGAGCAAACAATGCTGCGCTAGAGGGAGATTGATCTGGAGACCCTTCACGACCAAACTCCCGACACAACAACATTTGGTGCATCGTAGGTACCCGGCACACATCGCAACACAACTGCTCAGACCCATCCTTCGTACGGCTTCAACAGACATCACTCCGGAACACGACGAATCGCTTCACGGCAAGGCCAAGGTTATGGCCTACCATCGAGAGAGAGTTTTCTTTCTACTTCTATTAGTTGTCTTCCTTTCTGTAATTCTATTAGTTGTCTTCCTTTCTGTACTTCTATTAGTTGTCTTCCTTTCTGTACTTCTATTAGTTGTCTTCCTTTCTGTACTTCTATTAGTTGTCTTCCTTTCTGTACTTCTATTAGTTGTCTTCCTTTCTGTACTTCTATTAGTTGTCTTCCTTTCTGTACTTCTATTAGTTGTCTTCCTTTCTGTACTTTTATTAGTTGTCTTCCTTTCTGTACTTCTATTAGTTGTCTTCCTTTCTGTACTTCTATTAGTTGTCTTCCTTTCTGTACTTCTATTAGTTGTCTTCCTTTCTGTATTTCTATTAGTTGTCTTCCTTTCTGTACTTCTATTAGTTGTCTTCCTTTCTGTACTTCTATTAGGTGTCTTTTGCTATTAGTTGTATAGCCAGACATAGTCATATTGTAACTTGTAGCCTGGTTTTACATTGAATAACTTGATATCGAGGTGTTTAAAAGTTGTTCACTGAATTCTCTGGAAGTCAAAGCTGAAAGTGAATCGCTGTTTTTGCCCGACTGCGACGAATTAAAATGGATCCAACAAAACAATACTTTGGAATGGCAGTAAGTGATCATAAGATTTAGGGAAAAGTGGTGTATGGCAGTAAGTTATCGTCTAATAATTCCTGGTTCTTTTTTAAGAAAAACGTTACCCCGCACTAGGAATATTTCTGTATCGTGGGTGCAGTGTACAAACATATTTATTTATTTTATTTATTTATTTATTCATTTCATTCAAGCTACTGGGGCCCAAAGAAACTCACCTACACAAACATCCAGACCCCGAACAACTAATTGCAGGCCCTACAAATATTTGTTCCGTGCGGGATTCGAACCCGCGACACGCGGCGCAGCAGTCCATCGCTTAGCCTCTGCTCCAATCGTGTCGACCATACTATAAATATAAGTTATTATTTATCTTCACTAATATATAAAGCTGAAGAATTTGTTTGTTTGTTTGTTTGAACGTGCTAATCTCAGGAACTACTGCTCCGATTTGAAAAATTGTTTTTGCGTTGGATAGCCCATTGATCCAGGAAGGCTTTAGGTTATGTAACATCACGCTGCGACTACGGGGATCGAAGCATAAGTAACTTCACACGAATGAAGTCGCTGGCAGCCGCTAGTTTCACCACACCACCATCAACCTTTTTATCGTCCCACTGCTGGGCACAGGTCTCCTCTCATACAGAGAAGGATTGAGCGTAATCACCACGCTTGCTCAATGCGGGTTGGCGATTTCAGACTTTATAAAGTCCAGGTTTCCTCAAGATGTTTTCCTTCACCTTCAGTCATTGGTGTCCAAGATATACTTAGAAAGTACATATAACTTTAGAAAAGTTACATTGGTACTTGCCTGACCTGGAATCGAACCCGCACACTCATACTTGAGAGGCTGGTGTTTTAAGCACTAGGCCACCACGACTTGTTTTCAATAGCTCAAACAAAGTAGGCCGCTACCACACCTCTGCCTAAAACTTTTAGGAAAACGGGCCTGATATGAAACAGCAGCCGCTTGTTTATTATATGATAAAAATTTAATAGTTTGCCCACAATATTTTAAAATGAAAATATTTTCTTCTTTCTCACTTTTTATGGGCGCATTGTCGACGCGTAATTTCAATAGTTGCGTTTCAGTATTTCAACTTACGTTTGTATGAATTTGCTTATTTCAGTATCCACTGATAAGTACTCACTAGCTGGTAGTCAAGTTAATAACGGAATAACGAAGTAAGCTGTCAGTGTCACAGCTTTGTATGCCACTCGTATTCAGTCAGTGAAGTGACTGGCATATTGATGAGCTCGAAGACGACCAGTCAACAGTTTGTAGCACGGGAACACGAGTGTAAAGTTTTCTATACTTCGTTGTATTTCTTCATTTTGATTTAAAGATTTCTGAATAAAGAAATGTTTCTAAGGTATAGTTATGACCTTATTGTTGTCATATCAATATTATGATATCATCATGTATATCATAATATAATCAATTCAACTATTGGATAACAGTACTGTATCACACGCAGACAAAACGCACACACACTCACGTCCACACACATGCACCCTCCCACACGCATATAAACACGCGCTCTCAAATACTCAATACAGGCTTCTTTTAAGTTTAGTCTTGTTACAAAATTCATTTATTTTTGTTGAGCTTTTTGTATAGGATTCTGTAGTCTTCTATTGGGAGAGGGCGCTGGCTCTTGTAACACAGGCATAATATATCACCTAGCACAAGAGCCAGGGACTTCACAATTTTTTGTACCTATTTTTGTGTAATAAAGATTTTTTTTTTTAATAATAATTTTTATTCGGACTCTCAACGGATAAGTTGAAATATATACAATATGTAAATTATAACGAGCCAAATTCTTCAGCACCTTATGGAAATTAGGGGCTGGGTTCTCAGTTGTAACAATTTAGTAGCGAAAGTTTACGAACTAATTGGTTTACAGTGAGTTAGGTGAAAAATAAATTTTGTGTCAAAATATTTAATACACACAATTAGATGTACTACACGAGCTAACAATTTTAAGAGATTCTTCTTCAGCCTATAGAGGTCCACTGCTGGACAAAGGCCTCCGCCAAGGCTTTCCACGTTGACCGGTCTAGTGCTGCCCGCAACCATCGGCTTCCCGCGACCTTCACTCGGTCCGGTCCACCTTGTTGGGGGCCTCCCTACGCTGCATCTTCCAGTACGTGGCCACCACTCCAGAACCTCACTACCCCATCGGCCATTGGTTCTACGAGCAATGTGCCCTGCCCACTGTCACTTAAGGTTAGCGACTCGCAGAGCTATGTCGGTGACTTTGGTTCTTTTGCGATCTCCTCATTTTTAGGGTTCCGTAGCCAAATGGCAAAAAACGGAACCCTTATAGATTCGTCATGTCTGTCTGTCCGTCTGTCCGTCCCTATGTCACAGCCATTTTATTCCGAAACTATAAGAGCTATACTGTTGAAACTTGGTAGGTAGATGTATTCTGTGAACCGCATTAAGATATTGATGCAAAAATAAAAAATAATAAATATTGGGGGCTCCTCATGCCTAGAACTGAAACTCAATTTTTTTTTTCATCAAACACATACGTGTGGGGGGGTATCTATGGATAGGTCTTCAAAAATGATATCGAGCTTTCTAAAATATTTTTTTTTCTAAACCAAATAGTTTGCGTGACAGACGCTTCCAAAGTGGAAAAAAGTTGGTCCCCCCCCCCCTCTAACTTCTAAAATAAAAAATCTAAAAAAAAAAACATATGATGTACATAAACTAACAAAAAAAAACTACTAATGAAAATTGTTTTGAACGAGATCTAGTGCGTAGTTTTTTTTAATACCTCGTAAATCGTAAACCGCTTGTTACCGCGCAATCTTTCATACAAATAACTTAAATCCTTTAATTTCATAAATCAATGGTACGGAATCCTTTGTGCGAGAGTCCGATACGCACTTGGACGGTTTTTTGATTCGATCACGCTGAGAAACTCCGAGCTTAGCTCTTTCTATTGCCCTTTGTGTGACTTTAGAGATTAGCTGACTTAATTACAAACGTTGCTTAAAGATATGACAAGCGTCTGAACTTTAGAGTTTTAACGTTAAAACGTGTAAAATTTAAAAGGTGTAAATTCAATATTAAAATACTTTATCTTTGCTTTCTTTTCGCTTTTTTTTTTGACTTTATAAACTAGGGCTTGATTTCGATGCCACCTGATGATAAATAAGCAGTGATGCAATTATTGCTAGTAAAACGCCTTACTTTAAATACCCATTGCGACTCTCAAGACTGCTTAATTGCGACTACTTAATGAATGAATGGCTTAATGTCCTCTCCAGCACACTATCAAGTTTCTATATGTAATGGTTGGTCACCTATCTACACGTTAAAGGTGCGACGGGATTTTGCGCTCGCAGCTTATGTAGTGAAGCTACTGCGTGGCAAAGCGCATAACCCGGGAGTGCTGCGGCACCTGGAACTCTGCGTGCCAGATCGGTACGTATGGAGGCGGCTACGCCTGCCTTCGCTTGCTGTGCTTACGGCCAGAACCAATCTGCTGGCGAAATGTTCTCTTATTAGAGCCATGCGCGCAGTGAACGAAGTTCATGAGAGAGTTGACGTACTGTGGTGCAACTTGAGTAAATAAAGGTTACACTCCATCCATGGAGTTTCTTGCCCGTTCTTCTCCATAGGTACCTACCTACTCTTTGGAATGGGCGACTAGCTTCACCTTACTGACTGACCGACTTTCTGACAATTCAAAAGTGCCTGTTGGTTTATTTGAAATAAATGCTTTGATTTGATTTGATACATATCATATGTAACTCCAATGTAGGTTAAGTTTTTAGTTAAAGTGTACAATCCATACTAATATTATAAATGCGAAAGTAACTCTGTCTGTCTGTCTGTCTGTCTGTCTGTCTGTCTGTTACGCTTTCCCGCTTAAACCTCTCAACCGATTTTGATGAAATTTGGCACAGACAATCTTTAGACCCGAGAAAGAACATAGGCTACCTTTTATCCCGGAAAAATTTGATGTTCCCGAGGGAAACCTAAAAAACGCGATATAACCGACCTCCACGCGGGCGAAGCCGCGGGCGGAAAGCTAGTTTTATATAAGACTAGCGTCCGCCAGTGACTTCGTTCGCATGGAGTTAGTTATACTCCGCTCCTATTGGTCGCAGCGTGATATTATATAGCCTAAAGCCTTCCTGAATTAATGGGCTATCCAACGCAAAAATATTTTTTCAAATCGGACCCGTAGCTCCTGAGATTAGCGCATTCAAACAAACAAACAAACTCTTCAGCTTTATATATTAGTATAGATTTAGATTAAGGATTAGTATGTAAGGCCCCGCTATCGTATTGGATCGCAGATCTGTAAGGGTTGTTGGAGGTAAGAGTTTTTATAAATAATTAAATAACCCTATTTTTCCTTGTAAAACGTGACCGTACGTGTAACGTGAACGTATTAGAGACTGATCGATTGACCCGTGTAGCTGTCATTATTTAGCAACAAGCCCGTAGTCACTTGTATAATGAAGGGCACTAGCCTTCATTATACAAGTGACTACAAAAAGAACATAAATCATCATCATCCCAGCGTTAATCCCAGTCGCATCCGTAGCCTTTCAGCTTTGGAGTCTGGGGTCCGCTTAACCACTCTAACCGCTGATTTTGACTAAACTTCGATATTTTCCGTGAAGCGACTGCCGTCTGACGTCCACAGCCCGAAGGCGATATCTAAGCATTACAGTTAGACCAATTGTTAGACTTTTGAGGGCTCTAACAACCCGTAACGACTGCCACTAGATGTTCGTATGGCAACCGGGACCAACGGCTTAACGTGCTTTCCGAGGCATGAGCAGACCAGTGCAAATACTCATATTCATGCATACAAATATTGGGGGGATCACCCACCGCTACGCCACGGAGGTTGTCACAAAAAGAACATAAATATTAATTACTTATTACTTACTACATTACATTCAAAAACTGAGCATTACAGAAAAGCTTTGTCGTACAACGGTATGACAACAACTGAATTCAATTTATTCTGTCAGGTCGTGTCGTCCTGTAATACAGCTTATTTCGTTCCTTATTATTTAGCTGTCGGGAACAGGGTAGTAACTCAGCCCGTTGAACACATATAAGTCACAATTAGTTAGACGACGCAACTGAACGTTGAACCAAATAGTACACATTATGTGTAATTTACTTTTTTGTGCTGACCTTAATTTAGTTCACGTTAGTTACCTAAGTATTAGGTCATCTGTGATGGAGGTAGCTAATGGATACAGTGTTATTCGGTTAATTAGTAGTAATTTGTTCTAACTACGTCTAAATATTTATTTTTCATGTTGTTTTTGTTAGGTTAGTTAGTAGTAGCTATAGTTATAGATGTGTGACCTGCGTGTCATGCGCGTACGCTTATATGAGCCAGTGTAATTAAAGAGCTTGTACCCGACGGTCGAGTCTTATTTAACAGTTTTATAGCTAAATGTATGTCTACCACTAGTGCTACGGTATACTTAGCTGTCGTAGCTATGTTATCGCTACGGCGTAGCAAATGCGTAGTCGATAGTGCGGTTACAGATAATTCTCTTGTATCTCGAGACATTTTTGACAAAATTCTGGATTATGTAATGCAGTTTTATATTTGCTATCAATCAATGAATAAACGTTTTGATTGATTGATAAATATAATGACGTTGATAACTGTTGGATGGGGAAAAAGTTAAATTTGCGTGACCGAACCGACAGTGTGTCATGTATGTGACATTTTTTTAATTTTTGCGTATTCTTTGTTTTTTGATTATTTCAGTTTTCACTTCTGTAGGTCAGTCCCACGACTAAATTTTTTAAATAATGTTGCCCCGCACTATTTGCTACACATTATGAACAATATTAAAAATATATACACACACATATACAATATGTAAAGAAAACCCTGTCCGACCCGTGAAGGTATTGTTAGGTATCGATAACTGATTCTACTAATGCCTACAAAGCCGGGCTAAAGTTAAAAAAAATCCCCCTAAAAAATAAATATTATTTCGCAAAAAGTGGTAACTTAAAACATGTGCGGTAGGCCTTCCAGGCGCAGGCGAAGAGGGGCAGGGTACGCGGCACGCGGTCGCATCGCTATTCGCTCAGAATTATACCGTCAAAAATAATGTTGTCACTTTTCAAAAATTACCAAATTTTGGGGAAGTTGGCATTCATTCGCGGGAAAAATTGTTACTATGATGATTATGTCAAATTTCATATGTTACTTAGTCATGTGTTTACCTAACCTTCACTATCCTTACGGGTCGGACAGGGTTTTCTTAACATATTGTATATACTGCTGTACACATTTCTTCGGGCTATGTCGGTTACTTTCTATCTTCTGCGGATCTCCTCATTTCTGATTCGATCGCGCAGTGAAATCCCAAGCATAGCCCTTTCCATTGCCTTAACATACATATATCAATAAAATTCATTCTGAGTATCTAACAAAGCAATTTGTATAACATGGATAAAATCCATTAAGTCTTTTATGCACACTCCTTAACCTTTGAGGCCAATGTTGGTGAAACAAGATTATCTCCGAAGCTACTCGGGAAATCCATTCTTTTTAAACACCGTTCGTATAATAAGGCCTTATCAGGTACCTAACGAGATTAATGTTCTGTTCCTTTGTTTTTTAAACAGTTTATAAATAAAGTTATCTAAGCCGTTAAAGCAACTGCCATCATGTTTTTGTCTGATTATTCGAAAATTACATTTTAGCAATTTCTTGTGTATTACTATATCGAGTAAATGTACATATACATATAAAAATTCGTAAGTCGTGGTGGCCTAGTGGTTAAAACACCACCATGTCGAATATTACTTAGGGTTGCCATATCTAAAATTTGGAAAACAGGACAAGATGAGGATTCCCCGGATTTTGTAGTCCGAAAGCCGGACATATCAACAAGATCTTTTTAAACATATTCAATGCAATAAAAAACATTTGAACATTTAATAAATCACCTTTTTTATTCATTCTTTTTTTTTAAACTCGGTCTATAAATGAAATCTTCCCCGGACGCTCCCGGACAAATCCGGGGAAACCCGGACGGATGGCAACCCTAAATATACTCATATTTGACAGGGTGGTGTTTTAACCACTGAGGGTTCGATTCCTACTAGTACTAAGCAAAACATGTTCGATCAAATATTTTTTTTTTTTTAGAACACCTTGTATACTATGTTATAAGCAAATAAAATATCGTATCTTATTTTATCTTAAGTACTAATGTAGCTTTTCTAAGTTATATGTAGGTACTTTCTAAGTATATCCTGGACACCAATGACTGATTACAAGGTGAAGGAAAACATCTTGAGGAAACCTGGACTTTAGGTCTGAAATCGCCAACCCGCATAGAGCAAGCGTGCTGATAGCGCTCAGTCCTTCTCGTTATGAGAGGTCAGAGGTGGGAGGACAGAGCCCAGCAGTGGGACGATGATGATATAAAGTTTCATCTTTCTAGCACTTATCGTTCGAAAGGTAAGCCAAGGAAGGATAGATGGACATAACGAATCTATAAGTATTCCGAGACGTGGACTATGGAGTCCTTAAAATATCTTCTTCAGTGTTTTAATTGTTTTTTTTCATAGAGTTTGGTACGGCTAATAAAGAAATGGAAATAAAGATGAAAAATAGGTTTATTAATAACAAAAACATGTGCATAAAAATATTTTCTGTTAGAAGTTTTGAAAGCAAGAAGAAGAAGGGCATCGCCTTTTAAAATTATAATATACAAAATGTTATTACAATGAAAATTCATCACTAAACTTTAGTAATTTTAAAAGGTCGTGCCTTTTTTGACTAAAATACCCTCTACAAGTTACAATCAAGTTAATTTTTAGAGCTCAATAACGAATGTGGATCGTAATTTAGTTAGGAAAATAATTAGAATTCGCTTGCTCAATGTGTTTGATTAGATCTCTACGTTTTTACATGCTTTTTGTTAGCTTCATTTGTATGTTTGCTTGCTTGCTTGCTTGTTTGTTTGTTTGTCCGTCTCTAACTCTTTGGACTACGAGTGAGCGGCTCATTACTGTAAAATGTCCCACCGTTTTCAATACGTTCGTTCGTTCCTTTTTTTTTAAATATCGAACTAAAAAGTTGAAAATATATATAGTTTAAAAAACTAAAAAAAAATGCTTTTAAAAAATATCAAACTAAAAAGTTAAAAATAATTTTAAAAAAGCGTGAGGCGCTTAATATAAAAAAAATATGGCACAAAGCGACACACGCTTTTTTATAAATTATTTTTAAATTTTTAGTTTGATATTTTTAAAAGGATGTTTTTTTTAGTTTTTTAAACTATATTTTTAATCTGAGAATACTAATATGTCTAAGTCATTACTTGTTATGTAAATGCATCTAATTGCTTTATTGAAAGTCAAAAAAATTTAGTCACCAGACTAAATTAATCACAATAATAAATAATTTATTGTATTGTTGCCCATATTTACTACATTCTGATTGAATATGTCGCAGCTAACGAATTTAATTACTCATTCGGTTTAACTAGCAGCTTGAATAATCTTCAGCCAATGTATTTAATACAACATTTGATGAACTAACTGGCTAATGCTTAGGTCTAGGCTTATATAATAGTGGGAATTTGTTACGGAAAAATGTATCTAAATATAAATATTATTTAGTAAATATTAGATACGTTATTATGAGCAGTTAAATAAGATATGCGGCCTTCAGTTAAAACCAGATAGTTAATTAAGTTAGTTGGCGGTGACATGATAGGTATGTTCATATATAAATAAGTGTTCAATGCTACCTTTGAACATTGATTCAGCATTTTGGCAGCTGATGCGCGGCCTACTTCAAATATTGTGTGGAGTACTGCAGCCACATTTGGGCTGGTGCTGCGAAATGTCACCTGGCTACTTTGGATTCAGTAGAGAGGCGTGCGAAGAGGCTGATTGGCGACCCAGACTTAACTCGAAACGGCCTCCAAAGCCTGGAGCACAGGCGTAGAGTAGCCAGCCTTTCGGTCTTCTATAGGATGCATTCTGGTGAGTGTGCAAGGGAATTGCATGATTTAATTCCCCCATCTCCGTTCCACCATCGGACGACGCGTCGTATGACGAGTTTCCACCCTTACGTTGTTGACACCACTGCGACCCAGACGAAGCGTTTCGCTTCCTCTTTTATACCGCGTACATCGAGGGACTGGGACAATTTGCCAGCGACGGTGGTTGCGTCACATTACAATTTGAGTGTCTTCAAGCCTAGAGTGAATAGGCTCTTAATAACCTAGCGCGCTTTACCATCAATGATCGCATCACTGCTTACCATCAGGCGGGATTGCGGTAAAGCGCTAGTTTATAAGTTATAAAAAAAAAATGTTAAAATTGCAGAATTCACGTATAGACTTTTGTACATTTGTGTGTGTTGGGAAAAAGTAGTATATAAGCTGTAATATTCTGTAAATGAATCAGATTAGAATTTATTCTTGTCTCATTACCCCTCACTGTGGCCAAGACACATTAGCCATCTCTGATCAGTCCTGTGAGTCTGCTGGACTGGCAGTGAGTTTACCCTTCACCCTTACCTGGAAATTCTACCTACTATCCGTCTGTTACCTTAGGTCTCTTGGTGCAGACATCCCGCACTTATTTATATATTTATTTATTACAAACTATAATATGGTAGGTCAGGGCTGTAGAGCTTATAGGACTTAGGGTCGTAAGGACTGTAGGGCTTATAGGTCTTAGTTTAGGTTCTGTTAACTTGCCATATAGGCGCATGTACTACCGCTACCTTTAATAAGGGTGGTCGTAAAATAAGTATATTATATAAAAACTTTTTTACAAAAAAATAACCGACTTCCAAAAACCACTACAAAGTGAAAAATAACTAATTTCGGAAGTCGGTGTCTTTGATTTTGTATATTCGATTTTTGATACCGACTTTCGAAATTAGTTATTTTTCACTTTGTAGTGGTTTTTGGAAGTCGGTTATTTTTTTGTAAAAAGGTTTTTATTTTACACTTTTTACTTGTTATAAGTACTATGTATTCAGTTGCATCCGGTCAGACTGGAAGCTGACGCAAATATAGTTGAGAAACGACGTAATTTTGTTTACTTTAATTTTTACCCGTAAGTATTCCCTCAACTGCCTATGGTCTTCATCATTAAATTTACTGCAGACCATTATTTTAACCCAATGGGTGCAAAGGTCTCATTAATATAAATGAATGAAGTCCAACCACAAAATAAGTACTGTAAACCGTTGAGGAGTTCCCGGAACTGGTCTTTGTCTTCACCATCAGAGCTCTTATGACAGTCACAACCCATCTAGGTGTAAAGTTCTTATCAAAACAAATTAATCGAGCCCAAAGACAAGGTAGCTGCTGTGAATTGTTGAGGAGTTCCTTCGACTGTCTCCCGGCTCCACCATCAGATCTACTCCAGACCTTTATTAAATTGTAGTGCTTTAAAATAATTAATGAAAATGCTAAGAAATGCACTAGTCCTCCTGCAATTTTTGAAAGTTCCCCTTGTTTTCTCTGATCTTCCACCATCGAACCCTGATATCCTTATTATGGGACCACCTTGGGATCGTCTTCTTTCCAACAGAAAAAGAATTATGAAAGTCGGTTCATAAACGACGAAGTTATGCGCGAACAAACATAAAAAAAAGCATATATACGGTCGAATTGAGTAACCTCCTCCTTTTTGAAGTCGGTTAAAAATGAGAAATATTGCGTCAAAACAACAGTTTTTACGTGTAAAACCTTTTTTCGCCGAGGTTCTTTTCCTATCAACAGTATCTAGGTACCTATAGCTTGTAATAATATGGACATAAAATAATAATATAGAAAATAATAATAAAATAGGAAAAGAGAAGAGCAGGTTTAATAGGCAAACATAATTATTTAAAGTCCATTTATTTTACACAGAATTTTAATTAAGCCCATCTCACAACAAATATCAGCAGAAAATATTTAAAAGATAAACACATTTACAACCTAATGAGGGTTAATTGTAATTTACATTCTGTTAAAAAATCTGTGTAAAAAATATACAGTTGATTAAAATAATTAATGTTATGTTTCTGCTGTGAAATCAGAGTTTACATATATAGTTTCAGTTTTTGTTTATAAATATAAATAAAATAATATGAATATCACATTCAACACACTTGCGATTTGATAATAAAAAGTTTTAAATTTGAAATTTTCTTAAAACGTCCTCGTATCCCATGGTTTGCTAGTAATATCATTGGCCGTAGTACTATAGTAACTGCTCATCGGGTTCGTTCCGGACACATGCCACTGAGAGCTTTTGCGTATCTAATGCAAAAAGGTCGTTCACCTAATTGCGAGGTTTGCAACAAGAGAGAAGATGTGCAGCATCTTTTGATGGAGTGTGTCAGGAATGAGTCTGAGAGAAATAGAATAATTAGAGAATTAGATATAAATAGGTTAGACTTAGGCACATTCAATAATTTTCTTTCCCAGCCTTTGTCCCGTGAGGCAAGAATAATTTACTCTTTAGTTAATATTTAAGTTCATTTTTTGTTTAGAAATAAGTTTTTGTTATGTAACTTAAGATTAGTTTATGATGGGACTGACGTAAACTATGTTCAAAAGTCCCTTAAAATAAAGATAAAAAAAAAATCATAAAAATTAAATATCAGAAAACAGCGGCAGCAAATGTGTTTCCATCTCTATAACAAATACATATATTCTTGTCTTCGTCTACGTAAAAATATTAAACAACGTGTATAAATTATTTTCTCGATGGTGGGCCATAACATCGGTTGCCGGCAGAAGTTAAAACCCACCAGACAAAGTCTTGCCGCCAAGCGATTCGTCGTGTTCCGGCATGATGTCTGGTGAAACTGTACGGAGGACGGGTCTGAGCAGTTGTGTTGCGATGTGTGCCGGGTACGATGCCCCAAATTTTATTTTGTCGGGGGTTTAGTCGTGGAGGGTCGCCGGGTTTAACATTGCATCACCTCGCTCAGCTGCCGTCTTCCTACCTATTCACTTGGTTTTTCAAGTAAATAGGCTTAATAAACTAGCGCGCTTTACCATCAACGATTGCATCACTGCTTACTATCAGGCGGGACTGCGGTCTAGCACTAGTATATAATTATTTAAAAAAATTAAATAAGTTTTCAAATGTTAGAACGTCAACGTTATTAACTGAGCTAGAAACATTCTCATTAAAATATAACATGTATATTTTTTTTCATGTTATAATCTAGTGCTTGACTAGGAAGGCTTTAGGCCATAACAATAAACCATCACGCTATGACCAATAGTAGTGGAGCATAACTAATTTCATGCGAACGAAGTCGCTGGCGGCCGCTAGTACAATATAATTTTATAAACCTAATACCAATTTATATACTATACTAATATATAAAGCTGAAGAGTATGTTTGTTTGAACGCGCTAATCTCAGGAATCACTGGTCAGATTTGATAACTTTTTTTTGCGTTGGGTAGCCCATTAATCCAGGAAGGCTATATAACATCACGCTGCGACCAAGAGGGGCAGAACATATCAAAAATTTTAAATGTATGCTGTATATTATGATCTAGAAGTGTAATAATCATCATCATCTCAGCGTTAATCCCATTCGCATCCGAAGTTTTTTTTTCAGCTTTGGAGTCTGGGGTCCGCTTTACCAGTCTAATTGCTGATTTTGGGAAAACTTCGATATTTTCCGTGAAGCGACTGCCGTCTGACCTCCACAACCCGAAGGCGATATCAAAGCATTGCAGTTATATCAATTGTTGGACTTTTGAGGGCTCCAACAACCCGTAACGACTGCCATTAGATGTTCATATGACAACCGGGACCAACGGCTTAACGTGCTTTCCGAGGCACGACCAGAGCAGTCCAAATATTCATATTAATGCATACAAATATTTGCACTGCGCGGAGATCGGACCCACGTCTCCTTGCGCAGCGGCCGCGTTCGCAAACGCTACGCCACGGGAGCTGTCGCTAGAAGTGTAATAATGTATGAATTTATAGAAATTCTCTTTTGGGGTACCTATTATTTTATAATAGGTTCAAATAACTGACTCCACGTGAACGAAGTCGCGGGCGGCCGCTAGTCTTCCATAAACATGTTGATACACAATAATTTCTTCACAAGTTTATTTTAAGCTGACCTATGGAGTGAACTCCTAGGTCACGCCCTCCGCCTTTCACGTCAATATTTTGGTTGATAAGTATAATTTAATTTCAAAAGAAGACTCTTTCTTTTCAAAGGAGACGTTGATTGTTTATTATATTCTGTCTGCCTTTTATTGAAATAATAAAATATACGTTTTTTGATAACTAAGTTGGTAGGTACTGTACCTAATAAGCTTATTTCTTGAAGATTGTATTTTCTTTTTGTGTTTAATAATAGGAGTTTTATGGAAAAATATTTTTATTTATTTTGCACATTTGTAATTTTTCCTCAAAATATAAAAGTTTATTTGTTCCAAATATATGTGTTCAGTTAAGTTTATGTATTCCATGAAATATTGTATAAAATTTCTCCCTACATTATAGGTACTTATAATTTGACTCCAGAATATTACAATTATTCAACACAATTTTCAATTTTTTTTCTCGACAGTTTTTTAAAGAAAACTCCGCACGATTAATCGACGTATCAGGTGATCAGAGGGCTGGCGCGCATTTCGTTCAAAGGTTGAGTTTGGCGATTCAACGTGGGAACGCGGCCAGCCTTTTGGGCACCCTGCCCGGTGATCGCAGCGATCTGGGTCCAATTTTTATATACTTTAAATTTAATTTGTACTTAGTTTGTATTTTATGTCTTTAGTTTTAATTTATTTATAATTAATATTATTTTTTTATTGTGTGTGAATTTTTTGTATTATTATAATATCTACAGAAATTGATTAAATATATCTTACTAGCTACAATGTTAATCTATAATGACTAAATGAATTGCTGACACGGTTGGTGCAATGGCTGAGCGATCGACTGCTGCAAAGTATGTCGTGGGTTCGATTCCCGCATGGAACAAATATTTGTATGGCCTACAGGTAGTTGTTCTGGGTCTGGCTGTTCATGTATGTGAGTTTAAATGTTTTTAAACGTACACGTACGTAGTGTGGGGAGACTACTTAGCATGAGGTTCTGGTTTGGTTTTCAGGTCTCTCAGTGAAAAATGTAAAATATTAATTCATTTCAAATATAAGGAAGGAATTATACCTACAAGTTAACAAACACGAACATAAACCCCCTTATTCATAAACGCTGCTTAAAGTAAACTAGTGATTAGCGATTCTTTAACCATACATTTTTAACCTTTTAACTTCACTCAACTTTAATAATTCTTTATGAATAAATACCACATAGTTTAAAGGGTTTATTCACAAACAATGATTAAAGTTAAGTGACGTGCAAACGTCTAAAATGGATGTTTAAGCAATCGCTAATCACTAGTTAACTCTTAGCAGCGTTTATGAATAAGGCGGAAAAAGTAAAGAAAAAAAAAATTGGAAAAAAAAAATAGAAATAACTTGTGAATTATTCATAAAAAAAAGCATTTGACGTACCGACGACAGCAAGTCAAGCTACCCCGAACTGTCAGATATTCCCAATCAACTTTGAGCCTTAATGCTTTACAGATTAAGTTGGAAACTGAATAAAGAAATCTGATAAATTGTAGTAGCTTGATGTGTCGTTTGTACATTAGTCGTCATCTCGTCAGTCATTTCCATTTCATCCTTCACCCTTCACATAAACCATCCATCATTTCTTTGATCGTTCCATGGATGCAGATGGCGAAAAGTATATCTTAGCCATCTGAATTCATACTTAAAACATTCCTGATGTAATTTTCCTAACATCGAAAGCGTACTGAAAAATAATCCCACCGTTAAGGAGGTCTTTTCAATGAGGCACAGGTTGTCTCGAATATTGATATATTATAATGATAGGTAACAATAAAAAATATAGGTAGCGTATGCGCGTGTGACCGCCACAGACCAACCCAAAGGTTGGTCTGTGGCGGACTGAAGAGTGCCAGCGAAGGCGCGTCGACGCCGCCGGCTATCTGCCCACGGTGCGCAGGCGCGTAGCCCTACGTTAACACCTACATACCAAAAAGAAAAGTTTTTGTGCGGTTGGGAAATAATCAAATGATCTTTCGCACCGTGGGCCTCATAAGAAAGCTCAACGTCGCACAGAGAGCTATGGAGAGGGCTATGCTAGGTGTTTCTCTACGTTAACGAATCAGGAATGAGGAGATTCGTAGAAGAACGATGGATTAGATCTTTGAAGTGGCAGTAGGCGGAGCACATAGCTCTTAGGCCGATGGCCGATGGGGCAGAAAGGCTCTTGAATGGCGACCAAGTACCGGCAAGCGCAGCGTCGGACACCCACCGACTAGGAGATCGGATGATCTGACCAAAATCGCAGGGAAGCGCTGGATACAGCTCTTAATGCATTAATATTGCAGCAGAATTAGTTAGCGCAAGGATATCCACTTCGCAACGCGTTAAACACGCGGTACTTACCTCATTTTAACCGTTCTTGCGAATTAAAGGGGGCACGGTGACGTTGCCAAATCGTTTCCATACGTGTATGTATGTGCATGCCATTACTTCATGACATGCTCTAAACTTTTTTTATAAAACGTTGAATTTAATGTTTTATTAGGGCATACATATCCTATTTCGTGGTGGCATGAGTGCGCGGGTTCGATTCCAAGTCAGGCAAGTACCAATGTAAATTTTCTAAAGTTATATGTACTTTCTAAGTATATCTTGGACACCAATGATTGAAGGTGAAGGAAAACATCTTGAGGAAACCTGAAATTTTAAGTCTGAAATCGCCAAACGACAAAAGATTATGCTCAATCCTTCACTGTATGAGAGAGGAGACCAGTGCCCAGCAGTGGGACGATAAAAAGGTTGATGATGATGATCCTATTTTATTCTGATAAGAGGAGTAGGAAAAACACGTTGATCAATAAAAATGGAGATGCTATCGATTTGTTACCGATTCTTAATTTAACCAAGCTAATGAAGTATAGGTTAATAGATTTGTTGTTATTATCAAAAAGAATTATGTGGTAACAACTCATATTAGTGCTGACTGACCCACATCGACACCTTTAATATTAGGGCTGACTAACCCACATCGACACCTTTAATATTAGGGCTGACTGACCCACATCGACACCTTTAATATTAGGGCTGACTGACCCACATCGACACCTTTAATATCCTCGAGGATGATCTACCTTTTATCTATATACTATCTTTTATCTACTCTCATATCAAAAAATTAAAAATATAAATCCAAAAAGGAGTTTATATTGACGTAATTTACCAATAGTATATCGAAAGGAAATTAAAAAATTAAATTATAACATTATTTCTCTAACAAAATAATGTTATAATATTTTTTTTTTCATTACGGTACAAACCATAGACAGCCATTGATATAATATTAAACTAAGGTAGATAAGTCACTAGCGCATTGAACTTGAATCGTACAAAATATCATATCTGTTGTATATCAATGTTTTTTTTTGGTTTCATTCTTTCCGTTCATTTGAACGGAAAAGGCAAAGGCATAGTACGCCATACAGCCTAGTCTTCAGTATGTTTTTTCTTGAGTTTTACATCCTAACTTATCCTAATTTATCCTAACATATACTAGCTTAACTTAAACTAAACTATCTCCTTTCATTTCCCGCGTGAGGCGCATGCGCTGTGACGCAGGGTGCATAAGTGTTAACATTTTGTATATTACAATTATGAAACTGAATAAATGGAATTGTGTTGTGTTGGCGTTTGACGCACTGAGATAAGATAAAGTAGTGTATGAAACTGTACATAATTAGGTATTACACACTCGTGTGATACTATTAAAAAACTCGCTTCGCTCGTTTTTTAAACTCACACTCGTGCTTAATATCCCTCATTATGTAGCAGTATCATAAACTACTATATTGTAACAGTTTTAGAATTTACATTTCTACAACAACACTAGTAATGTAAGCTCTAAAACTCTTAATACTTATAGGTATGAAGAGAAAAAGACTATAATATTCTCTGTGAATAAATAACCACGCATATTATTGTCTCTCCCTGTATTCCCGTGGCTGAACTTCTAATCAGCGTAACTCATGTGTTACCCAGGATGGAGACTGCCGCAAACTAATTCAAAATGAGAATCTGAACCCGTTGACATTTACACATGTATATACTTATACGTGCGCTGCGTAAATTGGATTTCCTACCCCTTCATATTATGATATAATTATAAAATAGAATAATATTATAACAGGGATGCTTTAGGGGTGAGAAATACCGTAACAAGACATCATCTATGAAAATGAGTTTTATTTATTTGTTAACAAAAAAACTTTTTGATGTTGTTCTAACCGACCGTGGAAAAGGATTTTTTTTTAATAATTATAAACTAGCGCTTGACTGCAACCCCGTCTGATGGTAAGCAGTGATGCAATCGTTGATGGTAAAGCGCGCTAGTTTATTAAGCCCATTCACCTAAAAACCTTAGTGAATAGGAAGGAAGACGGCAGTTGAGCAAGATGGTGTAATGTTAGACCCAATAACACGACCAGACTCCCGGCACAACAACATTTGACGCATCCTACCCGGCACACATCGCAACACAACTGCTCAGACCCGTCCTCCGTACGGCTTCACCAGACATCATGCCGGAACACGACGAATCGCTTGGCGGCAAGACTTTGTCTGGTGGGTGGTAACTTCTGCCGGCAGCCGATGTTATGGCCTATCACCGAGGAAAAGAGGATGGTAAAGACACTCCTGCGTGGTGCAGCGGTCAACATGCCTGTCTACGACGTGGAGGCCCCTGGTTCGATCCCCAGCTAGGTCATGATGGAAAACGATCTCTTCCTGATAGGCCTGGGTCTTAGATCTTTATCTAAATATGTATCTATTATAAATATAATATCATTGAGTTAGTATCCCATAACACAAGCCTCGAACTTACTTTAGGGCTAGCTCAATCTTTGTGATTTTTCTATATATATTTATTTAATATATCCGTTTGCATTCAGTCTAGTATTCACTGTAGTAAACGCACTGCTTCAACCGCAATGTCTCAATCAATCATTTCAGCCTATTATAGTTTACTAGCTTTCCGCCCGCGGCTTCGCCCGCGTGGAATTCGGTTATATCGCGCTTTTTAGATTTCCCTCGGGAACATCAATTTTTTTCCGCGATAAAAGGTAGCCTATGTTCTTTCTCAGGGTCTAAAGATTGTCTGTGCCAAATTTCATTAAAATCGGTTGAGAGGTTTAAGCGGGAAAGCGTAACAGACAGACAGACAGACAGAGTTACTTTCGCATTTATAATATTAGTATGGATTGCAGGCTAGACATAGGACTCTCCTGGACTACACCACAACGCCCTGTCCTCCGCCACACGGATTCTTTTTTAAAGTATTCTTATTAAGTGCAATCATTTTGTCACTTTTTTACTAACAGTGTGTTAACACATAAGGAACATATTCCTTTAGCGCAGGTCACCGACCTGTTTTTCAATTAAGTCTATTAACAGGCTCAAACGAGCCTATATTCGAGTAAACATTTGCGCCAGACGGGTCTCTCCTCGAGCCAAACACTTTCCATAACGGGCAGACGTTCGCGGTCCCAGTTGTGTCGGCAGAGGCCCCCTAATGCACGCTAATGGAACCAATTTGCCGTGTTTTGCTCAACTACGGAACGGGGATGTAACAGGCTTGTGGCTGCGCAGAGAAACGCAATAACGAGCATACGCATACAGGGATGGTAAGTTGAAAGCAATAATGACTCTTGAAAATACGCGAAAAATTTGAAAATTAATGTAGCGGATATTCGCCCTAAGTAAGATATTAAAATGCTCTAGTAGTGCAGACATCATTTATTAACAGCCTAACAATATTTTAAAACAATTCCTCGGCCCGATCTATCGTTATTACCTGTTATCGTTATTACCTGTCATTTTAATTTAAATTAAATTTTTAATTCATAATTCTTTGACATTTTATTAAATTTTATAAATTGAATTTTATTGTATAATCATAAGTAGTTACATTTTATTTTAATTTTATTGTTAAATTTAAATATTGTAATTCTGTTTTATGCTATTTCTATGGACCATGGTCTAAAAATAAAAATTTATTATTATTATTTTTCTTTTGCTTGTCTGATGAGCTTGAAGATGATAAAGAGCTTTAACCTTTCTCAAGCGTTTTGTTAACAAATGCAAAAAAGGCTAGTGATTCCAGAAAATATCGCGTTAAAATCTACTCACAAAAATACAAACAAACTTTTTAACTTTATATGGAAGCTGTTAAAGCATGCAATCATTCTTACATCAAGCACATTCAAGCTTCCCGATTCCTTCCCATTCACTTCCTAATTCCATATATCTGGCTTAAAAGGTCTAGAGACTAAGCCAGAAAACCTTACAGCCAACTTGTCTCTGCTTCAACCCTTCACATAGAGAGCAAGTAACCTCTATGAGTTCATCATCATCAAAAAAGCTACATCATGGCGCGCCGGCCGCTTTAATCATAAAATTCTATAAATCCATAATTACCCCTTGAATCCGACAACAAAAGTGCAATAACGTGTGGAAGCACCAATCACCATCCGGAGAGTGCCGCGCTGTATATTGCAGTAAGTCCCTTTCCTATTCATACACTTTGTTTTTGCTTGAATGTAGTTTCCCAGAAAATCGCGCCTCAGAAACGCAGTTCAATTGTCGAAGGAAATACCAGCAACAATATCAAACAGAAGCCGAATCCAAAATAGGAAAAATCTACTTCGAATCTAATCGATGAGACTCGTGTTGTTTAGTCCTTCGTCCTTTTATGCCATGCTTCCTTCGTCTATACGAGTTTCATAGAGTTACCAAAATTAATTGCCAAAACTGTCTGGTTAAATGGGAAATTACTTCGCTCAGCGATACTTATAATACGCTGAAACGAAAACCCGTAGGTTTTTCCCCCGTTAATCTGTTTCTAGCCTTAGTTCATTCTCTCATTATGCTACTCAAAAAGCAATTAGAAACTCAGATTACCAATGCACACGGTCGTTGAGATTACTAATCGTGCCGCAGTTTCGGACCCATATATAACGTGAGACTAAATAGTTACTCATAGTCATCTGAGTTGGTAATTAGTTTATTTGGCGTAACGTGTTTGGGCTTTATCACGAGATATTTATATTTTATGTATCTGTTGCTTTTGGCTAAAGCCATATCTATTCTTTTCTACATCGTGACTTCAATGCCGAGCATCGCGACCTCATAACATGCGCCTTGGAGTATTGCAATCTTTGGGCATACATCATCATTAATTTTCCTTTTAGCAGGACGCCGGCCTTTTTCCGGTGAGAGGGAATAGGCCTTAACCGCAGTATGGGTCCAGTGAGGGATGATAGAAATCTCTGTCATGATTTACAACTCTCCGTGTTAAATCGGGCATCCAGAAAGCCAGTGCGTTAAAACCATACTTTGTTAGATTTTCGACTTTCGATGCTAATAAGTGCGATGAAAATACAGTGCATGAAAGAAATCACCATGGAAAAATTGCCGATTAGTATCCGAGTTTACCTGACCACATCTTTTTTTTTAATAATTATAAACTAGCGCTTGACTGCAATCCTGCCTGATGGTAAGCAGCGATGCAATCGTTGATGGTAAAGCGCGCTAGTTTATTAAGCCCATTCACTTAAAAAACATTAGTGAATAGGAAGACGGCAGTTGAGCGAGGTGGTCCAATGTTAGACCCAATAACACGGCCAACGATGCTGCGCTAGAGGGAGATTGATGTGGAGACCGTCCACGACCAAACTCCCGGCACAACAACATTTGACGCATCGTACCCGGCACCCATCGCAACACAACTGCTCAGACCCGTCCTCCTTACGGCTTCACCAGACATCGTGGTGGAACACGACGAATCGCTTGGCGGCAAGACTTTGTCTGGTGGGTAGTAACTTCCACCGGCAGCCGATGTTATGACCTACCACCGAGAAAAATCACAATAACACATCATCACAATAAATCAAATTTATATGTCGATAAATATGGCGTGTTTTGGAGAAAACCGATAGTGATTTAAAATCAGAATTTCAATCGATTCTGACGACGCCTCAGGGAAGAAAAAGGGTAATTTATTTTGAGCCGCAGATCTGATTACTTCAATTCCGATTTGAATTGTTGGCTTCGGGAGTTTTTGGCGACGAAAGTTAAGCTGAGTGTCACGCTCGTTTTTCGTTGGACTTTTAATAGTTATTTGTTATACAAGAGTGCAAAGTTGCTTTTTAACCGCGTGTTCAATTTTGATGACCGAGCAAGCGAGGGAATCAAAAGGACACGAGGTGAAAAATCTTTGCACTCGAGTGCAACACGTAACTTTTCATTCCACCTCAGCGAGGAAATGACTAAATGCAATAAAAAAATGTTTACAATCACAAGATAGATACACTTTTATTTCAGTTTAGGTATTAATTACTACATTATGACAGGTAAATATTACAGAATAATCTTGCAACGTTGCAACAGTTATTTAAATTGTGTGTAATATTTTTGTTTGGTACTGTAATATTGGTGTTAGTCACTTGTGTACTGTTTTTCGGTAAACTGTCTGTCATACTTAATAGTTGTACCGATTCATCGGATTCCCTTGGCGTGAATGTTGGAGAGAGAGGGAGATGGTTAGGTGTTTCATAACGGCTTATTTTTGATGTAGAAGGGCCAGTCCAAGTTTCCGATTGAGGCTCTTTCAGTGTAATGGCTCCTACGATGCCTTCACATATTTTAGACTTATTTTGGATGGAATCCTCTATGTATCCCTCTACAACTGCATTGGTCTTCCAGCCTCCGTGGCGCTTAAGGGACAGGAGATCAGCTCCGGAATCAGCCAAAAGTGTGGCTGAAGTTCGTCGGAAACAATGACCCGTGTACAACAGGGGTTCTGGAAGTTCAAGAAATGTTGCTATTTCTCGTGGGATACTGCCAATTTTATTAGTACCCATAGGCTGTCTAACACACTTTCCATTGCGATACTGTAGAAAAAAACGATTGATTGGAGTGTTAGGCGGCCGTAAGACTTGATATTTCTCAACAATCGTTACGTATTCCTTGCGAATGACAAAGTTGCGGTCTCTTTTTGTCTTTGTATTAGGTAAATTAATTAATAGTAAGTCATCTGAATGTTTCTCAATGTTTTTGACATTAAGTTGTGTTAGTTCATTAGTTCGACATGCTCCGTTTATTCCAATAATAAGAACAACCTGCAATGTAAAGAGTATTGTAGTAGATAAATGAATAAAATTTATATGAACGCATAATTATGCCTATCAACATTTACTAAGTATACTATTTAATTGAGATTAATATAAGTACTTAAGTAGATACTGAATGTGCAACTGACTTACTTTTGCCGCCAAATATACGGAATCGGGTGCTTCGTTAAGAAACTTTTCAATATCAGATACTGTGAAAACCTTCGATTTTTTTGGATGATGACCAGATGAGGCTCTTTTTAAAAATGCTACTAATTTAGGATAGGTGTCGATATGTATGTCTTTTTTCATATTTATTGTTGCTTTTAGCATCGAATACGTACTCCATAGAGTGCTTGCTTTCTTGTTCTCGGATAATTCTATAAATTATGCCAGCAAAACGTTTTCTGAGAAAGTTTTGGCTCCTTTTGCTAGTCGCCACGTGTTGAACATATCGTACTGTTTTAAATACTTCTCGCGTGATTGTTGAGGTAGAAAGCTCATTTGCGCATTATTAACAGTTTCAGTCAATTCTGTTGGCGTCAAACAAACTTCCTCGTTGCTAGAATCACTCATTTTAGTTTTTCACTTGTTTTCAAACAAAGAAAATTGAAAAAAGAACACCAAGAAGGTTGCGAGTCTGAGTTTTTAACAAATTAAAAAAAAGTTGTATGATATATTCGGCACCATAGAGGTAACAGTAAATAGGTTTAATGTTTTTTTTTAATTTACAAACTTAGTGCACACGATGTTCTAAATTCAATTTACTTTATCCTCTAGAGAATAAAAACGGCTTTTCCAGTCAGATATTGAAGATTAAAAATACTCTTTCCGAGATGGTGGGATGAAAAATTATTTATAGTGCTGTTTACTAAATAGTACGTGATTAATGTAGTTAAAAGTGCATTTAGTAAATAATTCATAAAGAACAGTGAAATATTGCAGCATAGTGGCCACATCATGACTTGGTCCCAAACCTCCCTCGTAAGACGGGTCACACGGCCGTCTTTTTCGACATGAATTATTCATAATTACGTGACATTGGCTAAATGCACAATCCGTGCAAAGCCAAAAAATTGCCAAGAAAATTGGCTTGACATATTTTTTCGTCACATATGTGTTTTTAATAGTGAGTACACCATCGGACATAATTCCATATTCTCTTCGTTTTATTTTAGCTAAGTCGAGTTTACTGTTTTTCGTCAAACTTTTTTTTAGTAAGGAGTATCATTTGTATTAAGATTACAGTCGTAACTGGTCTCGAATCATTTAGTATCTTATTATCATAGACTTGAAGAGGCGTAAGTCCAATAGTTAGATTTCTCGGTGGTAGGCCATAACATCGGCTGCCGGCAGAAGTTACCACCCACCAGACAAAGTCTTGCCGCCAAGCGATTCGTCGTGTTCCGGGTACGGTGAAGCCGTACGGAGGACGGGTCTGAGCAGTTGTGTTGCGATGTGTGGCGGGTACGATGCGCCAAATGTTGTTGTGTCGGGAGTTTGGTCGTGGAGAGTCTCCAGATCAATCTCCCTCTAGCGTAGCTTCGTTTGGTCGTGTTGGTCTAGGGTTTAACATTGCATCACCTCGCTCAACTGCCGTCATCCATCCTATTCCTTAGTTTTTTAAGTGAATAGGCTTAATAAACTAGTGCGCTTTACCATCAACGATTGCATCACTACTTACCATCAAGCGGGATTGCAGTCAAGCACTAGTTTATAATTATTAAAAAAAAAAATAGATGCGATAGGCTAAGTTATACATAATTTTTACAATTAATTAATTGTAAAAATTCCTCTTCTTTCTTCTTCTTCAGCCTGTAGATGTCCACTGCTGGACAAAGGCCACAAGGCTTTCCACGATGACCGGTCTTGTGCTGCCCGCTTCCATCGGCTTCCCGCGACCTTCGCCGCCCTAACCTGCGTCTTCCAGAACGTGGCCGCCACTCCAGAACCTTACTGCCCCATCGGGCATCGGTTCTACGAGCAATGTGCCCTGCCCACTGCCATTTAATTTTAGCGACTCGAAGAGCTATGTCGGAGACTTTGGTTTTTCTACGAATCTCCTCATTTCGGATTTGATCACGCAGAGAAACTCCAAGCATAACTCTTTCCATTGCCCTTTGTGTGACTCTGAGCCTTCGCATGAGAACCATTGTGAACGACCTCGTTTCAAATTCCTCATTCTCCATCAATATAAACCAGACACAGATTGCACCAAATGGTGCGTAAACCGCTGTCCAACAAACAATGGCCACTAATCTGACTGACAGCGGCAAAAATCAGTCATAACTGAATTTCAATTCAATTTTCCACACATTTTAATGCCATTATGGTACGATGGGCAGCCTTGGAACGCCATGTTGATTATTTATCATGGTATAATCGCTACTAGGCGCAATAACGATCATTCGATTGGGTTTCTTAATTATAATATTTAACTTTGTGGAGTTGAGTCAATAAAAAAAAATATAAGTAAGTTGCCACGCCATCCGCTGTATTAGTAGCGTATTTGGTCCTCAAATTGACACATGTATGGGAATTAAACACTCCAACATTTTGGTATAGAGCACATGGTTTGGTAAGGAGCACTGCATTCGCACTTGATGCCGGTTTGCTCAATAATTTTTCATTACGCTAGATTGTGCTTGCAACAGCCTCCTGAGGTCCCTAATCGATTGGTTGCTTTCCATATAGGCCACTGCTCGTCACGTTCGGGTGACAAATACTCCTAAAGTTGCCCTGCGTCCAACGAAGAAAACCCGTCCTGCCCAATAGTCTATCCGGGGTAAAAATGAATTCTTAAGTCTTCCTAGAGAAGGCAATAAATAAAAACTAACTATAGGTTCCCTACATAACGGCAGTGATATAAGTAAAGTTTTACGACATAGGTTTTATGACATAAGTTTTATTTAAACTACAATGTCGCAAAGATTCAAATGGCCTACCTAAAAATACCATTTTGGTATATATTATTGAAAATCATAATATATTATGAAATCGTGCGTCCCTTAAGTACTGGCCATTTTTGTGCAATCAAAAATAGAACTCAATGCCTGTCCGCCTTTTGCCTTCATCCGTCATTTCGCCGAGTATTTTTGATCCCATTCATATTTTACCTGCCGACTGTCAACAACAGAGCAGGTTGTTCACAAGGATGAACGAAAGCCATTCTGTGCGCGGTTTCATCTATTCTCAGTTTCTCTTTGTGCAAATATTTGGTAGCCAGTATTTTATGGAGCATAGAGGTTTTATTTACTTTTGTAGCTGGGGATGTTGCCCGACATTGCTAGCTGTAGGAGCATGATTTTTACTCGTGTATTCTTTGTACTTCAAAGTTTAGTAAATATCCTTCTTTGTTTTATTTTAATTTAGTTCTTGGTTCTGCAATGTTCGCCAGTATTATTTAGTTACTATTCTATCACGGACCACAACAGTGACTACTACAGATACCAAGAAAGTAGAAATACTCATAAGAGCGGCCACGATTCTGTTTTGAATTATATCGGCACATAGTTACAGTAAACGGCTCGTTATCTACTTATTATTATTATTTGATGTCCCACTGCTGGGCAAAGGTGTACTTACTTTACACTACTCAAAAAACGTTAATTCAAAGCTGCTGAGGACCAGTCCAACACATTATAAATATACGTTACATAATATTTATAAATTAAAGTCGCTTTTGATATCTATTTGTTCTTGACTCTGTTTGTGTCTGTCTGTTCGACCCCGTTGTTCTTTTGGTCCCTGTCTGTTTGTGCGCGTTGTTCTTCTAAACTGCGCAACGGATGAGGATGCGATTTCAATCATCTTTTAGAGTATTCATTCCGGATTTTGTGTACAGTAAGGGTCAGAAATGGAGTACCACTTTTGACACTTATTGTTATTACAATAAAGTTCAAAAGTGGTAATGCCCTTTTGACCCTTACGGTACATATATAATTATATATACTTATTACAATAATACTTACCACTTGCTTACTATATTAAATACTGTACAATAAACACAAAAACTAAAAATTATAAATAAAACCTACATGGTCTTTTTTTAATAAATAAATCTATCATTGTTTGTGAAGTTGTAAAAGTTTTTTTTATGTCCTTCAAAGGTTCAAAAACCTTCCTAATCTTCGTCTAGTGATAAAAAAAACAACAAGTTAATTTTATAATAACACCAAGCTCGTATATCGACGCCCGTATAATCCGCTCAGGGGGTAATCAGATTTGCCCACACCTACATACACTGCCTAACACATCACCTGCCAATTCTACTTAGTTTGGCGGTGAAGCGCTCCGATCTAACGAGATGGGATACGGGCATGTTATCCTAGTCCATTGTTATGCTTTAAACGATATTGATGAGTTTTCCAATATACTGGCTGAACTAAATGTTGAAACTGGATTAAGGATAGGGTATGAGGCTCTTGTTTTAAATCATCTTGCATTAAATCATATGTGTTTATGTCGTTTCAAACACAATATTATTCAATCCTGGAGTTTTTCAAGTACTCACTAGTATTTGGCTCGTATATTTTATACATAGTCGTTGATTCTTGAATAACAAAACGTTTACATAACAACCTACTTACGGTACTTGTATTACCAAATCAGCAAAAATAACCTTTGTGTTTAATTAAGTAAGCCTAAAATCTAATACTAATAATAATACTAATCTAATCTAATACACTGTACTATCATGTACTATAATAGGTATCTGACGTGATTGTTGCAAGATTTTCCGGGTTACATAACGATATGTCACCCAACAGAATCAGTTTAAAATGATAAAAAAGGCATTCGTGGCTGACCCACAGAAGTGAAAACGCAGAATACACAAAAACGATCACAGTGTCGGGTCGGTCATGCTCAAGCGAATCGGATGTCTTTTTCTCATCCAACAACAGTGCTCAACGTCTTCGCCATAGAATTGTTCACTCCAATAACAACAATTAAAAACGACGGGGTGTTATTATAAAACAACTTAAAAACTAGAATAGGGCTCATCGTAGCTCGCTCCTTCGACAAGTCAATCAGGCGCTCCAACAGCAATGTAAGGAGACCAGGGAAGCCTGTTTAAATCTTAAATATAAAATTCTCGTGTCACAGTTTTCGTTCCCATACTCCTCCGAAACGGCTTGACCGATTCTAATGAAAATTTGTGACCGTATTTAGTAGGTCTGAGAATCGGCCAACATCTATTTTTCATCCCCCTAAATGTTAGGGGTAGTCCAACCCATTTTTTTTTAATTTTTTAGACAATATTTTTAGTTTCTATGTTTTTATGATACAACATACAAAAATACATACAATCCTAAATTTTCACCCGACGATCAACCCTTATTTTTTAATAGGCATTTTAGTAATTTAATTATTTTTCATCTCCGGTCGAAAACTGATCAATCGTCATTTAATTAGTTTTATTCCCGCGAGAAATCTAAAAAACGCGATATAACAGAATTCCACGCGGGCGAAGCCGCGGGCGGAAAGCTAGTTGTATTATAAAAATCACAAACAATTTAATTTTGTTTCCATTTATTTCCAAAGCCTGTCCGTGACGTAAGATCTGTTTGTGACATGTTCGGCCGTCCCTTATGTCAGCAGCATTCGAAGCCGATATCCGGCGGGAACGGTGGGTGTCGCTGCGGCTGCTGGCACGTCTTCATTTCCTCCGTTTCCGGAGCGACCTCCACGGAAAGTGGACGCCTAACTGCGCAACCTAGTTTTTACAAGTACGTGACTTATTTCCGTGAGATTTTTCGCTCTATTTCTTCGCATTAATGTCGCAAAAGTCTGTATTTTTTAAATACTAGCTGCGTCCCGCGGTTTTACCCGCGTAACTTTCTGTCCCATGGGAATATCCGGATAAAAAGTATCATTGCGTTCTTCCTAATTATAAACCACCTGTGTGCCAAATTTCATCCAAATCCGTTTAGCAGTTTAGGTTAGTTTAGTTTAGTCCGTGAAAGCGGACCAAAGAAACAAATTTACTTTCACATTTATAATATTAGTAAGAACTAACTGCGTCCCGCGATTTCACCCGCATGGGCGTCAATCCCTTGGTAATTTCTGGATAAACTATACTATATTCTATATGCTAATTCAGGTCCTGGTCTACGAATGTCCTGATCATCATCATCTCAGCGTTTAGTACCGGTTGCAACCGCGGCTTTCGATTTGGAGCCCGAGGTCCGCTTTCCTGCTAATTCTCCTTCATTTCGCGCGATTTTTAGTATCGTGTGGTGTAAGATTGTTGGCACGTATGTCACCTATTACAACGTCAGCATTTATCCCAGTCTGGGGCTACCCCAGTTGTACTGGCCCGGAGATGGCGCCATGGCAAGATATTGTGGTCTACCAATGTGCTAAATTTCATTAGATTCCCTTCATCAGTGTGAAAGCTTACGCTTTTCTCTTCTTTTTCTTGAAAGCTATTTTTTTTAGAGTTCACTGAATTTAAGTTAACATCTTAGCAAAAGTTTAATATATAAATAAATACATACGGACAAATCACACAGGTTGAGCTAGCCCCAAAGTAGATAAGTTCGAAACTTGTGTTATGGGATTCTAACTCAACGATACTATATTTATAACAGATACATATATAGAAAAACATCCAAGACCCAGGCCAATCAGGAAAAGATTGTTTTCCATCATGACCCGGCCGGGGATCGAACCCGGGACCTCCACGTCGCAGGCAGGCGTGTTGAGCGCACCGCCACGGTGGCCGACAATACATTAAAATTTGATTAAAAAGTGGATGCGGGCAGTTCAAGGCCGGTCGTGGAAAGCCTTACCGGAGGCCTTTGTCCATTACTGCACCTCTGTAGGCTGAAGAAGAAGAGGATTAAAAGGTAGTAGTTAATCATGTTTTGGTTATGAGAATGGATGAGGCTGTTCTTAAGTCCATTTCATACTTGTCACACTTTCAAGAAGACACCACTTTAGTGATTAACTTGCCATTACTATTGAAAAAGGTCATCCACATAGCCTACAAACTCAATCAAACCTTGAGCACTCTCCGAAGCATTCACAAAGGGATTACACTAATTAATTTAATGTTCGTGCTGTATATTGAGCGAACAGTCCATTGGCATCTGATGTTCACAGACGGCTATAATACATACGCCATATTGCTATCAATTGTAGTTTGGGACAATAAGAGGTGAAGCCGCAATAATGGCGGGAACTCTTTGAAAGTACACTTGAAACAATCTATTTGTAGCTCGTATTGGAATGAGATGAAATTACTGGACTTAGTTTGTGGCCTTCTTAATATCTTTTGTAATATCCGTTTGATTTCTATTGTTCTTCAACTGATAAGTATGCCGTAGTATTTTTATTATAAGACTAGCTTTCCGCCCGCGTTGAGTTCGGTTATATCACGTTTTTAGTTTCCCTCGGGAAAATCAAATTTTTCCGGGATTGAAAGTACCCCCTATTATTTAATCCGGACTTCAAACTTTACGTCTGCAAAATTTCAAAGCAATCGGTTTAGTAGTGGCGTGAAAGCGGAACAAACAAACAAACAAATTGACTTTCTCATCTGTACTACTAATATATAAAGCTGAAGAATTTGTTTGTATGTTATGTGTGCCATGAAGGAACGGAAGGATTTTCGAGGTTGTAACAAGGAGTTGGTAAGCAAGGTTGGCCGTTTGTTTTCTATAATAATGAAATAACTATCTAACACGGACGGAAGAGAAAAACTTCGTCCTATAATCCATACTAATACTTTAAATGGGAAAGTGTGTGCATATGTTTGTTTGCCGGCTTTCACTACAAAACGGAACAACGAACTGACGTGATTTTTTGAGTAACAATAGTTGATGGAATGGAAAGTAACATAGGCTACTTTTTACCTTTGCTTTTAACCCCCCAACTTCGCTAAAATGGAGGGTCCGTCGCCACATGCAAGTGAAGAAAGACGGGTGGGTTTCTGACACGCTCTTCCGGTCCGCCCAGAGCGGGAGAAGTCATTTGATGATTTCCCATCCAAACAAAAAAAGGGTTCTTTGTATGGAAACTATAAAAATTGGTATGCAGACTATTTGGAAGTAACAAAAAAAAAAACGTGCATAATTTTTTTGCAAATCTTCCTCCGGCCTTAAAATAAGGGATGGACATTTGGGAAAGGGGAATCGTGTTAGGTACGCCGAATTCAACGTAAGCAAAGCCGCGGTCACTATTTTTTTTTTTTTTTAATAATACTTTGCTAGGAATTACTCCTGTATCGTGGGTACATTTAAAAACAATTAAACTCACATACACAAACAGCCAGTCCCGGTACAACTACCTGTAGTCCATACATCTGGTATCCTTACTAATATTATATTCTAGCGGCCGCCAGCGACTTCGTTCGCGTGGAGTTAGTTATGCTCCGCTCCTATTGGTCACAGCGTGATGTTATATAGCCTAAAGCCTTCTTGGATTAATGGGCTATCTAACGCAAAAAGAATTTTTCAAATCGGACTAGTAGTTCCCGAGATTAGCGCGCACAAACAAACAAACTCTTCAGCTTTATATATTAGTATTGATGAAGAACACATTTCTGCTCAATATACTTATTGTTTGCTAATAGTACCTTGATAATTTGTGCGTAAGGAATCGAATCAAGTTTAAGATAAATAATGACAAAATACATAATATTACATGAGTAAGCGTGGTCATTACGCTCAATCCTTCTCTGTATGAGAGGAGACCTGTGCCCAGCAGTGGGACGATAAAGGTTGATGATGATGATGATGACATAATGTTATCCGTTAGTACTTTTTATACCTTCTTTCTCTTTTTTGCCTAAACCTCTCGTGATTTCTGCCGTTGTATATTACGTTATGCATACCCATTTCGCGCTAGATAGAAGACGTTAATTTAAGAAAAGATAAAGTTTCTCATCTTCTCTTCACTTTCTTTGCTCTAAAGTGGTGATACATTGGCAGCTGTCAAAGTTGGAATCCACTCCTAGCACATCCGATCCATTTTCCTGTTTCCCTCGAGCTGGCTGTGCAAACATGTCGGCAAATGCTCCAACGAAATGTGCCACATACATTTCTTAGATGTATGGGACGCATTCCGCAACGTAGAATGTACAAACAAATGTAATGTAAAGTATTGTGGACCTGGTTTCGTTGCTGTCCTTTGCCGCGTGTAACTGATAGAGATTGCTCTTGCTTTTCTTTAGTCGTATTGAAAAATTGTGAATCGGAATACCTTTTATATTGAACAGAACTTTACAAGTTATACAATAAAGAAAGAAGCAATGCAATTATTGGTATTACTGCAAGAGAAAAAAACTAACTTAATACTATAACAAATATAAAACAAAGATTATAACGTCAAGAGGGCTTCAGGGCAGCATAATGCCAGATGTCAACACAAAGCGTATCCATCTGTGATCTGTCGCTGATTTTCAGCTGCAATCTACGAGTGCCATACGCTGGAATTACAAACCCAGATATTCGTTACAATAAACTGAGATAGTTGGATAATAAAAGTACCTATGACAAATGATAAAAAAGCTCAAACAGTATGAAATAAAAGGTTGTGACATACACGAATGTGTGTGTGCGTGTGTGTTATATTGTAATTTGTGTAAAACTGAAATAAATACTCAATGTATGCGCATTACCTACATTAAAATAAATTAATAAAAAAAAATATTAAATAGTTTTAATTTTAATAAATTTTCTCGGTGGTAGGCCATAACATCGGCTGCCGGCAGAAGTTACCAGCCACCAGACAAAGTCTTGCCGCCAAGCGATTCGTCGTGTTCCGGCATGATGTCTGGTGAAGCCGTACGGAGGACGGGTTTGAGCAGTTGTGTTCCGTTGTGTGGCGGGTACGATGCGCCAAATGTTGTTGTGTCGGGAGTTTGGTCGTGGAGAGTCTCCAGATCAATCTCCATCTAGCGCAGCATCGTTTGGTCGTGTTGGTCTTGGGTTTAACATTGTATCACCTTATTTATTTATTTTTTTCGGGGTGGAAATCCTCATAGGATGTCCGCCGCCCTGGGTTGGGCGACGGGGTCTGTCAGACTTTTACTGACTATAACCACCCCGGTGGTCTCCGGTGTTAAACATTGCATCACCTCGCTCAACTGCCGTCATCCTTCCTATTCCTAAGTTTTTTAAGTGAATAGGCTTAATAAACTAGTGCGCTTTACCATCAACGATTGCATCACTGCTTACCATCAGGCGGGATTGCAGTCAAGCACTAGTTTATAATTATTAAAAAAAACGTATGAATCTAGAAAATACCCTCCCGCCTATAAAATAAAATCGTTTACCAGTTAGGTAAGTTTTTATTTTTTTTTAGGAACGGTTTTCATGCCATTTTCGTTCTAATTTAGAGGAAGGACTATGATTTACTATTAAATAATTAAACTGACTGTATTTAAAATTGAAAAATATTAACAATAAAATCGATACAATTTATAAAAATTACTAGCTTTCCGCCCGCGGCTTCGCCCGCGTGGAATTCGGTTATATCGTGATTTTTAGATTTCCCTCGAGAATATCAATTTTTTTTTTCAATAAAAGGTAGCCTATGTCCTTTCTAAAGGGTCTAAAGATTGTCTGTGTCAAATTTCATCAAAATCGGTTGAGAGGTTTAAGCGGGAAAGCGTAACAGACAGACAGACAGACAGAGTTACTTTCGCATTTATAATATTAGTATGGATAATGTTAGTGAACAGAAATAGAAAAAAAAGTATTTTATATGGCAGATATGTCTGCTCAGACATTTTCAAAATCTTTTTAATGGCGTAAAAGATATTCTATATTTTTTTTTCAAAAATTTTGAGGTGTTGCAGGAATATATCCTTTAAATACTGTAAATCCACTTACAGATAATATTATTGGGATCGTATTCTTCGTCGAATTGATGATTTCATTATTCTTCTTCTTTTTAGCGTAAGTGTAGATGACAAATAAGAAATTGTTTGCAAACATAAAAATATTCAGTGACCCCCAATGATTCAGCCATGCGAATGCCATTTGTTCGTTGATGTAGTCATACGATCCTCAAGTGCTCAGGTACACGTGGCGCAAAATGGAGAGTGGGCCATTTTCTGCGGAGGGATATCGCAAATACAAATGATGTTCATATAAGTTTTAAATAAAGATTCGACCTGAATTCGGCCACTTCTATAGTGTTGTTGTAGGACTAAGTACACTTGTGCCTTCATAAATCCAAACAATATGTTCATTTGTTCAACTTTATACTTTAGGGTCAAAAGTGGAGAACCACTTTTAAAGTTCAAAAGTGGTAATGCACTTTTGACCCTTACTGTAACGACCTAATGTTTAGAACGAGGTTCCATCTCCGTTCCATCATCGAACGACTCGTCGTACAGCGGCGAGTTTCCACCCTTACGTTGTTGACACCACAATGATCCAAACGAAGAGTTTCGTCTCTTCTTTTATACCGCGTACAACTAGGGACCGGAACAAGTTGCTAGCGGCGGTGTTTACTTCGGACTACAATTTAAACGTTTCCAAGGCTTAATAAACTGGTGCAATTTACCATCAATTATTGCATCACTGCTTAACATCAGGCGGGAGTGCAGTCAAGCGCTAGTATATAATTTATAAAAAAGGTCCGTTTCCAATGAGCCTCTTGCTTCTTCTAATCTATTTTAAAAACATTGCTTAGATATGAGTGGTTTCAGCGTCAAAAAATCTATGGTTGAATGTGGTGGTAGGCCATAATTTTGGCTACCGGCAGAAGTTACCACCACCAGACAAAGCCTTGCCGCCAAGCGATTCGTCGTGTTCCGGTATGATGTCTGGTGAAGCCGTACGGAGGACGGGTCTGAGCAGTTGTGTTGCGATGTGTGCCGGGTACAATGCGCCAAATGTTGTTGTGTCGGGAGTTTGGTTGTGGAGGGTCTCCAGATAAATCTCCCTCTAAGTTTTTCATTGCATCACCTCGTTCAACTATCATCTTCCTACCTATTCACTATTTTTTTTAAGTGAATAGGCTTAATAAACAAGCGCGCTTTACCATCAGAGATTGCATCACTGCTTACCATCAGGCGGGATTGCAGTCAAGCACTAGTTTATAATTAACTAGCTTTCCGCCCGCGGCTTTGCCCGCGTAGAATTCGGGAATTATATCGCGCTTTTTAGATTTCCCTCGGGAACATCAATTTTTTTTCAATAAAAGGTAGCCTATGTTCTTTCTCGGGGTCTAAATATTCTCTGTGCCAAATTTCATCCAAATCGGTTGAGAGGTTTAAGCGGGAAAGCGTAACAAACAGACAGAGTTACTTTCGCATTCATAATATTAGTATGGATAAAAAAAAAATAGAATTTTTGACGTTTAGACGGTAATCATTACCCAACTTAATGCAACGATTATCAAAATGTGGATAAATCTCGAAACAACATAGTTGCAATATATTTAACTAATTTCTGAAAGAAAATATCGAAATAAAACAAGTACTTATATTTATGAGTAAAGATAATATAATAAACTCACACACCAATGTTTATATAGGTCAGAGAATAACTATTCGCGTTTAGTTATCGAAGGTTGCCGCCAATTTTTCAGACGCCATTTTGCGAAAATACTATATTTATAGCTAAAACCTTTGGGGAAATTCGCGCTATCATCTAGCGTTTTTATCATCTTCAGTTTCGCCTTAGGGTGGAGAGCGAAGGTGGAATTAATATTGGATCGAAATATGGGTATACAACACACATTTTTATCAAGAATACCAAGTTCTGTTTTTGTTAAGGATTGTGCAATCTTTTTTGATAACACGTGCCTCGGAAAATATTCTTGGTAGACGAACCCCGCTTATATCCTAACAGTATTATAGGTTTCTTTTCGTGACTTCTGATCCGTTTTACGGTTGAGGAAAAGTCATGTTGATTTTTGTGATTATATTATGTCCCAGAGCTGATAATATCAGGAATATATTCGTTCGTTAGTGGCAATATCTTAAAATACTTTCATTTAATACCATACATTAAGACTATATATGTATATATATTATATCTGAGATTCTCATTTTAATAAATACTAATTTATCTAGTCTGCTGTCATGCTGAGCTCGCATTTTGGCTACCTTGATACGCACATTTAACTTTTCTTATTTAAAGAAGAAAGAAGAAAAATCAATCATCAATCATCATCATCAACCTATTATCGTCCCACTACTGGGCACAGGTCTCTTTTCATACAGAGAAGGATTGAGCGTAATCACCACGCTTGCTCAATGCGGGTTGGCGATTTTTTACTTCATCTTCAGTCATTGGTGTCCAAGATATACTTAGAAAGTACATATAACTTTAGAAAAGTTACATTGGTACTGACCTGACCTGGAATGGAACCTGGGCACTCATACTTGAGAGGCTGGTGTTTTAACCACTAGGCCACCACGACTAACTATAACCATATATTATTTTTAATTTTAATTTTTACATATTGGCACCTTTTTAAACATATTAATGGCATTTATATTATTAATGGTATCGGCCGCGACTTTTAATTTGTAGGTCGTAGGTTCGAACCCTAACTTCGAAGACACGTGACAACTACCAAGCCGCACAGGGCCAGAGTGGTAGGTTACGGGCCACTCCCTCTCACGAAGATGAGGCCTGTATCCCAACAGTGGGAACATTATAGGCTGATTATGTTATGTAATGTCTTCTTCTTCTTCTTTCGCCTCGCCTTTTCCCGTTACGCGGGGTCGGCTTTCCTGATTCTGAGGCGCCACTTATTCCGCTGATATACGTCGTCATCTGAAAGCCCCAACTGCTTCATATCCTTGCGGATATTCGTCATCCATGTAGTTGGGGACCTTCCCCTCCCTCTCATTATGTTATGTAATGTAATTTGTATAATTTTGTGTGTTTTGCTATGTCTTCGGTGTTCACCGAAAATCTTTTATCTAACTATCTATTTCAGTTGTTATTTGTGTGCAGAAACTAACCTGCATGATGTTGTATGCATTGTAGAAATATATACATTGATTAATAAGCTTTCGAAACACTAAACAAACTAATAGGCGGAATGAAATAGTGAATATTCCGGAATATCTCGTTGTAATTCCCGCCTGCATCGCCGAAAACGTGTTAATATTGATTTAACGAAGTTAAGCCCATCTGCGGGTACCGTCTATGTGTGTATGTGAACTGCGAAACACGGAGTAGGTATTACATGGAGTGGTTGATTAAGTGAGTTTCGAGTGTCGACAAACTGCAAAACTGAAGCATACAAAGTTTTATGTTCTGTGTGCTGACCTAGTCAAATTTACAGAGCGTACATTGTACAGTTGTAAAAATGTTGCTAAATCGCTATGCTTGATAAAAGATTCGCGAGAGTATGTTCTTATACAGGTGGGAAGATATGTCCCACCGGAAGAAAGAAAATTAATTTATTGGGCACAGACTAAAAGACACAAAACAACATAATACATCATAAAAGTTCTCGCTTGATTTGCTCGATTTTTGCGGGATCACCAGGCAGATAAGTGTAGCACATCTTGCACCGGAAACCACATATAAATTGAATTACACACATATTTTCATAACAATGAAAGCGGAAAAAATTGTTACTTCCGTAAGATTGTCGACGTTTGACAATCGTAATGTATTTCTGCAATTATGAAATATGGCACTCAATATTTAACAATTTTTTTGATAAAACGTTGCCCCAAACTCCGAATTGCTCCTGTATCATGGGTGCGTTTACAAACATATAAACTCACATACACAAACATCCAGACCCGGAACAAATAATTGGCTATACAAATATTTGTTCAGTGTGGGAATGGAACCCGCGATACGCGGCGCAGCAGTCGATCGCTCAGCCACTACACCAATCGTGTAGATATGATTACTCTATTTGCTTCCTACTCCATGTTGCGTTCAAACTACATACGTAAGCTTATTTGTAATGCTCGGGATCTGTTTACCGGACTGTTTATGTAACAGCACGCGTGTTTGTTTGTTTGTTTGTGTGTTCGAACTGGAAAATAGGATGTTGGCTCAAAGATAGTAATACGTAAGTTATATTCCTGTAGGCTTTACTGTACACTAATGCTTGGAACTTTGAAAACCAGTACATATGACGATCTTGTTTGAAGACTACAGTTATAAAAGTTTGATGAGAATTAGTTCAGTGCAGTTCTCATCATGTATCCCAATTTATTTGGATCTTTTTTTTTTAATTATATTAAACTAGTGCTTGACCGCAATCCCGCCTGATGGTAAGCAGTGATCCGATCTTTGATGGTAAAGCGCGCTAGTTTATTAAGAGGCTATTCACCGGCGCAAAATTTCGTTTCCTTCCATGCTTCTTTCTCTATCGGTCTTCGTCCCGTTGCTTTAGAAATATCTCGATGGTAAAGAAACGGGTTATGAGAATAAATTAAATTCAAATAAAGTAGAAGTACTTTCCGCTAAGCTGACATGAAGGGCAGGCACAAAGGAGATCTGTGTCGACTTAATAATAATAATATTTAATTGCGAAAAACATGATATACAAAGGTGTTAAAATATGAAATGAGCTCAAACATGTTTTGCTTAAAAATTAAGCATGCAAAAATTGTGTTGTGGTAATGGCTCTAACTTATGAGTTGATCGTTGGTTCGAACCTAGCTAGTCACTTTACTTTCTGTATATAATTTCATCACCACTGCTCTCAAAACGACGAAGAAAAACATTTTGAGGAAACTAAACTGGCTTAGAACTAAAAATTCGAAAGCATGTAACATCTACCAAAGCGAACTGAGTACGTTTAGAGGTTTACAGACCATTCTCTCTTCTGGCCTTGCATAGGATGTTTATGCTAAACTAACACGTTATATGAGTTCATATAATTTGCTCCTTTTATAATGCATAAATACGATATCTATGATATCACGCCTTTTATACCTGTGGCTTCTATTTAGGTAATAAGTTTTCACTTATTTACATTTCCATTTTAATTATATTTTATTTTTGTTTTGCTGGTATTTTGGTGTGGCCAGCCTGGCATATGATACATGATATCATTGTTGTTGTTGTTGTCTTTTGTTTATTACTGTACCTACGTAGTATTGTATAAAGTTATAGGTTTTTTTTTTAAATTAACAGGCAGCCGTGCTGCGGGGTAGTTTGTTCCGCCACTTTTTCTTCCTAGCGAAAGCACTAGGAAGTGACGAAGGGCGGGCGTTTTGGGGGAGGACTGTTTTATGTAATATTGACGTACAAAAAGTGCTGATTCTCAGCCTAATTTGAAAAAATGAATATTGATTTTGATTTATAAAGAGATGTATGAGTAATTTTTCACTAGGTTTTTTTTAATAAACTGGCTGCGACCCGTAGTTTCACGTGCATAATTTTCGATCCCATGGTTATATATAAGTATCTAGTAAAAGTATTCTATGTATTTTTCCTAGTTATAAACTATCTGTGTTCCAAATTTCATCTAAATCCGTGAAGAAGTTTTTACGTGAACGAGTAACATACATCCACCCATCAATAGAAGGATAACTTGCTGGAAAGTCTGACGTTGCTTGTTGCTAAGATCAACGATTTTATTACAAAGCCGCTGCAACACGTTATCGTCCGTCTACCAGAAGATAACTGCATATTACATTTATTACCCAACCCTAAACTTGCTACGTAATACGTAGCGATAGGATTTTATTTTTATTTAGGTCGTAACATAACATGACGTGTCTGGCAAGGGAACGTACACATTCTCCCTCTATGCCCCGGATCATGGGATATTGAATTTACGTGTAGACTCTTTTGTGTCTTACTTCCATAGACAGTATGTAGCGTAATGGTAGATCGAATCAACCTCTTTTCATTTATTGACTTTGAGCGATAGATTGTTTTATTTGTGCTATCTTTGATTTAATTTGCAGACCTTTATTTTAGGGCCTTTTTGTTGTTCATGTACAATATGTTAAGAAAACCCCGACCGACCCATAAGGATAATAAAGGTTAGGTAAACACATGACCAAATAATATATGAAAATTTACATAATCATCATAGTAATAATACTAATGAATTTGAAATAATCTTTTTTTCCGCGAATTTCCAACTTCCCAAAAATTTGGTATTTTTTTTAAAGTGACAACTCCATGTTCGACTGTATTATGAGCGATGCGACTACGTGCCACGTGCCCTGCCCCCACCCCCACGCCCCTTCGCCCGCGCATATATTTAGTTACCACCTCGTGCGAAATAATACTAACTTTTTTAGTTTAGCCAGGCTTTGTAGCTATTAGTAGAACCAGTTATCGATATCTAACAATCCCTTCACTGATAGGACAAGGTTTTCTTTACATATTGTATATTATTTCTGTTGTATAGATCCCTTTTTCTCCTCTTATACGCAGCCAAACTTGATAAACTAGGTATTAATGCACAGAATATATCGGAGATTCTGCCTCGCGTAGGTTATATTCATGAATATCATTAATTATTCCAGAAATATACCTTCTATTACGGCCCATCTGATCTGAGATGCAGATAGAATTATTGAAAAATATTATTGTTTTTTGTATGGAAACATGCGAAATGATAATCAAGTGTGCCGGATTTTATATATCTTAAGTTTCCTAGGCATATTTCATATCGTATCGTATCGTTTGTGTTATTTCTTTTTAATTTATTTTTATGGTAACATAAATCTGAGGAAATTATTCGCTACAGCACAAGGTTTTCTTGTAATCGACATCGTATATTTTTTATGGTTTTAACGTTTTAAAAGGGCCAATAAATTTTAATGACTGACGATTGCTGTAAAACAATATTAAATATGTATATAATTATGTAAATTAATTAACGCACTTCCAGAAAACAGTTTGTTCAGAATCCTTTTCTGAATCGGTTTATATCATTTATAATGTAGTATTATGTATATTGTATATCTGGCTTTATGTACCTTTTTACTAGATATTATGTTCCGGCCTTTATGTTAGAACAGATTTTGAAAAACTCTCTTGTCATTCGCTGTCACTGAATAACTATAAGATTAAAACTACGGAAATATTAAATATGTTTTAATGCAACATTTCTGGCGACGACGGACGGAGTAATGACCGATCGCGTTGATCGTTTTCATTTTGAAACCTTCGATAACAAAACCGAAGAATGGGACTATTACGTCCAACGTTTCGAAATAGAACTTCAACTTCACGGACTCGACAAAAATAACGAAGACAAATGTAAGCAACTGCTCCTTTCTCGAATTGGTCCTACAGCATTCAAGGTGCTCGTAGATTATTACCGACCAGCCGCTGTTACTTCCAAGTCGTATGACGATTTGAAACAAGTACTCAACGAATACTATGGTAAGAAAACATACGTACTCTCAGCAAGAGTCGCTTTTGCAGGGAGACACAGAAAAACTGAAGAAACAATTACACAATTTATTCTGGAATTAAGATCACTAGCTGGTTACTGCGAATTCGGCAACACTCTGGATGAGCGCATACGAGACCAGCTGGTTATAGGCATCAACCACAACACGTGGCAGCAAGAACTCATCAAAGAACACCCAACAAACAGCGCTAAACTCTGTGACGTGATAGCAACATCAAACAAACTAGAACAAGCGGAACTACAGAGCCATCGAATAACCAACAACACTCAAACGATTACCGAGCAACAGAACATTAACAAAATAAGACCAAGAACACAACGACACATTCAACGACACCTACCAAAGGTGAAAACATGTATGTATTGTGGGAGAGATTTTCACACAAACATAAACGATTGCCCGGCAAAAGGGAAGAAGTGCCACTCTTGCGGCAAGGAAAACCACTTTTCAAGCGTCTGTATAACCAGTGGTCGACTCAAGTTACCACAACATACCCACACGACAAGACAAATTACGCGACAAACAAACAGCGACACGGAGGACTCTGATGAACATAGCGTACACACTTGTGCAGTAAAGAAAGGCAAGCAGGTATCAAAGATTATGGTACCAACCCAGCTCAACACAAAAAGTATTGAAATGCTTTATGACTCAGGTGCAGCCCACTCCGTTATTGGAAAGAAAATTTGGAAATATATTAGAAATGTTGCATTAAAACATATTTAATATTTCCGTAGTTTTAATCTTATAGTTATTCAGTGACAGCGAATGACAAGAGAGTTTTTCCAAAATCTGTTCTAACATAAAGGCCGGAACATAATATCTAGTAAAAAGGTACATAAAGCCAGATATACAATATACATAATACTACATTACTCCCCCCCTTAATTAAGTTGGTCTAAAACCCCAAAAACCCGAATCGTGCAGGTGGTTTTGTCTTTCGTCCTGACCGGCGCGGCGATGGTGCATCCGGTTGGACAGACTGTGATGTTGGAATATTTGCGTTGTCTTGGTGATCCCTGCTGGTGGAAGCGACAGGTGCCTGCGGTGACGTGGAACCATCAGGATGACCCCTGCTAGTGGACGCCACTGGAACCGGCTGTTCGCCATGGTCGCCGCTCTGTTCACGTGTGTCAAGATTTCGTCTGTAATAGGTAAAACTCCTAGTCTTGGTCGTTCTTCTCGGGGATAACTCAGGTTCTGGTCGTTTAGTGTCAACTTCATGTCTGAAAGATGGTTGTCTTGTTTCAATTGCTGCCTTAGTCACTTGTTCGAATCTTAAGCGAAGGTGGTCTGAATGTTTACGTCTAATTTCCCCGTTAAAGAGTTCTACTTCGTAAGAGTATGGTCCGTTACATTTAATTATTGTTCCGGGGTCGGATCCTTTTCCAATAGGTTTGTTTACCCATACTTTATCTCCGAGCTTGTATGTTGGGGGTGTGACTACTTTGTTAGTTGGTCTTAGTATCTGTTTCAGGCGTGTTTTTTCCAAGTTTTCCCTTACGTTAGGTTTCCAAAGATCAAACGTGGTGCGTATCGGCCTTCCGAACATCATTTCGTACGGTGACCTTTCTGTTGATCGTCGAGGGGTATTTCGATATCCCCGAAGAAAACTGTTTAGCCTTTCGTGTATATCATCTCTTCTGTCACTGGCCAACATGTGTTCTTTAAAAGTCCGCACTGCGCGCTCTGCCAACCCGTTGGTTTTTGGATGATATGGTGTTGTTTTTATATGTGTAATGCCAGCCCCTTGGCAAAAATGTGCGAAATCTTCAGATGTGAATTGGGGCCCGTTGTCACTAACTATATATCTAGGCATTCCGAATGTTGCAAATATATTACTTAATCTCTGTACTGTAGCTCTGGTCGTTGTTATGTTCATTGGCACAACTTCTAGCCACTTCGTGTACGCATCTATGACAATAAGCCACATGTGACCCAGAAATGGCCCTGCAAAATCGACGTGTAACCTGTGCCAATTGATTCTCAGCCTAATTTGAATAAATGAATATTGATTTATAAATATGAGATGTATGAGTAATTTTTCACTATGTATTTTTAATAAACTGCCTGCGACCCGTAGTTTCACGTGCATAATTTTCGATCCCATGGTTATATATAAGTATCTAGTAAAAGATTAACTTATTAAAAAAAAAATAAGTTATTAAAATTTTTTAAGATTAAATTATTTGATTTTTAATTTAACATGTACATGTTAAATTAAAAATTCAGTGTATGTATTATGATTATAACATAATATTCTAATTGGAGTGTTTGAGGGTGTGTGTTAATTAACCATTTTTGTTTTTGATTTGTATTTTATGTTTTCTACTAAGATGTTCCAAAATTAATGATTATAGAAATAACTATAATTTGACTAACTTTGAAATAGGTTAGTCAAATTAAAGTTATTTCTTTTAAACTGATTTTTTTGGAATAAAGTTCTTATTGTGGTTTGCGTTACAATGAAACTGGTAGAAACTATCACGTACTGTTAAAGCGTTTCGTCCTCTCGATGCAACTCTCTTTTATTCTCAAAAAATAAAGAGAGAGAGTAAGTTACTTTTCATGGTTTTCAAGGGCGCTGAAGCCAGTAACGAGATCAAAATGAAGAAGAAAAATTTGAAATTTCACCATGGGTATAGTGTTTATGTTTTTTAAAGAGCCTGCGCTGTTCCAGACCTGTCCAAAGGCCTCCCCACCCTCCCTCCATCACCTCAGCAGAGCTTCCCAACAAGTGGGTCTAAAGATGAACATGAAACGAAAATCATGTCGAACTCTCATATTGCACCCACTCCAGTTCTAGTTGGTAGGTACGCGAGCCCGCGCGTCGTTGTAGTGTATTATAATAATAAATCTTACCAAGAATTATAAGTGGAAAGACAAGCAAAGAAATAAAGCTACTGCGAAGTAAAGTAAACCAAAAAAAGGGTTCGTGTAATAAATGGTATAAATTAGCATAACGTTACCTACAATCGTTCATACTTTACAGCGAAACATTTGTGTTTCTTTAACTAACTACATAATGTATAAATAATGTTCAATTTAAGCATATACACATATTTCTTTGCTTTAAAATGTTGTTACGTCTTCTAATAAGTCTTGCAGTAAATTTCAATCTAGGATTTGTTATAGTAGTGAACACGATGGAGCGGGTTCGATCCCCACGCAGTGCAAATATTTGTATGCGTGAATATGAATATTTGCACTGGTTTGATAGTGCCTCGGAAAGCACGTTAAGCCGTTGGTCCTGGTTGCCATACGAACATCTAATCGTTACGGGTTGTTGCAGCCCTCAAAAGTCCAACAATTGATCGAACTGCAATGCTTCGATATCACCTTTGGGCTGTGGAGGTCAGACGGCAGTCGCTTCACGGAAAATCATCTAATTTTAGCCAAATTGAAGTTTGGCCAAAATCAGCAGTTAGACTGGTAAAGCGGACCCCAGAAAGTTCCATCCAAAGCTGAAAAAGTTTCGGATGGAACTGGGACTAGCGCTGAGATGATGCTGATGATGATGAGTGAACACGATGGACCATGTTGTCTGATTCCAAATTTACTCATGTTCGATGTAGTGTGATTTTTTTTATAATTATAAATTAGCTCTTGACCGCAATCCCTCCTGATGGTATGCAATCGTTGATGGTAAAGCGCGCTAGTTTATTAAGAGCCTATTCACTCCAGTCTTGAAGATACTTGAATTGTAGTCAGACGGAAACACCGCCGCTGGCAAATTGTTCTAGTACTCGATGTACGCGATAGACAGCCTCCGTGGCGTAGCGGTAGCAGACGCGGCCGCTGCGCAAGGTGGCGCGGGTTCGATCCCCGCACAGTGCAAGTATTTGTATGCATGAATATGAATATTTGCACTGGTCTGGTCGTGCCTCGGAAAGCACGTTAAGCCGTTAGTCCCGGTTGCCATACGAACATCTAGAGGCAGTTATTACGGGTTGTTGGAGCCCTCAAAAAGTCCAACAATTGGTCTAACTGCAATGGTTCGATGTCGCCTTCGGGTTGTGGAGGTCAGACGGCAGCCGCTTCACGGAAAATGTCGAATTTTAGCCATATCAGCAGTTGGACTGGTAAAAGCGGACCCCAGACTCCAAAGCTGAAAAAGGCTTCGGATGCGACTGGGATTAACGCTGGGATGATAATGATGACTCGATGTACGCGATAAAAAGACAAGATATACGATAGTTCAGACGACAGCTCAGTTTGATCATGGATCTCTGAGATTTGTTGTTATAATAACTTTTAAACATTTTCCTCTGCTAAAGGCTGATCTTTCCAACGCTTGATAATATAATCCGGGGAATAATTAAAAGCAATCTACGCGTGGTTCCGCAAACATAACTGATGCTGCTACGCTGCAGCTGAAATTACGGGGGATCGCTAACATAACCCGGAACGCATTGTTGAACTATACATGAAGGGTTGTTCAACGACGCATTCAGATGATGTAGCACGAGTATAGTGTTGTGGAAGTCGTGGTGGTCTAGTGGTTAAAACACCAGTCTCCCAAGTATGAATATGCGGGTTCGATTCTAGGTCAGACAAGTACCAATGTAACTTTTCTAAATTATATGTACTTTCTAAGTATATCATGGACACCAACGGCTGATTAAAAGGTGAAGGAAAACATCTTGAGGAAATCGGGACTTTAAGTATGAAATCGCCAACCCGCATTGAACAAGCGTGGTGATTACGCTCAATCCTTCTCTGTATGAGAGGAGGCCTGTGCCCAGCAGTGAGACGATAAAAAGGTTGATGATGATGATGATAGTGCCTTCGGGTTGTGGACGTCAGACGGCAGTCGCTTCACGGAAAAAATCGAAGTTTAGCCAAAATCAGCAGTTAGACTGGTAAAGCGGACCCCAGACTCCAAAGCTGAAAAAGCTTCGGACGCGACTGGGATTAACGCTAAGATGATAATGATAGTGTAGTGCAGCAGGTTCTAAAATTTTTAAATAAAGAAGTGAACTGTTTGTGACTGTACTGTTAATGAACTGTACGTGAAATATCTCTTTAAAATCAACAATTTAAGAATATCAACTTCACTCTGTATTTTCAAGCTAAAAAGCTTACAGTACAAAACAAGCTATCCTTTAAAAGTCCACTCACGAGTCCGACACTTTCTCCTCAACAAGTAATCTCGTTAACTTTAATAAATTCATAACAAAATTAATCTAAATCCCAACGAGAACGTTTTTGTAGCATTAGCCAAGAAACCTGATAATTATACCGTTTTCACAGAGAATATCAAAGAGTTTGTTAATTAAAAATAGTTTTATCGCTACCGGATGGCACGGCCGGGTCCGGTCCGGCACGGCACGCGGAAGGGAAAGCTTATGAATTTGAAAAAGGGTTACGGAAACAATGTGTTTTATTATGATTTTGGTATTTGGGTTTGTGTGAAGATAAAGTAGTACCTGTCTTATGAATATTTATATACAATTATTCTTTGTAGTTTCAGTTTTATGTGGCAACCAGCAGTGCCTCGCGAATTAATCCACTTAAATTACGATCTTGTGGTAATTTCGTGATAAATATATCTAGTATTGTATGTGTTTATACTTCTTCTTCAGCCTATAGATGTCCACTGCTGGATAAAGGCCTCCCCCAAGGCTTTCCACGATGACCGGTCTTGTGCTGCCCGCATCCATCGGCTTCCCGCGACCTTCACCAGGTCATCGGTCCACCTTGTTGGGGGCCTCCCTACGCTGCGTCTTCCAGTACGTGGCCGCCACTCTAGAACCTTACTGCCTCATCGGCCATCGGTTCTACGAACAATGTGCCCTGCCCACTGCCACTTAAGTTTAGCGACTCGAAGAGCTATGTCGGTGACTTGGTTCTTCTGCGGATCTCCTTCCTCATTTCTGTTTCGATCACGCAGAGAAACTCCGAGCATAGCTCTTTCCATTGCCCTTTGTGTGACTCTGAGCCTTCGTATGAGGCCCATTTTGAGCGACCCCGCTATCGTTTTATCTTAGTTATATATAAACTATCAGTATGTCCAATTTTATCCAAATCCGTTCGGTCGTTTTGAAAGAGTACCTAGCAAACTTCTATCCATCATGCTTCCTCAGAAACTATTACATAAATATTATTACAATTGTTTTTAAAGTTAATATGTTCGTTTTGCAGATAATTCATTAATTTTCTTTGTTTGATAGTAGATTCTACCCGAGGCTTCGCTTGTGTGGAAGCAACGTGCTACCTGAACAAAATGTATGTCTCACCAAAGTTTTTCCCCAGGATTAAATTTCGATTAAAGATTGTTTAAGTATGGCAAAGGCAAGAAAGCCTGTCGTTGTTCTATAGGATGCATTTTGGAGAGTGTGCGAGGGAATTGCATGATTTAATTCCCCCATCTTCGTTCCATCATCGGACAACCCGTCATACGGCGAGTTTCCACCCTTACATTGTTGACACCACAAAAATCCTAACGAAGCGTTTCACCTCTTGTTTTATACTGCATACCTCGAGGGACTGGAACAATTTACCAGCTTCGGTGTTTTCGTCTGACTACAATTTAAGTGTCTTCAAGGCTAGAGTGAAAAGGCTCTTAATAAACTAGCGCGCTTTACCATCAACGATTACATCACTGCTTACCATCAGGCGGGATTGCGGTCAAGCACTATAGTTTATAATTCATATAAAAAAAAAGAAAATAGATGGTCACCTTAGCAAACTTAATGGGAATGAAAAAGTGGTTTAGTTGTTAAAAGGTTACAATAGAGACCTAGTTACTTTCGTTCTTATAATTTATCGGCACATCTGAACAGCTGGTCAGAGGTGGATGACCTGGAAGGACGACATCTAATCTAAGAGATGCTAAATTTAGAAGTGTGCTGTCTTAGCTCTTTGTGGACACAATTCGGGTTGATACTAATCAACCCGCATTGTGTCCATGTGATAGATTATAGCTCACTAATCTCTAAGAAACGAGACTTGTGGTCTGACAGGGGACACAAAAAGCCTGGTTATGCTTATGAACATGTCATAATCACCAATGCTTACCAAAGACATTAGTAATTGCAATACAGAGACCCATAAAAACTCTGCCATTCATGCCTTCTAAAAATCCCATAAACAGCACATTTATTATACTTACACGCGTAAAGAGATATAAAGTTATTTACATTAAGATTAAACACCTTATCTCGTAATATTTTAAACATGGCTGTCTACTGTCAGCTTAACTGCGTTATCAGGCTACATAATACCCAGAGTAATGTCTACGAGACTCGCCGTACTCCGAGAATTATGTGCTACGCCATGCTACGAGCGGTCGTAGAGGGTGCTACGAGACTACGACGTAGTAATTAAGCCGGGTTTTATTGAGGAAGTAATCTTCGAATAGCATTTTCTTGTGTTCCTTTTCTCATTTGCCGTTAGTTGTGGGCGTGTTTTTGCATCTTTTAAAAGGTTCAGTATGTTTAAAGTTAATTGTAGTAAATTTCAATTAAGTTTAAGCTAAATTTATGTTTGCTTTGTACTTAAACGTAAACGTTTATTTATAGTTAATTATGCCTCATATAACTTAAAAAAAGATCACTGACATAGTGATCTTTTTATTAAGAAATCTTTTTGTAATAACCGGGGATGGTTTTTACAGGTTAATTATGAGTATTGGGGTAAGTATATACTTATATCATATCTTTCACGAACTCCTTGGGGTCCAATTGAAATGCAAATAATTATCATATTAATATTCGACTTACCAGCAACAGGTTCCAGCAGCCCTTCAGGGTCTGAAGCCTCGTCAGCGGCGGCGGAGGCCAGCACCGCGGCCACCATCAGCCACCACCCGCGAAACATGATACCTGTAACAACCATAACTACAATTAAAAACATCATCATCATCAACTTTTTTATCATCCCACTGCTGAGCACAGGTCTCCTCTCATATAGAGAAGGATTGAGCGTAATCACCACGTTTGCTCAATGCGGGTTGGCGATTTCAGACTTATTAAGTCCAGGTTTCCATTAAAAACATAAAAAGATAGTAATTATTTATTTGTCGTGGATAACGATATTATTTTATAACAGTTGCTCATTTGATTTATGTAGTAGTGGGCCAAATGCGGAGACGTTATTTTGTAATGGCGGTGGAGTCGTTTTGGAAAGTGTGGATTGTCGAACGATTACTTCGCTTTGAGACGCTTTGGGAATATAATAGGTTGAATATTAATTATCCATTTTAGCATGGCAACAAAAAAGCGCGCTCTCTATGCCTTTCGCTAGAGGCGCTCAGAGAGTTTGACGTATAACGATGAAAACGATCGCGCGCCAACGACTCGTGCTCAAGTAGAAAATAAAAGTACTTACAAGTTTTGTGAGATTATTTTTGGCAGCCTCCGTAGCATAGCAGTAGCAAACGCGGCCGCTACGCAAGGAGGCGCAGGTTCCCCGCGCAGTAAATATTTGTATGCATGAATATAAATATTTTTGCACTGGTCTGATCGTGCTTCGGAAAGCACTTTAAGCCGTTGATCGCGGTTGCATACGGCTCATATGGCATACGAACATCTAGTGTCAGTTGTTACGGGTTGTTGGAGCCCTCAAAAGTCCAACAATTGGTGTAACTGCAATGCTTCGATATCGCCTTTGGGTTGTGGAGGTCAGACGGCAGTCGCTTCACGGGAAATATCGAAGTTTAAAAAGCCTAAATCCGTAGTTAGACCCCAGATTCCAAAGCTGAAAAAGCTTCGAATGTAACTGGAATTAACGCTGAGATGATTATGACGTATTTTGGAAGATTTTTTTTAGTGCTAAGGCTGTTTTCTTGGATAATAAATGATTGTGCTTGTGATATCCGAGTCTCAATTCACTACACCTACGTTATACGATGATTTATTTGCAGTACGTTACAGGAACACATAGACGGTAGTGTTTGCATTCCTCAGTAAATTTTGCACTTCTTAATGCACACATCTTCTGTAGTTTCCCCCAGAAAAGTATTCAATATGTCAGTAGAGTTACTTTTACGCCAAAAAACGGGTTCAAATAACGCTACGTCATTGACTCACTCTCCCATGTCAAGTGCTAGTGACATGATGTTATGTGAGTAAGAGTAATCGTTTTCCTATGTGACCGGGGTACGACGGTTGATAAAACTTTCTGACAAGCTTATCTACTAATATACAGTGTGGCTGATAGGCTAGCAAATAAATTAACCCTACATATTTTAAACTAGCTGTTATATCTCGCTTTTTAGTTTTCCCTCGGGAACATCAAATTTTTCCGGGATAAAAGGTAGCCTATGTCCTTTCTCGGGGTCTAAAGATTGTGTGCTTTCCGCCCGCGTCTTCGCCCGCGTGGTGGTGTGGAATATCATTTTTTTCCGGGATAACAGGTAGCCTATGTTTATTCTCAGGGTCCAAAGATTGTCTGTGCTAAATTTCATCAAAATCGGTTGAGAGGTTTAGGCGGTAAAGCGTAACAGCCAGACAGATTTACTTTCGCATTTATAATATTACTAGCTTTCCGCCCGCGGCTTTGCCCGCGTGGAGTTCGGTTATATCGCGCTTTTTAGATTTCCCTCGGGAACGTCATATTTTTCCGGGATAAAAGGTAGCCTATGTTCTTTCTCAGGGTCCAAAGATTGTCTGTGCCAAATTTCATCAAAATCGGTTGAGAGGTATAAGCGGGAAAGCGTAACAGACAGACAGACAGACAGACAGACAGACAGACAGACAGACGGACAGACAGACAGACAGACAGAGTTACTTTCAAATTTATAATATTAGTATGGACTAGCTTTCCGCCCGCGGCTTCGCCCGCGTGGAGTTCGGTTATATCGCGCTTTTTAGATTTCCCTCGGGAACATCATATTTTTCCGCGATAAAAGGTAGCCTATGTTCTTTCTCAGGGTCCAAAGATTGTCTGTGCCAAATTTCATCAAAATCGGTTGAGAGGTTGAAGCGGGAAAGCGTAACAGACAGACAGACAGACAGACAGACAGACCGACAGACAGACAGACAGAGTTACTTTCGCATTTATAATATTAGTTCTGTGCTAAATTTCATCAAAATCGGTTGAGAGGTTTAGGCGGTAAAGCGTAACAGACAGACAGATTTACTTTCGCATTTATAATATTACTAGCTTTCCGCCCGCGGCTTCGCCCGCGTGGAGTTCGGTTATATCGCGCTTTTTAGATTTCCCTCGGGAATATCATATTTTTCCGGGATAAAAGGTAGCCTATGTTCTTTCTCAGGGTCTAAAGATTGTCTGTGCCAAATTTCATCAAAATCGGTTGAGAGGTTGAAGCGGGAAAGCGTAACAGACAGACAGACAGACAGACAGACAGACCGACAGACAGACAGACAGAGTTACTTTCGCATTTATAATATTAGTTCTGTGCTAAATTTCATCAAAATCGGTTGAGAGGTTTAGGCGGTAAAGCGTAACAGACAGACAGATTTACTTTCGCATTTATAATATTACTAGCTTTCCGCCCGCGGCTTCGCCCGCGTGGAGTTCGGTTATATCGCGCTTTTTAGATTTCCCTCGGGAATATCATATTTTTCCGGGATAAAAGGTAGCCTATGTTCTTTCTCAGGGTCTAAAGATTGTCTGTGCCAAATTTCATCAAAATCAGTTGAGAGGTTTAAGCGGGAAAGCGTAACAGACAGACAGACAGACCGACAGACAGACAGACAGAGTTACTTTCGCATTTATAATATTAGTATGGACTAGCTTTCCGCCCGCGGCTTCGCCCGCGTGGAGTTCGGTTTTATCGCGCTTTTTACTTTTCCCTCGGGAATATCAAATTTTTACGGGATAAAAGGTAGCCTATGGTCTTTCTCAGGGTCTAAAGATTGTCTGTGCCAAATTTCATCAAAATCGGTTGAGAGGTTTAAGCGGGAGAGCGTAACAGACAGACAGACAGACAGACAGTCAGAGTTACTTTTGCATTTATAATATTAGTATGGATGGATAGTATGGATTTTGTATTTTTGACACACAAAACTAAAATAATTCAAAAACCGGCGACGTGCGTATCGGATTCACGTACAAAGGGTTCCGTACCATTGATTTATGAAATTAAAGGATTTAAGTTATTTGTATGAAAGACTACGCGGTAATAATCGGTTTACGATTTACTTTGTATTAAAAAAAACTACTTACTAGACCTCGTTCAAAACAATGTTCATTGGTAGTTTTTATAGAAAATCTAAAAAAACATATGATGTACATCATATGTTTTTTTAGATTTTTCATTTTCTTATTTTAGAAGTTAGAGGGGGGGGGGGGACCAACTTTTTTCCACTTTGGAAGCGTCTGTCACGCAAACTACTCGGTTTAGAAAAAAAATATTTTAGAAACCTTGATATCATTTTTGAAGACCTATCCATAGATACACCACACGTTTGTGTTTGATGAAAAAAACATTTTTGAGTTTCAGTTCTAAGTATGGGGAGCCCCCAATATTTATTATCATTTTTTTATTTTTGCATCAAAATCTTAATGCGGTTCACAGAATACATCTACCTACCAAGTTTCAACAATATAGCTCTTATAGTTTCGGAAAAAATGGCTGTGACATACGGATGGACAGACAGACATGACGAATCTATAAGGGTTCCGTTTTTTGCCATTTGGCTATGGAACCCTAAAAACAGTTTTTAGTACGGGGATCAAATCAATCCTTATCAAAAACGAAGTTCTTTATGCTATAATCACTCGCACTCACTCGTATATATGGAAGATGAAAGAGACAGATGGGCACAGCGCTATTTCGTAACAATTTTTATCTGCTTACTTCTATGATGTATAAGCCAAGTTAAAATCTTCGTTCAAAAAAAAAAAAACTCGTTAACTGCTCAATATCTCCCCCTTTTCGTGAAATCGGTCATTACGAGTCTACAATTTTATATGTATATATTTATATACAACTCGCGCCTGCAATTTACAGTTCCTCAAAGCAATATGGATGGATGTATTAGAATTCCTCATAGCAACGGCACATGTATGTTTGGGTAACAGATTATACGAGTAACTCAACTGCTCCATGAACTCAACCCTCGCTCAGAACAGGGATTTATAGAAAATTAAACTCCCGTCAGCGAGATTTAAACCTACGAGGCTCTTATTTTGTCATTTTAATATAATATGAGAGTGTGTGTGTATTGTGAAATTATATTTAAATCTACGTTGCTTCGCATGTGTTTTCTGGTTAGTATTTTTCAGCCGGTGTCTGTATCTTTTTTTTTTTTATTGGGATGGGAAATCATCAAATGAATTTTCCCGCTCTGGGTAAATAAGCGAAAGGGCATGTCAGACTTTTATTGCCTAAAACCCACCCGTGTTTCTTCACTTGCCTGTGCGATAGCCAGGGCCACGGTATCTTTTTTAACCAACCCACAACCCTGACCCAACTCTAGAGACGCCTCCCTCCCTGAGACATCTCGTCATTTGAGGCGCGCGTGAAACTCAACGCGCCGTCGACTCGGGCGTGGTCCTTACCAGGCGGCGGGCTGCCCACAATTCACCGCTAGCAGGCCCGCGCCTACGGTGGCTGGGAGTTCGATGTCGTCTCCCGACCAGGGCGTCTCCTGCGGCGGCTAGTGGCGTGAGGGCGCTGGGAGCTGGTATCTGTACCTTCTATATATATTCTGTTGTGTACTGCTAAAGCTGTCCACTAAAGTAAGCCTTATGTGCCATCTTGGCAATTTTTTAGCTTTGAAATTCAGTCAAGTAGGTTTAGAACGACTAATTATAATGCCAGGTTATGACAGGCCGAGGTTTCCACCATTTTTTGACCACAACCGAATTTCCTGTCGAAACCTGATTTTATGTTTGAAACTGCCGGAAACCGAAGTTTCGCTCGGACTATAAGACAAACACCATTATTAACACTATAGCTATGTGACATTACTGTTCATAATTTATTTAAATTAAACAACCCTTGCCTAAATTTTCTGATTGCCTTCATCAGAAAATTTAATTTTCTGCTTAAAAGTTTTGCATGTCAGCCCAGTCACATATGGTTTTACATACAATTATTAACCCATTTACAGAGTAACTTCAGAATAACTTAATCAACCGTTGTAACTTTATCTTTAACATAGCAGAGGGTGTAAAGTTAGGTGCAGAGACAACGGCGGCCGCCATTTTGGTTAACATTTGGGTTGACCTCACCATAAATCTTGCAGAAACTAATTAAATAGCGAAACTTTAATTGTTTTAGTGTAATAGGTAAGAATGGTCTTTGTTGGGTTTATATACAAAATATATCCATACTAATATTATAAATGCGAAAGTAACTCTGTTTGTCTGTCTGTCTGTTACGCTTTCCCGCTTAAACCTCTCAACCGATTTTGATGAAATTTGGCACAGACTAGCATTAGACCCTGAGAAAGAACATAGGCTACCTTTTATCCCGGAAAAATTTGATGTTCCCGTGGGAAATCTAAAAAGCCCGATATAACCGAACTCCACGCGGGCGAAGCCGCGGGCGGAAAGCTAGTAATTAAATAAATCTGAAAATTTTTCATGTTTTTTTTTTCTTGACAAGAGTCTACAATCGTCGTTTCAATCGGTCGGTATTCGGATAAATTATGATTTTTGTTAAGAGCGGGTACCATGGAGCGAATGGTAACACCGACTGGAGTTGCGTTTGACATAGCGATCGACCGTTGGCGCTGGGCATTCTTTGCTCAAGCTTTGATCGAGTGGGTTGGTCATACTCAAACTCAGTGGCTCTTATTTGTTTTAATCTGAGATTATCATTGTAATCCCTATATATTAAAGTGATCTAAGTGTCTGTACAGTTAAAATAATAAGAATAGAACATCATACTGTAGTTATTGTCCGACGTTTTCTTGAAATACCGCCCACGATGGATGCTCATGCGGTTGAGAAGACTATTACCTAAGACCTCAACTATCGGGAACTTCGGCCCCGCCTTATTGACGGTTTGCCCCGTCACATATATGATTAGAAATAATTGACGGTTGATTACTAGGAGATACGCCTTCTGATAATTGAATTATGAGAAGGCGTATCTCGACGACAAGCAGATATCAAAAATTTGCCAAAATGTACGGTAGTCATATTTAAGTATTTTTTGACCGCTTGAGACAGATCACACTGTGAGCGTTCTAAAGTACGAAAATTACCACTCTGGCAACAATATTCGAAGAATCGAAATCAAATTTCGAATCGAATTCGAATTTGGAATTTTGACAGTTATTTCATATGAAAGCAGTCGTCAAACGTCAATTTCATTGCTCGAAACCCATTGATAAAATATTAAACAGATACGATATATTCTAACAAACTGACAAAAAAATGTGCCGAACACAGCAGCAGCACACATGCATATTTTTATTCGGCATACATTGGTACAGTGTGAGTGAGATGGGGCGCAATCTAAAGCATAGAGAAGAAAAAGATGGCTAGTGATTGTCGTTTGCGCTGTTAGGGCGGGTTGTTTCACGTTCACTTAACGCATGCGTAAAAGTTAAAAATGGTGCTAACTATCGTTAAGTCGAAAAATGAGTTGTTTCACAATACGTAAACGTTAACGCACGCAAAAAAAGATACGATTACGTTAACTGACGGGTTGTTTCACGTTCACTTAACGCATGCGTAAAAGTTAAAAATGGTGCTAACCATCGTCAAGTCAAAAAATGAGTTGTTTCACAATACGTAAACGTCAACGCACGCAAAAAAATACGATTACGTTAACCGATGCTCTGAGCACTGGTTAACGTAACTTATGTCAAGTTGTGTTTAGTCCGCCGTGGTGTCAATTAGTGAAAACAACATAAACTCCCTTTTGTATTCGCGAGTTTGGTCTTTAATTGACGATAGTAGGTAGTTCATCTGATGATGATACAAGTACCGTAAAAAGAAAAAGAAAGGTGTTTAGCAGCCCAAGTTCTGTTTTTTTTTTTTTAATTACTGTTGTTGTCTGTTCCTTTACAGAACAACACATCTTTATATTTTTCAAGTGAAGATTGAAAGCGATCTCTCTCATTTTTTGTGAAGTTAGTGAAATGAAATGAAATCGTTTATTAAGCAAGTAGGATCACTGATCACTTTTACACGTCATGTTTTATTTTTTTTTTTCCGTTCTCTGAAAAAATATGTTTACATTATAGAATATACGTGTTTTGTTAGATTGCAATGTTTAACATATACCTACTTATTAAGGCCTTAAACATAGTAACTATGTTTAAGTGTATGTAGTAGTACGAGTGAGTGTACTTAGTAATTTACTTACTTTGGTGTGTATGGTGTGGGTTATATAAATAATAAATAAATATATACAGACAAATCACACAGATTGAGCTAGTCCCAAAGTAAGTTCGAGACTTGTGTTATGGGATACTAACTCAACGATACTATATTTATAATAGATACATATACGATAAACATCCAAGGCCCAGGCCAATCAGGAAATGATCGTTTTCCATCATGACCTGGCCGGGGTTCGAACCCGGGGCCTCCACGTCGCAAGCAGGCGTGTTGACCGCTGCGCCACGGAGGACGACAATGTTTATGTTTGTTTATTAGGTATTATACCTTAGCCGGCTATTAATATTGTAACATATAATTGTTTTTTGTCCCAAATATATAAAATTAAATGTATCCATTTTTCGTCAAAGTATAGCTTTTCTATAGGTACACAGTTTTCTAGAATAAACGGACTTAATTTATGAAATGGCACGAAGTTATTTCCCACAACAATAAACAATAATACCAAGAAAGTTAGATAAAATACAGCACATGACAGTCGCCTAGATAACATTTGCTGGGGCGATGTATGTGGCCGGGTACATCGTTGCAACGCAATGTATTCGTGCGCAGACGATTTAGCATCGGGGCGCTGTAGGTAAAGTGGCGCGCTTCAAAGGACTTGTCGCGACAATATTCGCTGGAGTGGTCACACCTACGTCACTTCAGTGTCGTCCAGACTTTGAAGTAGGACTGACGTTCTTTTTGCATATTTTTTACATTGTTTTTGTTTTATTTGTTTTGTAAACTAAATAATAATTTATTGACATAGAATGCAAAGCCACTGCTTCCTCCATCGTCTCGGCCGCACAACTAAACAACGAATATAACTGAATCTTCGCCCGCCAATGAGACAAGAACATCGTGTATGTCGGACAACGGATATTTTGCGCGTCAACGTGATACGAATCTTCGCCTGCTAATGTAGCTCCGGCATTTAACGAACGTTAAACATCATCAAAGTTACGTTAACGGACGTAACTTTTTGACGTACGTATGTTACGATAACCAACCGTTTGAAACAACCCGCTTGTTGTTTGTTTTTACGAGTGTATCGAGAGTGACTAAAGCGAGATACAGGACTTACTTCCTTTTGTACGCTTCATTTTTAGTGCGCTAGTGACATATCTACCTTAGTTTAATATTTTATCAATGTCGAAACCTAAGAATACAGAGTCTAAGTCAAATAATTTATAGGTATTTATAGGTGATAAGCTTAAAAGCACTTTTCAATGTCGATATTTTAGAAAAAGAATAACTGATTTTAGTTGCGGCTTTCCAAACAATAGTTTCTTATAAAAAGTTAAAATTATAGATAATTTCCATAATAACATAATTATTATAACAAACTAATATGAAAAGCAAGGTCGCAGCATACAAACGACAGCCATTTTACGGACGGAAATGACGCATGTTCCCTCAGCCATTTCTTATTTTTTGTTTCTGTAATTTTTTGCGTCACGTTTACCGCAAAGAAACGATTTTCCTTCTTTTCTCTTTCTTTCTTAAAGTATTATTACGATGCTTAATGAAGTTAGATATTCATGTGAATATACAGAACCACTGTAACAGTTCACCTAATTTTAAATCTTGTGATACTCATTGCTTTTATACACCTATTTTTAAGGCACCGCTGGCAGCTGTCCGGTACAGAATAAAAAACAACATACATCTAACCAACGCAAACTAATCCTAAAAATACATACAAAGCCTCAACTGCTATTTTGATTTCCTTTACCTACGTTAAAAGTATAAACAATTCCGAAGCAAAGTCCGTTTGTTTCGAACGGATTTTATGTTACATACGGAATGAAAAAGAAAAACCAGAGATCTGTAACACAACACAAAGGTCTGCAGATGGCGTCCATGTGTAACGCGAAATAAGCACTGCACATGTCATGTGTAACAATTCCGGAGTCGGTCGACATAAGTTGAATGTAACTCTTTTAACGGTAGCCTACTTTCAAACAACGTCTCTCATTGTGCCAGGAGGCCGAGGGAAGGGGTGACGACTCAAAGGGAGGTCACCTTTTATGTCCCAAGATGAGGCTTTAACCCTCCCCATGGTTTTACACAAAAATATTTGAGTGTAAATATATAATCGGTGAGTTCCTGAAACATTTTATCCGTAATGATTCCGAAATGTCTTGTGAATTTTATCGTAAATTGACGTTGTTTGTTATCCAATATCAGATTTCTTGTCCGTTTCTAAGATCATTCAAAGCTTTCTTATCATTCAAATCGCTGTTTTGTTAGTTTCTAAATCCGTTAGACGAACACTATGATTTAATTAGTGTTCGTCGCATTAAATCGTGTCGCTGCATTAAATACATAATATAAACAAAATACATAATCAGTCTATAACGTTCCCGCTGTTGGGACACCGGCCTCCTTTCGGTGTGATGTAGTGGGCCGTAATCTACCACGCTGGCCCAGTGCGGGTTGGTAAATGTTACATGTCTTTGAAGTTTTTGGCTCTAAGACATGCTGGTTTCCTCACAATATTTTCCTTCACCGTTTTAAGAGCAGTGGTGATGAAATAATTTCATAAGTAATGCGCTTAATAGCCTGCGCTTTATAGCTTAGCTTAGGCGCTTAATATGTTTCTTAAGAGGGGACTCTAGTACCGAGGAATTTAGAAAATAGGTATTTGAAGAAACTATTGCCGTCGCGCTGCTTCCAACCTCTCCCGGTAAAGTGCGAAAAGGACATTTACAGCTCACGCTACAAAAACTTTGACCAAAAGACGTTTTTTATTCCGCTGTTTTCTTTTTCAAAACACGATAGATCTCAATTATTATTTTTTGTCAAAATTTAGAGGAAAAGTATACCTATGCTTCTATTATTTTCTTTTTTGTCAAATACTTATCACGTTTGTCTAATAGTCATATTCTGAACATCACGATAAAAATGGGTTATTTTTCGCGATTATGAAGTAGGTACCTATCGTATTTTTTTTATCAGTTAAGTTATGGAAAAAATCAAATGATAGGGCAATGAAAGTTTTATCCACGGAGAAAACAGCGGAATAAGTTTGTATAGAGAAAGCACCACTAGAGTTCCCTCTTAATTAAAGTGACAATCTTTCACGCGAAATAGAGGACTTGATGCTCTAAATGCCTCTTCATTATTACCAACTGTGTGGAACCACAACTATGTAGCTAAATCGAATTCATTTTGGAGTACAAAGCTGCGGTGTTCTGGTATCCTTAGCACAGTAATACAGGAAACTTGACTGAAATAACGTTTCCTCATTCATCATGCGCCCTGAAATTCCCAAAAATGATCCTTTTTAATATGCAAGAGACGCAAATTTATAATTTATGGCGTTAAAGCGCGAGGCGGCAGACGTCCACCCCCCAGCGACCATAGCAACTCACTGACTCGGCGAAATTTTCAATTCAACAGTTTTTCTGGCTTTCATTATCTCGCTCTGATGAATTCGTCTAGTACAAGCGGAATGCAGCGTTTTTGTAGCAAAAAGCGACGCAAATCCTGATGAATTGGAATAGGTGCGCCTAGGGTTGCTTTGATTAATTAATTAATTAATTTTATTGCATTCCATAATGTTACATAGGTAATAGTTCATATATTAAAGTATAGAATCAATTATGAATCCTGTCGGGCACAGCAAAGTGTTTTGTTTAATTTTTGTTATAGGAGAGAGGATGAAGGCGCTCTTGTGGAGAAAAAAAAAAACAGTAATAATTAAAATGTTAACATTAACGAACAGTATTTTATAATTTTATGGTACCTACTTATATTTTATAGAAGTATTTACATAGTGATTTGGTTAAAATTTATTTTTATACTAGCTGTTGCCCGCCACTCCGTTTGCGTGGACTTAAGTTTACAACGCGTGGTGGTTCCTGTTTCCGGGGAATGCCAAGATAAATGCCTACATTACTGCAAGGTTTCCTTAAAATCCATTCAGTTTTTTTTGCCAAAGCCGCAGTCCATTCCGAAAAAAAAGCTCAGTTGATATAAAATAAGCGCCTGTTAAAATAATGGGAGCAATATGTACGTCCGCGTTCGCTCCCGTTTTCGCAACATGTTTTGTTACTGCTCTGCTCCTATTGGTCATAGCGGGATGTTATATAGCCTATGTCCTTTCTCAGTTTCTAGACTACCTGTGTAAAAAATTTCATTATAATCGGTTCAGTAGTTTTGGCGTGAAAGCCGGATAGACAGACAGAGATACTTTCGCATTTATAATAATAGTATGGATTGCACGATTAACATTATTAATTCCTAATTCTATATGCTTTTCTCAACCAGATGGTAACTACAGGCTTTATTGAATGGGATAACATTATTTATCAACCAGTTTTTTTATGCTTCAGGAGTACTTAAATAATTAATCTACGAAAAAAGCAATTTTCATCGCCTTTTGAAAAGTTAAACTTTTAAAGGCAAAGGGACATTATCGTTCCGCAGAATTTTAGGGGCTGTTAATAAGTGGACTCTTTTCTCCATCAGACCGTTCCATTAAACTTGCAAATGCTTTCTCTACTAAAGGACGCCATGAAAGGAGCTGACGGAAATGGGTGACTAAAACGAAAGGGATGGCAGGTAGGTTCTTTTTCTCTCATTTTGGTTCGCTTCTATCATGGGATACGCATCATTTTTGCTGCTACGCGAGATTGTCGGACAATTTTTTTTTTTTGCTCGTCTGTACTAATATTATAACGCTGAAGAATTTGTTTTAGTAAACGCGCTAACCTCAGAAACTACTGGTTAGAATTGAAATATTCTTTTTGTGTTGGATAGTCCATTTAGCGAAGAAGACTTTAGGCTATATACATTACTTTGGGACCAATAGCAGCATCAGTAAAAAACGTGGCAAAAAAGGGTAAAATTAATCATCTTTGAGGAGAGTCTGTTGCGCGCGTTACCCAAAAAGTTAATATAAAACCGTCTTAATCGCGGTCATAATAATAGAAATCGATGCGGACGAAGTCACGGGTAAAAGCTAGTAAAACATAAATTTATAACCATTAACGTCTACGAGCTTCTATTAAGAAAAGTAAATGTACTGAGGTTGTTTAAAAAGGCAGGTTTCAGTTATTATACCTTTGTTTAAGTTTGTCTTTTCTCGATGTTGGAGCACGAACAGATGTTACACAATTTGAACGAAATATTATTTTATGATTTAAATATTCTACGCTCGTTTAGCAATCCAATATTTTACGTTTCGAATTTATAAATATTACACGTTTAACTCATCATCATCTCAGCGTTAATCCTAGTCGCATCCGCAGCTTTTTCAGTTTTGGAGTCTGGGGTCCGCTTTACCAGTCTAACTGCTGATTTTGGCTAAACTTCGATTTTACCGTGAAGCGACTGCCGTCTGACCACCACAACCCGAAGGCGATATCTAAGCATTGCAGTTAGACCAATTGTTAGACTTTTGAGGGCTCCAACAAACCGTAACGACTGCCACTAGATGTTCGTATGGCAACCGGGACCAACGGCTTAACGTGCTTTCCGAGGCATGACCAGACCAGTGAAAATAATCATATTCATGCATACAAATATTTGCACTGTGCGGGGATAGAACCCGCGCCTCCTTGCGCAACGGCCGCGTTCGCTACCGCTACGGCGGCTGTCAAAAATTACACGTTTAACTACTTGCAAGCAAATCATGTTATTACCTGTAATCCCCGAAAGGATAGACAGAAATATATTACCTTATAATTACATAGAAAATGTAAATAAGAACATTTCTATGTACCTTGCACTTTTCTAGTCGACTATTAAAAACTATACCACAAAGAAAAAATAAAAGAACCCATTAGAAGTTCACCTTTATTTGTGTTCGCAATTATTTTCAATACCACTTCCTTAAAAAACAATCGAATAAAACTTCCGCCATCTACTAAGAACGCGGACTTCCGAGTTCCGAGGTATTTTAAAATAAAACCGCAGTGTTGCCAGCAAGAAATTCTCGTTTTTTTTTTACCTTTTTCTTGCAAGTGCAGTGGGACTTACAAAGGCTGTATTCCAGAGTCAGTCGAGTGTTCAACTGGTATAAGCAATTTCTATGCTGCTCGGCTTTGATGTGGTTTGCAACGCAATGGTATATGTGTAGAACCAAATGCATAAAATTACAGATATGAATTGGATGGTATATGATTTGAAGTATGCAATCTTTGCTAAGAAAAGAAAATGCCTTTGCAATTAAATTTTTCATTCTTAATTAAATAAAGTTATATACTTTATTACTTGTTTATATTCTGACAAGAGTTTCTAAAAGTAATCTAATTTCAGTCAATATACATATATTCATTTAAATTAGATTCCTTTATATTATTTCTGATAGTATATGAAGTTTCTGTATGAACATTGAAACTATACTTCTTCTATCTTCTCGATTACACCTTTTGATCGTTATAGTTTTACTCTCTGTTAAATGTTTTTTACTAATGATATGTATACGTACAAAATTATTTTTGATGCCGTCACGAATGTTATATGTTTAAAGGGGTGTGAGCCTGGAGATCTGTATGGCAGGTTCCGAACCTAGTTCAGACTCCAGCTCTCACAAAGGTCCGAGCATACGGCATATTGTATCTACACATGAATGTAACAATGTTCCTTAGTGAGAGAAATAAACGGTATTTATTATTATTATTATTATAATACTATCAGAAAGAATTTGCCGTGTGAATTGAATTGGCGACTCAAATTTAGCTTAAAACGGTCTCCAAAGCCTGGAGCACAGGCGAAGAGTAGCCAGCCTGTCGGTGTTCTATAGGATGCATTTTGGACAGGGTGCGAAGGAATTGCATGACTTAATTCCCCCATCACCATTCCATCATCGGAGGATCCGTCCCACCACCCTTACATTGTTGACACCGCTAAGATCCGGACGAAGCGTTTCATGGTTCACCTCGCCTTTTATACCGCAGACATTGAGGGACTGGGGTGATTCCGTCTGACCATAATTTAAGTGTCTTCAAGGCTGGAGTGAACAGGCTCTTAATAAAGTAGCGCGCCTTACCATTAACGATTGTATCACTGCTTACTTACCATCAGGCGGAATTACGCCTGATGGAGCCGGGATTGCAGTCAAGCACTAGTTTATAATTATAAAAAATAAATAATTAAATAGATTGTTGATGAATGACAGTTTCGTACTGAATTTAAGGATAAATTTAAGTTGGTCATCAATTTGGTAAACAACGCATTCACCTGACTTTACAGTACCTCTGTAGTGGTACAACCAAACCAAGATCTCCAAGACATCGATATAAAGGCTCTTTTTACGAGAACGCAGTTTTTTCTTTATAACAACTATGACAATTTTACTTCTTTTTCTTTTTTTAAGGTGATATTAAACCTCGGATTCGGCCTCTGTGGAATAGATACCACAATTTGCCAATAACACGTGTAACAAATTATAGAAATTCTTTGAAAATTTTATTTCACAATAATGGCGAATATCACCAATGACAGTTGAAAAAGACGGCCGCGTGCGCCGTTCATTCATTATGGACTCTTTAGATAAAGTCTCCAAGGACTAATAAAAACTCCCTCACGAAGGAACTACTAAGACCTAACCAGACCCAAAGTAAGAAATACAAAAACACCTCTTCTCTCCTTCTCAAGTCATTTATTATTATTAGTTTTGGCAAGTTTTATTATTTACGGTATAAATGGTGCATGATGCGGGTAGCTGGCAATTATTAACAGTTTGACAAGGGTAGGACGTGGACACACTCTCGTACCTAATGTAGGCGGTGGTAATATATCGCCCGTCATAATGACTTTCCACTTTGTTTTTTACTTTGATATATTGTTTATTGATGTTTGTTTAATCGTGCGTGTTTATTGGCCTTGAAACAGGGATTATCTTTTATCGTACTAAGCATATTTTACAATTAAAGTTCATATTACATAAATAATTCATAATAATTTAGGTGCTGCCATGTTTTAATGCCATGAGAGCAATGGAAGCCTAGTGGTATCAGCCGCCGCGACTTCCAAGTTGCAGGTCGTAGGTTCGAACCCCATCAGAGTCAAAGTGCATTTAGTAAATAATTAATCAAGAACATTGAAATATCGCTGCATAGTGACCACATCATGACTTTGCTTCAAACTTCCCTCATAGTCGGTTCACGCGGCCGTTTTTCAACTGTTATTGGCGATATCCGCCATTATTGTGGAATAAAATTTTCAAAGAATTTCTATAATTTTTTACACGTGTTATTGGCAAAATTGTGGTATATATTCCACAGAAGCCATTTATCAAGGCTTGAGGTTGAATCACACCTTGAAAAAAGAAGAAGAAGAAATAAATAAAATAACAAGGTACACATGTCAGAACCTTGTTCATTGGACGCTCAGTGTCAATCTGCGGGGTGAAGTCGTGTTGTCACGCTACACTCTGCCAACCCCAGGCTGTGTACACATTGATTGACGTGCTTGTTTGCTTGATGCACGCGAGTGATTTGATGATATTATACAGATCATATACATACATATTACATACATCTCGCTATCAGGTAAAAATTGTCGCTAATCTCAGGAACTACTGGTCCGATTTGAAAAAATATTTTTGCGTTGGATAGCCCATTAATAATAATCTAGGAAGGCTTTAGGCTACATAACATCACGCTGCGACCAATAGGAGCGGGGTAATTTAAAAAAAAAACGCGGATGAAACTGCGTGGCGCAGCTAGTTTTTAATAAATATAGAAGCCGAATTTTTCAAATATATAAAAAAAAAATACATAAATTAAGTAGAATTGATCAAGCGACATTGGGTTTTTAAAGATCTTTGACTAGTAGGTATTTAATAAGTTCAGTCACTAACTGAACTATCGAATATAAAATAAAAAAAAGTTAAAAAGCCTTTATTATTTCTTGCAAAAAAAAAAGAAAACAAAATAAGTAAAAAAAAAAAACTAAATCTAATATCTACTAACATTGATAATAAAAAGAAACTGATTTTAAACTACATATGTAGGTACTAAGTACTATTAGAAATAATCCCTTTGCAAGAACCCCTCCGCGGGTGAAGGCCTCCTCCAAGGAGTCCCAAATATTTCTATCTTGGGCTGCTTGCATCCATCTAGAGCCAGACATTTTTATTATTTCGTCCGCCCATCTTGTAAGCGGTCTTCCTCTTTTGCGCTTCCCACATGGGCCACTCCACTGAGTCACTCTTATGGTCCATCGCTCATCCGAGAGCCTTGCTATATGTCCCGCCCATTTCCATATAAGCGCTTTCGCGTATATTGTATCGCGTATCTAACTACAGAATATATTTGAATAATATTTGTTAAAAGACCTATTATTACTAGTATTATTATATTGTCATCCTCCGTGGCACAGCGGTCAACACGCCTGCCTGCGACGTGGAGGCCCCGGGTTCGATCCCCGGCCAGGTCATGATGGAAAACGATCTTTTCCTGATTGGCCTGGGTCTTGGATGTTTATCTATATATGTATCTATTATAACTATAGTATCCCAGAAAAGAGTAGTATAGTATTATATAGAGTTAGTATCCCATAATACAACTCTAGCTCAATCTGTGTGATTTGTCCATATATATATATATATATATATATTTGTTCTTTATTTTGTAATGAATCATTACATTTGTATGATTACAAGTGCAATTTTTTACAAACTGCGATTTTAAAAGTTTGTACAAACAACAGAGTTAAAATGACAATAAGTACTTAGTTTTAATTATTTTTGGGATACAAAATTACCTATACTAATATTGATATAAACCGATTCAGTAAACGATTCTGAACAAACTATTTTCAGGAAGTGCGTTAAATAATTAATTTCTACTTTTAAAACTATGATAAAAAAGCACTTTCTCTCTCTTTAAAAGGAATATTTTATTTTATTTGCTCTGGTATGATATTCATTAATTGGATGTATAAATTTATTTAAACTAGTATGATACACTTAACGTATATATTTATTGTATAATATATTTAAATACTAGACTACCTACGTAGAATTCCATCCAAAGGTTGTCTGTAAAAGATCGCTCTTAACGATAAGACCACCCATAGTGTCACCCTTATTTTGTACACAATAAAGAGTATTCTATTCTATTTTATTCTATTCTACATGTTTTTATTTAAATATATATTTACTAGTGTTAATATTAATGCTGTATGAGAACCTACATACAAACAAACAGCCTTTAAAACATTTGCAGCTGCGTATCCAATATGGCGGCATGACATTCTAGTTCATGAGTTTATAAATATGTACGCAGTAGTTTTACACGCAGAGCTTTCTTATTCATATTCATATTTTTATTTGCATTCCATAGTGTTATAGAGGTATTATAATGGTTTAAAGCTAAAGTATAATTATAAAAATAACAATAAAGACAAATACAACATAAAATAATTACAAATATTTTTTATGTGTCTTGTATACATACCAACTGGTTTTTTTTATATATTTATTTTATATATACGGACAAATCACACAAATTGAGCTAGCTCCAAAGTAAGTTCGAGACTTGTGTTATGGGATACTAACTCAACGATACTATATTTTATAATAGAGGACCGAGATTCCGCGCCTTCGGCGTTGAAGAAAAAAAAAATTGTTTTTTTGAACTCAGCGCATCCAGATCTATATGATTATCTATAGTGGTGAGGGTTCTGAGCAACTTCGGGCACATACATACAGACAGACATACAAACATACGCACTTTATAGGGATGGATACATATATAGATAAACATCCAAGACTCAGGCCAATTAGTAAAAGATAGTTTTCCATCATGACCTGGCCGGGGATCGAACCCCAGGCCTGTTGACCACTGCGCCACGGAGGACGACAAAACTGATAAATAAAACTGAAAAATACGACTGTTTTCAATACTTATCCATTTAGAAACACCGTCAATTAAAATGCGTGAACTAAAGTGCATTATTTTGTTTATTTAGGATCTTTTAAAATACAACCTGATAGGGATTCGGCCCATTATTCTGAATGCGTTGAATTTTCTCGTCGGTTATTTACTTAAAGAATTAATTGTTGTTACGTACATTTTGATCGTGTTCGTATTGAATTTTTATATGAAACAACAGATTTTTTTAGACGCGCTCCAACTAGTTTCTAAGAAATCTTAGGCGCAGTGTGACTTAGGTCTATCCAGATATATGCAGGGCAGGCCCGGGCCGGGCTTAGGACGAGGACGGACCGTGGTATGTCAGGGGCTCAAAAAAACCCAATTCCAATTCTGGCGAGTGTGCAAGGGAATTGCATGATTTAATTCCCCCATCTCCGTTCCACCATCGGACGACCCGTCGTACGGCGACTTTCCACCCTCACATTGTTGAGACCACTACAATCCGGACGAAGCGTTTCGCTTCTTCTTTTTTAACGCGTATGTTGAGGGACTGGAACGATTTGCCGGCGGCGGTGTTTCCGTCACACTACAATTTGAGTGTCTTCAAGGCTAGAGTGAATAGGCTCTTAATAAACTAGCGCGCTTTACCATCAACGATCGCATCACTGCTTACCATCAGGCGGGATTGCGGTCAAGCCCTGGTTTATAATTTATAAAAAAAAACCGCCCAAACTCATCTGTCTCAGCGCCGGCTAACAGTGCTTCAATGCCTTGCCAAGCCCTGATATGTGTGTGGAATAGCGCTTTAATCGAATCTCGGCCAAAAATCTTTGCAAATTATTATTACCCTCGACCTGTTTGGCTGTTCTTGAACTTACTCTTAGAGTTATAATATACCTATTATTAAACAAAAGTATTGACTTTATTTATGCACATTTTAATTTTTAAAGCGGAAATAATATTAAATGTCCGTCAAATATGAGAAAACAGAGAGAAAGACAGCAGAGATCCGCACGTTATTATGTGCTTTCTAGATTTATTACCTTTGTAATCTATTGTTCTGGAGTACAATAGCGAATATATAAATAACTAATATAATAAAGTAGAAAATACATTACTACATGAAAAAAACATGAGTAATCTTCTCGTTAAGTCTTGCGCGCTACATCGAATCTCCGAGAAAATTCAATTTATTACTCACATCCCTATAACAAAGCACTTTGCATTTGAAGTAAAGCATTTATATAAAACAAAAACCAACCTGCCAGTATTCAGCAATAAAATTAAGGGGAAAAGAAAAGAGGTTGTATTCGACCTGTAGTCTCCCGAAGATGGAAAAACGGAGAAAGGGATGCAAGGAGGTTAGTCATCCTATCCAAAGCCGTGAAGCCGGTGCAGCGTACCAATAATAAATTTGGCACGCTATCAAACCGGCAGAACAACTTTAATTAAATACGCATTAGGAAGTTTCTGGAGACAACTTCGCTGTTTTGAATTGACCGCTCTATGTAAATACCTCTAAAGGTTTACCGACAGTAATTAATAATATTAATGGTGCGTCGGGCGACTGATTAAGGATTTGTTTGGCAAGGACAACGGTATCCCTAAATAATCGTTTATTAATGCTAAGTAATAATGATAGGCGACCGTTTAACCATACATTTTAGACGTTTGAATGTCACTTTTATCACCGTTTTATTTATAGCCATTGATTGGGTATTTAAATAATGTACATAGGCATACAAGCGATACAAAGATTACCACGGATGTAGGTACGGCTCTCTCCGTGGCATGTATAAAAAGGTGCCAATATGTAAAAATTAAAATAAAAAATAATATAATTGATAGTTTGTCATAGTGGCCTATTGGTTAAAACACCAGCCTCTCAAATATGAGTGCACGGGATCGATTCCAGGTCAGGCAAGTACCAATGTAACTTTTCTAAACTTATATGTACTTTCTAAGTAGGGGAAGGTGAGGTAATACGATCCCTGCAGGTCAAATGATCCCCCACCTTGAATCAAACATAACTAGTGCTATCTATCCAAATGAGCATGAAACATGTTCCCCGCGGCCCCGCCAGTGGCCTCTCCAAGTGTTATGGCGTTGCAACCGCTTGGTGTTATTTTATCAAAAAATTATTAAAAAGTGTGGCTCTGATCTAAGGTAAGCCTGTTTTTAGACTTTCATTACTTTTTACATGTTCGTATTTATTGAAATGTTGTTTTATTTGCGGATATTAATAGCAGTTAGCTAATATTTAAGATGTTTTGATCTCCGTACGCGGCATTCGAAGGGTAAAATTTTGATCGATATCTTCGAATTTGGTGTTTGGGGCTAAATGATCCCTTCCTGTGTGTTTAAAATGATCCCTGGAATCATTTTACCCCATTAGTATTTTTTGTTTTTACAGATCATACAGAGAATTTATATACCTACCTACATAAAACTAATAGTCAAAATTGGCCTGAAGAACAATTGCAAAAGGCATTTAACGCCGTCAGAGATGGTAAACCTTACAAAACCGCGAGTAGACAGTTTAAGGTCTGTTTAAGTAGAGAGTTTAAATGATACTTCAAAAATCTCCACAAACACCACAGTCATCACGGCAACCTTCGTCCTTTCAGGAAGCCAAAAAGAAAAAAAAACACATAACATAAAAAGGGTGACCAACAAACAGCACGATAAATTGAAAGGTGTTGGGAAAGGAAACGGAGTCGGGAAAGGAAAGAGAAGCGGAAAGGGAAAAGGCAAAAAAAGAAGCAAAACGGATCAGATTCTTCAGAAGAAGAGAGTCATACCGAATGCCTCTTCTGTACTTCAGTAGCTTTCAAGCAACTTCAAAGACAATAAAGGCGAAGGGTAGATTAGGTGTGTTGTGTGTCTTAAATGGGGACATGAAGCTCGTGCGGGACGAGATAGTGACGATGAAGGCGACTTCATTTGCGATATTCAACTTTATATTAATCAATTTCATAACGTGAGAAAAAAAAGCTATATGTCTATTTCTTGACAAGAAAATAATCATTTTTAATTAAGATTTGATTTTTCTATTGCTTCATGACATTGAAAAGAAACATTTGATAGAAATGAGTACCTACTTACTGCCTATTTTTTATTTAGAAGAATTTATTTGTTTACTTATTGTTTGACTAGGTATGTTGTTGGTTGTGTAGTGTACCTTTTAAAAGTTTGTTGCAATGTCTAATGTTTAGTTTTGTTGAATGAGTAGTAGATAATTACAAAAAATATCTCTAATGAAACTAAAAGTCTGCAAAAGTTTTGTTTAACTTGCTTACATACTTAAATTGTTATGGACAATATATAATTATGATTAAAATAAGCAGCTGTTTCATTTCGTTGATATTTATTAACTTATGGTATAAAATGATCCCTGGGATTATTTTACCCCTACCCCGGGGATCATTTTATACATAGGTGTGTATAAAATGATCCTTTACTTAACTTTAGCAAAAACCTCTAATAAAAAAAAATACTAATTAAATAATAAAAAATTAGTATGCAGTTATATAGTTAAGTAAATTCACTACCTCTAACAATAGAAATTCTGCGATTTGGCCTTCAACTTTAATATCCTTCTCTGTATGAGAGGAGACCTGTGCCCAGCAGTGGGACGATAAAAAGGTTGATGATGATGATGAATAATGATAGGCGACCGTTTAACCATACATTTTAGACGTTTGAATGTCACTTTTAGCACCTTTTTAAATAAAGCCGTTGATTGGGCATTTAAATAATGTACATAGGCATACAAGCAATACAAAGATTACCACGTATGTAGGTACGGCTCTCTCCGTGATATTCCGGGAATACGTCAATGGAATAAGAAGCTGCATCTTTCCTTTGAGCCAGTATAACAAACTTTGTAGAACGGGAACATTTCCTTTATTCGTTACATTGGATATGGGTCCCACCATAAAACCAGCAGACAACTTGGCTTATGTACTAGTAGTACATAATGCTACATATATAGTGTAATTCCTTGTAGTCCTATTGTATCTTCTTCCTCAGCCTATAGATGTCCACTGCTGGACAAAGGCCTCCCCCAAGGCTTTGCACGCCGATCGGTCCTGTGCTGCCCGCATCCATCGGCCTCCCGAGACCTTCACCAAGTCATCGGTCCACCTTGTTGGAGGCCTCCCTACGCTGCGTCTTCCAGTACGTGGCCGCCACTCCAGAACCTTACTGCCCCATCGGCCATTGGTTCTACGAGCAATGTGCCCTGCCCACTGTCACACACTGTGACACTTAAGTTTAGCGACTCGCAGAGCTATGTCGGTGCCTTTGGTTCTTCTGCGGATCTCCTCATTTCTGATTCGATCACGCAGAGAAACTCCGAGCATAGCTCTTTTCATTGCCCTTTGTGTGACTCTGAGCCTTCGTATGAGGCCCATTGTGAGCGACCACGTTTCCGTATTCGTTATCGTAGTCATTGTATCTACCTATGCAGTATTAATGTACACAAAAATTGAAAAATGTATTTTTTGTCCCAATAAATATTTTTAAATTTTTTGTTTGTAAATTCATAAATACAGAAAAGCTTTTAAAGCTTTTTAGATACCGAAATAGTTTTAAAAATAAACGGACAGTGGTCAAAGCAAAAAGCAAGCGATGCATACTAAAATGCAATAACAATACAGGCACAAAGGCGAGAACATTGTTATGTACATTTTTGGCAATAAAAGCACTTTTGATATAGTTTTGGGCTTTTTACACGACCTTTCTGAATAGATTTTCATATAATTAAGTACATAACTTTGCGGATGTTAAGATGTTATAGGTGCACGGCTAAAATTGCGTTTTGCATCACTGTAACACTGAAATTTACACGTTTGATGTGTACGAATTTAATTAAATTTTGGTTTTATGTTAAGCCAAGTAGGCTCTTTTTAATATACAGATAATAATGATAGTAGGGAAAGCACTAGATGAAGGTCGGACGTTTTGGGGGACTGTCTTAAGTAATTATGAATGTTTCCTACTAGGACTCGGATCGCTTCTGGGGAATGGGCTGTAATCTATTACGCGGGCTTAGTGAGGGTAGGTAGATGTCACATGTCTTTGAATTTCTGGTAGCAAAACATTTCCACAATTTCCTTCATTATTTTAGGAGTATTGTTGATGAAATAATAAAGTGCCTAAGTCGTGGTGGCCTAGTGGTTAAAACACCAGCCTCTCAAGTATAAGTGTGCGAGTTCGATTCCAGGTCAGGCAAGTACCAATGTAACTTTTCTAAAGTTATATTGTATGTACTTTCTCAGTATATCTTGGACACCAATGACTAATTAAAAGATGAAGGAAAACATATTGAGGAAACCTGGATTTTAAGTCTGAAATCCTTCTCTGTGTGAGAGGAGACCTGTGCCCAGCAGTCATCATCATCATCATCCCAGCGTTAATCCCAGTCGCATCCGAAACCTTTTCAGCTTTGGAGTCTGGGGTCCGCTTTTAAAGCATTGCAGTTAGACCAATTGTTGGATTTTTGAGGGCTCCAACAACCCGTAACGACTGCCACTAGATGTTCGTATGGCAACCGGGACCAACGGCTTAACGTGCTTTCCGAGGCACGACCAGACCAGTGCAAATGTTCATATTCATACAAATACTTGCACTGTGCGGGGATCGAACCCGCGCCACCTTGAGCAGCGGCCGCGTCCGCTACCGCTACGCCACGGAGGCTGTCAGATGATGATGATGAAAGTGCCTATGTATCAGGGTTCGATTTTACTTCAACCACTGCACTAAACATAACATAAAATATAGTAATTAAATATCATACGAATAATCATCATCATCAACCTTTTTATCGTCCCACTGCTGGTCACAGGTCTCCTCTTTTACAGAGAAGGATTGAGCGTAATCACCACGCTTGCTCAATGCGGGTTGGCGTTTTCAGACTTATAAAGTCCAGATTTCCTCAAGATGTTTTCCTTCACCTTCAATCATTGGTGTCCAAGATATACTTAGAAAGTACATATAACTTTAGAAAAGTTACATTGGTACTTACCTGACCTGGAATCGAACCCGCGCACTCATACTTGAGAGGCTGGTGTTTTAATCACTAGGCCACTAAGATAAATATATACGAATAATAATTACGAGAAATTCTCATTAGAATGAATCATTAAAAAACTCTTTCTAGTTGTGTTAGTGATCTTGTATGAGACAGTGCTTTGCCCGGGCAGTGTTTGGTTTAATTAAAACCTCTTGTCTGCCCCAGGGACGCCGTAATTAATGAAACTTCAGATTATGCTTAAAGGACAGTTTCGTTATGACAGCTTATTGTTTGTTTGGGTTTGTTGGGCGCCATGATTGCATGTTTGTTGGGCGCCATGATTACACGTTTCTCAATGTTTGGTACAAGAGCTATTTTAATTAAGTATCACGTAGTTTATTTAAATTTGAGAATAGATGCATGATCTAGTTATATATTAGGTAGGTAGTATCTTCTGTCCGTGGATTTTTCGTTATGGATACCGGAATCCTATGAGAGTACACGTAGTAAAGGGATTAAAAGTTTATAACCTGGTACTACTATGTCCATCCAGGTTGTAAACCTTTTAAGTTTAATCTATTAAATATCTCTGTGGCATACCTATTTCAATAAAAATACGCTGAGACGTTTTTCCACATAAACACGTTTTTCTGCTCAATCGCACGTTTTTTTTTTAAATTATATATTAGCGCTTGACTGCAATCCCGCCTGATAGTAAGCAGTGATGCAATCGTTGATGGTAAAGCGTGCTAGTTTATTAAGCCCATTCACTTAAAAAACTTAGTGAATAGGAAGAACGACGGCAGTTGAGCGAGGTGGTGCAATGTTAAACCCAACAACACGACCAACGATGCTGCGCCAGAGGGAGATTGATGTGGAGACTCTCCACGACCAAACTCCCGACACAACATTCGGCGCCGTCACGTCTTATCAAATCTTTTTTTAAATATTATTTTTCAGTTTAACCTTCGTGACTACTTTATTATACGTATCGATTCTAACGAGCTAAGGTCGTCTCAAAGTTTCGGCTTAATTATAGATGGACACAAATTTTAGCATTCCAAAATCACATAACACAATAACAATCACAATCTGGGGGCTTACCATGACCTCTTAGCAAAACGTTCAGTTTCCAGTCAGTTTTGATTTAGGCCTAATTTAGCGCTGCTAATAATCGTACTATGAGAGTATTAAAATTGAACGATTAATGAACGAAGTTCACCAATGTTGAATCGTCATGCTTGTCTGTGGCCTGCTGTAATGCCACTGGCTTTATATTACGCATCGTTCAAAAACTTATATTTTCACTTTACCGGTTTTTTTTAAATGATAGATACACGAGATTCTTGGGTATATACATATTTTAATTATGATTATGTGTGACTAGTTACCTAGATTAATTATCTAAAAACACTACAAAGGTCAATTTTCCTATAAAAGCAACTTTATAACTTTGAAAGATTCGACGTGATTTTGAACGTGTGTACATAAGTCATGGCTCATGCAACATAATTAAATTTTTAAATCTATAATTATTTATCCAATATTTGTATTTTTTATTCAATATAAACTCTACACAATGTCTTGTTTGCTTAGATTTTTAGTTGGAATGTCGCTGAGGAGAGTAATTATGATTAATGTGCTGAATTTATTTTTGATACATGTACGGACGACAGCAGGTCAAGCTACCCGAAACTGTCAGATATTCCCAATCAACCTTGAGCCTTAATGCTTTATACGTAGAGTTTAAAATCGGATAAAGAAATTGACTGTGCGTCTTTGTGTTGGTATAACCCAATTGCAGTTTACAAATTTTATATAGGAAATTTTATATATTATTTAGAAAAGGGGTCACAGGGAAAATATAGTGTACTTATTGGTCGTTTTTTTACATAAAGTCTAACCATGATCACGATTCAGTATATAAAGAAAGTGTGTTGATAATTATTCAATTCCCAATATCGTCGTCGTCGTATAGTCAATGTAATAAATTATTTTATTGAAACGTTATAAACGATTTTATATTTAAAAAATATATATAATTATTTACCTAATTACAGTTAAAGGTGGTAAGTAAATCTACTTTTAAAAATAAAATAATTTATCGCTGACGGTGCAGTGTGTTTAAACCCAATTTTTTAGTTTATTTACTCTCCTGTGAAATGGGTAGGTAAAAATCACCGTGAAACGGATTACAGTTTTCGATTTCTCGTTAGTTCGACAGTAGTGTTGTTACTTAGACATTACCGGCATTCGATTATCTCAATTATGAATAAAATAACTTAAAAGAAAGTTTCATAGCAAGTTCCATACTCAGTGACATTCAATTTATTCGTCTTTGTAAAGATTGTATTCTCCTACTCACATTCCATTGTGCATCTGATAATCAATGACGTTAGATTATCGATTTTAATGAAAAATTTATTTCTGTCAGTTGATTACGTATAGAACAGACAGAACTAACTCACGGAACTGTATAATTTTCATTAAAGTAATAATTATGACGGTTAATATCAACATCGCGTAGCATTTAAGTGAAATAACTGTGTAAAACCAGAAAACATAAACATATACATCGAAATTTCGTGTATTGTATCTTAATAAATATATAATATCTATCCTCTGGTTTATAATCTACCAACGTATTTAATTATAGAATTAAGAACGACAGTTATGTGGTGTGTATTGATGATATTTATTTAATTGCGTTGCACTAATTTAAACCATCAGGCACATCGATTAGATATCGAATCGAAACTTAATTAGATTAACGATACCGAGTTATAAACATCAAGCATAGCACTACTATCTCACTATCTGACATTCTCAATGTCAAAAACTCAAAATGCAAGTTTTTTTGGCGGGAATGTCAAGATGAGTGTCAAGCTCATTTTTCATTGGACTTTTAAAATTATTTATAGTGTCGTTTACTAAATAAAAATGCGTGATTTATGTAGTAAAAAGTGCATTCAGTGAATAATTCAAAAAGAACAGTGAAATATTGTAGCTGGCCTCATCATGTCTTTACGCTAAACCGCTCCTTATCGTCCAAACGCGTAAAACGAAAGGAGTTAGTTTAGGTTAAGTTATGCTAGGATAAGTTAGGATAAATTAGGATAGATATTTAATGAAGAAAAAAAATTACTGAAGACTTGGCTGTATGGCGTACTATGCCTTTGCCTTTTCCAATCGCCCGAACGGAAAGAAATGAACCTATAACAAAATTATATTACCTATTTTCTTAAAATATTTTCATTTGTACATATTATTATTTTACTCTTAGTATTTGTACCTGAAGTTTTACGGGGCATATTCGTTTTACTCATTGATCTACCCTACTCTGTTTGCTCTGGGTATGGTTGACTATAATCAATCACAACTGCACAAGTCAGACGCGAGCAAGTTTACTCTGGTTGTCTACTTGGTGAAGGTGCTGCGTGGAGTGGAGACAAGCAGACTCCGCTGCAATACTCCCGATTGCAGCGCTTGAGTCAGCTTGTGCCGCACCGCTACGTGTGGAGGAGACTTTGTCCGCCGCTGTAACTGGTGCCTACAGCCAGAACTAATCTGCTAGCAAAGCCACCCCTAACCAGACCTGTGCACACCATTAATGAGATACGTTTACATGTGGCAGGAGTTAATTGACCAAAGTACTGCTGTTTATTCTATGTTTTACACATAATAAAAGTTTTTGTTACTAATTATGTATATAAGATTAAAAGTGTTTGTGCATGTTTATATTTCGTTAAATAGTATTAAGGTATAAAATGTGTTCAAATGTTTGAACAGTCACATTAAGGTAATGCCTGTAGTGATAGTTTCAGTGAATGAATAAATATATATTTTTTTATTGCATAGGATTGATATTTTGGTTTTTCTGAATGATTTTTATGAATATGGTATTTTCAAGATGGTACAGCATTTACTCCAGAAGGATGCTATGTTAAATGTTTTAGTAAGAGTTCAATGCAATGTGCGAAGACATTGTTAGCTGTTGTGCTCATGTACTGTACCTAATATTGAGTGTGCGTTATGTATGTTTTTATCTGATACCAAAGTGATGTAGTACTCATAGTAATAAAATATTTTGCTAATATCTGATTTTTAATTTCTTGAACCGTTATAAACAGTCTATATTTCTACAATTTTTTCTGAACAGAACTATTTTACTGAATTATAAAAGGGGGTCCGAACTACACACTGCTCAGGATTTTTAGGTTCCTTATTATAATATTTCTACAATCTAAACATGGAACACACAAACATGATCGAATCAGAAATTAGGAGATCTGCAGAAGAACCAAAGTCACCGACATAGCTCTTCGAGTCGGTAAACTTAAGTGGCAGTGGGCAGGGCACATTGCTCATAGAACTGATGGCCGATGGGTCAGTAAGGTTCTGGAGTGGCGGCCACGTACTGGAAGAAGCAGCGTAGGGGGCCCCCCAACAAGGTGGACCGATGACCTGGTGAAGGTTGCGGGAAGCCTATGGATGCGGGCAGCACAAGACTGGTCTTTGGGGGAGGCCTTTGTCCAGCAGTGGACATCTATAGGCTGAAGAAGAAACTTGGAACAATTAAATATGCGTTTAATTAATAGATAGATACAAAGAGCATAACAATATCAATTTGATAGGTATCACAATTTTTGGAGGATAGTGAGAGAGCACCATACAGAAAACCTCTTACATTCTGCTGGCAAAGCTGTTAAGTCTGCACCCAAAGGAAGTATTTTTTGCCATACCATTACAATGTTCTTATAGTAGTTTTTCCGCAATTATAAATACCCAGAGCAATGTATTACATAAAAGGCTGCTAGAAGCAACTTATGGGTTTGATTTCTAAAATATTTCCCATTGAATCCTTATTTGAGTAGGTATATTAGATTGCTATAGAAATAAGGTACTTATTTAACATGAGGATATTAAGGTTAAAATAAAAAAAATATTCATTTCAACAGGCTTATTTACTTTCTTAAAGGCATAACAGAATATATGTTTTATTTCCCAGGTTCCCATTCATTTCGGTGGTTGTAAAATTATGGAGGTCCTCAAGCAAGACAGCAAGTCCTCATTAGGTATCCCAATCGAGGATATCCCAGAGTACCAAGGTTTAATTAATTTATATCTACTGTTGTTTTCATGATGCAGTGCCGCATACTCATCCAAGATTTCTGGGATGGTTTTTTCTAGGTTTTGTATAGACATTTCCCGTATTCTGCGTCTGTTGTGATTTCCTTTGAGATAGGAATTGTTGTCTGATATCTTTGTTGTTTGCAATGACGCGGGTATTTCTTGACATTCTTGAAAAATCCTCCCGGCACTCGTTAACTACGATTATATGTGGTTTAAAACGAACGAATAAGGTTTTTATTTCATACAATCCTTGCATGAGTAATTTATAATTTCGAGTTTAATTACACAGAAACAAAAATAAGTTTTCTATGGACACTCTATATCAAAACAATGTTGATTAAGCGTCTTTAATAGTAACTTATTCAAGATGACATTACAACCGTTCAATATTCGTTTTGTTGCTGTCAAATAGTAGGTCATGGTATGAAATCCTATACAAAAAAGAAGGTGAACAGTTTTTGTAAACGTCAACGCAACAGGACTGTTGCAGGCCTGCTAATAGGACGTCATGGTACGGAAAACTAAATTAGGACTGTTTCTGCCCTGCTATAAGAGCTCATGGTAAGGCCCCTGAACTATTTTGCTAATCCATTACCTCATCAGTTCAAATAATTTGTCTGCTCAATAATGTTATTAACGCAATAAATTTTGTTGAACTGTCACAATGACGGCTGTCATTTTAACTGTGTAACTAGAGGTGGTTAATATAGCGCATAGCGCCATTCTATAGCACGCTATTTTTTCATAGCGCATAGCGCACGCTATGTAGGTGGACGTTAAGACGCTATGACGCTATAACGCTATTTACGTTAAGAATGAAATTGATCTAACGACTCGCACAGCGCGCGCCTGCTCTCCGCGGGCGCTGCGCGCTATCTGCGCTATGCGCTATGAAAAAATAGCGTGCTATAGAATGGCGCTATGCGCTATACGGGCAGTCAGTAATCGCGTGAGCGCTGTGGACTTTATATGTATGTTTGTTGTCGGAGCACGCTATTTTCGTCGCGCGCGATCTTAATTGTTAGTGTAAATATTAGTATAAAGTTCTGTTGAAAAACGAACTAGTGACGATTATTTAGTGTCTGCAAAGGTATTATTAGTGTGTATAAATATTAATATATAATTCTGTTGCAAAACGAACTACTGGATATTATTTAGTGTGTACTCTATGTAAAAATGTCTAATCGCAAAGGTGGTGGTTTGCCAATCTGGAACTTTTTTGAAAAATCTGCAGACGGCAGCAAGACTGCTATTTGTAATTATTGTCACTGACAGTTGTCCTTTAAATTTATTTTTTCGAAATCAGGATATATTATCAGTAATCGAGGAACACGGTTGTCTACTACAAAAGTAGTTTAACTAATGTTTTTAAATGTAAATAAAATATAAATTAAAGAAGAACCACTGTATATATATGTGTATAATGTAAATAGTTGTTTTTTTTGTATATATACAATCAATGAACTTTTAAATACGCCTATATTTGATTAACGATTTATTAAAATTAATGTTAGAATAACCTTTACCAATTATAGACAGTCCTAAGCCTGAAAAGTATGAAAGAGAGTTCATTGATATCTTTTTATATTGCTTTTATTAGCGTTCCGTTATAGCATGCGGTCTATGTATCGCGCCTGCTGGACGTCCACGTGCTTTCTTATTTATAGCGCGCTATAACATAGCGCATTTAATAGCGCGCTATAAATTAATAGTTTATAGTCTGTAGCGTGCTATTTTTTTATAGCCGTTTTGAACAACTCTATGTGTAACACATTTATATTACGCATGGCTTAGTCCGGCGGGAACTTTGAAAAAGAGCGGCAGCGAAAATTTTTCAAAATTTAATTTCAACAAATCTTCTGTATATTTTTTGTTGAAAAGTATTTAAAAATCACACACAGAGGTGTAGTAAGCGGTGATAATGGAGGGAAATGAGGGGGGCGGAGATAATCCGCCCACCTTACTTAAGCGTCCTCGTACTGAGGACCGAGGTGGTGACGATCTAATAGATAGTATGACTGGTGGCGGTGAGTGCGGTGACTCTTACTTACCATATTTCAAACCAAGTTATAAGAGACTATATCCAGAAAACTCTAATAATGTAGACTTCAAAGTGTTTGTAGAAGCGACCAACAATGATCGTCTGGGCAACAAGAGCCCAATATATCTTAATCACATTTTTTCTACAGAAATTAAAGGTGTGACGGCCATTCAAAGAGTAAATGCCAATAAAATAGCAGTAATTTTTAAACAATACAATACAGCAAACAACTTCATTAACAATACAGCTTTCCTTAAAAAACATGGCATGAGAGCTTTTATTCCAGCAGCTCAAATTGAGAAGACTGGCATAATTAGGTTTGTACCAGCAAACATTTCTAATAAAGAGTTGTATACCAGACTTTCCTCAATATACGAAATAATAGCAGTAAGAAGATTCACCAAGAAAGTTGCTCAAGAGCGTGTTCCACTACAGACTGTAAGCATTACTTTCCTATCTAATGTACTACCTGATAATGTTCAGTATGATTTGTTCTCTTATAGAGTGTTTGAATATGTTGCACCACTACAACAATGTTTTAGGTGCTTCAAATTTAACCATTCAGCTAAGATTTGTAACAGCAAGCAAAGATGTTCTATTTGTGGAGGTGAACACTTATTTAAGGAATGTGACAAACCAACTGAGATCTGCTGCCTAAATTGCAGTGGACCCCATCTAGCGATTTCTAGATTATGTCCAATTAAAATGAAGAAGATTTTAGAAAAGAAAAATAACATAACATATGCAAGTGCCACCTCAACCAAAATGAACAAAACAGCTGACTTCCCTCCACTTCCGCCTCCAAAACTTGTAAATAAACCTGTACACATATTAGTCAATAAGTCCCGACCTGTAAATAGTGTAAATAAATTAAAAGATGTCCCTTCAATAGAAGATATTAAAACTCAGATTGTTTCCAATAAGGATGTACTTATGGCCCTGGTACAGACTTTGGTGGAACTGGGTAATAAAGGTGATAATACACCAACTACTCTCACCACTATCAAAGATGTGTTAATTAAAAATCTCAAATAATGGATTTAAGTTCCACAATATCTAAAATACGTATTGCTCAGTACAATATTCAAAGTGCAAATAACAAAAAACCATTACTGATAAAATTTTTAAAAGAACAAAACATTGACATTTGCTTATTAAATGAAACTTGGTTTAAAGACAATAGTTTTAAAATTCCTGGATATAATATTTATAATAAAAACTCTAAAAATACACACAATGGAGTAGCAATATTGATCAGGCCAACCATAAAGTGTAATGTTGTAAATACTACTTTTTATGAAGATATTCAAACAGTTGCTTTATGTTTATCCACTGCACAACATAGTAGTTTGACTGTGCTCTGTGTATACTGTCCACCATCAGGCAGACACATACGCATTAACAGATTATATAATATAGTTAATACTCTTCCAAAACCTATCTTTGTAAGTGGCGATTTTAACGCCCATCATATTGCGTTTGGTTGTAAATCCACTAAAGGAAGGGGTCATGATTTATTTAATTTAATAGATGAGCTAGATTTGTGTATCCTAAATGATGGCAGCTTTACAACTATTAATCACCCTAGACAAAATCCCTCTGCTATTGATGTTAGCTTTATAAGTGCCAGCTTAGCACCACTCTGTGATTGGCATGTGCATGATGACTCCATGGGGAGTTATCATTACCCGACTATAACAGAGATTTCCCTGAGTGTAGATAAATATTACGTTAGTCCTCCAACAGATAGATTTGTATATAAAAAGGCAGATTGGAAATCATATAAAACTCTTTCTAAAACAATATTTAAGAACTTTGAGCTTAGAAAACATGATCCTATGGATTCCTACAATGTCTTCTGTTCTCATTTAAATACACTCAAAGAGCGTACAATACCCAAGTACACAAAAACAAATGAATTTTTAAGTAGATCTCCAACTCCCTGGTGGAATAGTGTTTGTGAACAAAGTGTAATCGCCTCATACAAAGCTTTAAAATTATATAGACAGGTACCTACTATTGGCAATTACATAGAATACAAAAGAAAAGATGCATTAAAGAAAAGAACCATCTCAGAACAGAAAAAAATAGGCTGGAATAATCTATGCAACACATTTAACAGAACTACACCTATAACCAAAATTTGGAATCTCTTAAAAATATTTAAATGCAAAAACAATAGAAACAAATCATACAAAGATGAGTTTATTAATTCATTATTAGAAAAATTATCAGATAACCGTGATTTAATTGATTCTACATGCATAAATAATTTCTTTGAAATTAACAATGATAACCGAAATTCAAAATTTTTACTAGAACCCTTTTCATGGTCTGAATTTACAATGACTTTACACTCTAGACGGAATACAGCACCAGGTTTAGATGATTATCCTTACATGATTATTAAAAATCTAGATGAATCAATTCAGAAACTCTTCCTTGATATTCTCAATCTTCTTTGGCACAATAAATCTATCCCGCAAACATGGAAAACACAGTGTATTATCCCAATACTCAAACCAGATAAGTCACCAGAGCTAGCTGATTCATATAGACCAATATCCCTGTCATCATGTATAGGAAAAATTTTTGAAAATATGATTAAAGTACGTCTTGACTGGTATGTTGAGTCTAATGGCATCATTCCACATGTACAATATGGCTTCCGTAGAGGACTTAGTTGTGCTGATAGTTTTGTCTCTTTGATCTCTGATCTGAAATTAGCAAAGAAAAAAAATTTACAAACTGCTTGTGTATTCTTAGATGTTAAAGGAGCCTTTGATAGTATCGACCCTGGTATACTGGTCAAAATTATGTCCAGACTATGTATCCCTGGACAACTATGTCAATGGATTTTCACCTTTTTGGATAAAAGAACAATTTATATAAAACACAATAATACACTTTATGGACCAAAATATGCATCAAAAGGTACAACACAAGGTGGTTGTACCTCACCATTACTGTATAATATATACACTAGTGAAATTTGTAAATATGTAAATATTAGAGATGTAAATATTTTGCAATTTGCTGATGATATTGCCTTGTATAGTAGTAGTCATGATATACAAATAGCTATTGATAATATTAACCGAGCTTTGTTCCAATTACATCAGTATTATAATGAAATTTTACATTTAAGAATAAATCCATCTAAAAGTAGCATGATGATTTTTGGTAAACAAAATCCAATCACAAGCATTATTTACAATGGAGAAATTATAAACAGAGTTCATTCAAAAAAATTCTTGGGTATTGTTATTGACCAAAAATTAACATTTGAGGAACACATCAGACACATTTCAAAAAAAGCTCATAAAGGTTTAAATATTATGAAATGTCTAGCTGGTATATCTTGGGGAGCAGACCCCAAAATATTATCATTATTATACAAATCTATTGTACGTAGTCATTTTGACTACTTATAGTGCTCTTGCATATATGAATAGTTTCCATGCACAAAAACTTAATATCTTGCAGAATAAATCTCTGAGAATAATTTCTGGTGCAATGTGCTCAACCCCCATAAGGGCCATGGAAGTTGAGACCAAAGTCATGCCCTTGATTTTAAGAAGAATATTGCTTGCAGAAAGATATTGTGTGAAAATAATATCTTCAAAAAACAATAGAATTATTAGTAAAATTATACCCGAGGATAGTATTTCTGAGCCACTGGTGACAGGAGAAGCTCTCTTGAACAATAACTCACCAACTCTATCGCAAATTTTGCTGAAAGTAAATAATAAATTTACTAAAATTAGAAAGCAATGGCCGTGGTCATGTTATTCATTTTCTTATAAATCTATCACACATCCAATTAAAACAGTACAAATAAAATTAAACAATAATTCTGACATGCAACAATTTTTAGAAGAAAATGACTTATATTATGTTATATACACTGATGGCAGTAAAGGAAGTACTAATGTAAGAGCTGCTTTATTCGACCCCCATACAAAGTTCTCTCAAAGCTTTGTTCTGCAAGATTACTGCTCTATATATACGGCGGAAGCATATGCGGTTTATCAGGCATTATTGCGAAT